>JADHKP010000021.1:108664-168076 GCA_019925385.1 Raffaelea deltoideospora
CCCTTGCCCGGGTTTCCCCTCTTCCCCCCCCTGCCCCCCCCCCCGGTTCCCCCCACCGGGTTGGTCCCCGACCCCGCCCGTTGGCCCGCCCAGCGCGGCCCCCCCCCCCCCCCCCGCCTCTTCCTCTCGCCTTTTCCCGCTTCCATCCGCCTGATCGGCCAGCCAGGCGCCGGTAAACCCACCCATGCATAGTTGAACTTTGTCTGCACGCCAACCAAGTCGCCCTCCTTCTCGTACTGGGCTCGCAACACCTGCAGCTCAGCCGCGTTGAGTGGCCTGTGTGAAACAGTTAGCCGCGAACAAAAGCCACTGGTAAAGAAGTCGTCCGAGTCCGAGAACGGCCAAGCTCGCCATGGAGGCATGGAGGGCGGTGCCAAACTCACGTTTCCGCGTCTACGGCGACTGCAGGTTGACAAAAGAAAGGAACCAGTTAGCCAAGCACATAAGGGGTCCATAAAGTGCAAACACGACAGAGAGAAGAGAGGGAGAGAGAGGAGAGAGAGAGAGAGAGAAAAGGTCGTTTGTGCACAGCTTTGGTTGAACGTACAAGGTAAAGCACCCATTTTGAGGACCGGTCTCTAGAACCCTTTTTTTTTGGTCTTCCTTTTCTATTTGCCACGGCAGCTCCGGAACACAGACGCGAGAGCCAATGGAACAGGGGTTTGTCGCTTGAGCTGACGGTAGCGACAGTGTCTTGTTCTTTTTCTTTGTGTGTGTGTGTGTGTGTGTGTGTGTGTGTTTTATCTCTTAAAAGAAAAACGAAAGAAATAAAAAGGGCAAGGGCGCAGGCTGAGAAAAAAAGCAAGAGTCGACAGTCGTTGGGAAAGAGGGTCAAGTGACGTGGTTGAAGGAAAAGAGCCACACACTAACCGTGGCCCACGAAAAAGCCAGAAATGCCCGATTACGCCGACTGTGGCTTGTTCCTAGGCCTTCCATTGCCCCCGCTTTACAGCCGCAACTGTATCCATAGCTCACACACAAAAAGTAACGGAGGAGGCCTACGTCGTATTCGCCCACTATTTGTGTCAGGCCACTCCAAAGACACCAAAAGCCGCTGACGAAAATAGGATACTCTGGTGCAGTCCGCCGGCATGTGACTAGAAGAAAAAAAAAAGGGCGTTACGGGGGAGGTAGGCAGCCGTTTTTGTTCTCATGTAAAACGAGGGAACGATTACGCGGTTAATTTGGGACCTGGCAGTAATAACGCCACAACGCACCTTGCCGGCTCTGGGCGACTGCGCTGACGATGCATTTTGGCAGCAGGAAGAACAGCGCGCGGGGTGAACAGATCGGGGCCGCTAAGCTCGGTGTCATTAGGCCTAGGACCCTGCAGGTTTAGGGGCTTGCAGCAGTAAGTTGTTCGGTGTAGTAGTATTACTCAGTACTGCGTCGTAGGGATGCCCCGCTGTGGAATCGTGCTGCAATCAGTATTACGAACACGGCAGTAATAATACTCCCCCCATACTCGCAATTGCTCTTCACCCTAAGCGGGGTTGTCAACAAGCCCATGCCAGCGCTACAAGTGTTCCCTAAAGAGAGGGGGATGATGGCTTGAGGAAGCGGTGTCGTGAGCAGCGCTTTTTAGGCACGTGCCCCAACGCTCTGTAGCGAACAAGTTGCCAAAGCTCTGCGTTGGGCATCCAAAAAGCACGAGTCGCAGCAAACCCACTTCTATTTAATGTCTTTTTTTTCTCTGCTTCAAAATCACTGTTTTCGAAGGCTGCTGGTCAGACGTAGGTCAGACGTATTCGTAGTATAGCTAGCGAGCGCAGAATGACCACCAATTTGCAGATTTGCTCGTATTCATGCTCGTACTCGTCGCAGCTCTAATGAGGGGCCGTTCAGCGGGCACTGATAAGATAATCACCAGAGCGACAGGCACTTTGCGGCCGCCACCACTTTACGGAGTTATTACTGGCCAAACAAAGCGCGACTGCCCCTAAAAACGCGAGCAGTCTTTTTTGGGGCGATGAAAGAACAAAAAACTCAACCGTTTGGACAGAGGGTCGAATAAGGCTGGAATCCAAAAGCTCGAGAGGACGTTGCAAAACCAAGAGCAGCCTTGCAAGAAAAAAAAAAAAGAAACAAAAATGCTGTTTGAGGAAGACCCGGCCGTGGTAAGTTGCTTATTTTTGTGAGCTTTCTCTGGAAGAGGACGCTTCCAGCCATCGATCTCTGCTTCTTTTCTGGCCCTTTTCCTGCTGACTCTTTTGCAACAGCTGATCCAGCACACGGTCGACAACTTCAACATTGCGCCGGACCGCGCAGCCGTTTCCCGCATCAAGGAGTCCTTGTCGACCTTGCAGGAGGCTCGTCAACTACAGATTGAGCAGGCCGAGGCGTCTTTGCGAAGTATGTTTTCTCTCTCTCTCACACACACACACACACACACACACACTCTCTCTCTCTCTCTCCCTCGTCCGTCCTCTCTAACCAGACAGAACTCGCCCGCCAGCTCAACACGCTTGGTGCCCAGCACGACGAGCTTGCCGCCAAGCACAACGCCGCCGTGCACGCGTCGACGATTGCGACGCTCGACACGAAAAAGTTCCGCGTGGCCAAGGAGGCGTCGGACCTGGAGATGGAGACGGAGCGGCTGTCGTCGCAGGCGGCCGATCTGGAGGCGCGGCTGCAGGAGCTGGAGCTGCAGGGCGACGACGACGGGCCGCTGGTGCCGGCGGGGGCGGCGGCCGGAGCCGGTTCTGGTGCCGGCGCCGGGGTGTCGGGCGCGGCAGCCGCAGGCACGGCGGCGGCGGAAGACGAAGTGCTGCTGCGGCTCAAGGTGTACCGCAGCCTGGGCATCGAGCTGGAGCGCGACGGGCCCGAGGGCGAGTGGACGCGCGCCGTCGTGCGCAACGACCGCAAGGGCGACGTGCACGTCGTCAACATGGACAAGAAGTTCTCGCGCTTCTTCTACGCAAACTACTTTTGGCAAACTCTGTAGTGGTGGCGCAGGGACGAGTTGGGGAGATGGGGGAGACGGGGGAGATGCGTGGGAGACGAGACGACTTTGGAGATGCATGGGAGACGACATGGGAGACGGCTTTGGGACATTGAATGGGAGACTGCACATAATGATGGATACCTGGGAGTTGGCGTTGGCAGGTCATGGTTTTGTTTTGTTTTTATTTTGTCCAACTCGTTTTCTTTTCGCCTCCGCATTCGTGACTCATGGCTGCCTAATCGCTAACTCCGCCGTGCCTGCCCCGCGTTTGCAGCGCTCCGTAGCTAAAGAAGACTGCTGAGAAAAACGTACACCCTGATTGTACCGTACTTCTTTCTCTCCATTCTTCCTTCTTTTGCCTGCTCTGCTAGCCGGCTCGCTCGTCTGTCCCCGAATTCTCGTCAGGTACAAGCAGTTGCACTTCAGGCTCTCGTCCACGACATCTGCAAGCCATGTGCGGCTCCGCGGCAGCGACGCTGCCTATCACGGCCCAACATGAGGAGTCGTTTCCCTGGACGGCTGGCCGGGTCTGCGACGCCCACTGCCATCCCACAGACACGATGGCGTCCGTGGCCGGCATTCCGGCGATGCAGGCGGCCGTCCTGACGGTCATGTCGACTCGGTCGCAGGACCAGGACTTGGTGGCTGCGCTGGCGGACCAGCAAGGCATAGCCTGGGGAGGCGCCGTCGAAGAGACAGCAGCCGGCGGCGAGAGCGGTGAGAGCGCCGAGAGCGCCGAGGACAGCAAGGCAGCGCAGAGCGCGAAAAAAGTCGTCCCCGCGTTTGGCTGGCACCCCTGGTTCTCGTATCAGCTGTACGACGACAGCAGCAGCAGCAGCAGCAGCAGCGGAGGCAAAGACGGAAACAGCAAAGACCTGACCAAGATGGACGACAAGCGACGGCACCTTGCGTCTGTGCTGTATGGAATGTCGGCGTCGGCGGCAGAAGCAGCAGAGATCGACGGTCGCCTGGAGGCGCTCGCGGCCAGCCTGGAGGCCATCCGGCCGCTGTCGTCGTTTCTGGCCGAGACGCGGGCGCGACTGCTGGCGCATCCGACGGCCATCGTGGGCGAGATCGGCCTGGACAAGGTGTTTCGCGTGCCGGAACCTGCGGCAGCAGCGGATCCGCTGGGCGACAACACCAGTAACCCCGGCAACACCAGCGACACCAGCATCACGCCCGGCACCCGCAACGGACGCCGCCTCTCGCCGTTCCGCGTGCAGCCATCCCACCAGGTGGCCGTGCTGGCGGCACAGCTGCGGCTGGCCGCAGAGCTGGGCCGGCCGGTCAGCGTGCACGGCGTGCAGTCGCATGGCTTGCTGTTTGCAACGCTGGCGGAGACATGGCGCGGGCACGAGCGCCGCGTGCCGTCTCGGCGTGAGCGGCGGATGGTGGCGCCCGGAGCTGAGGACTGGGAGCCGAGCGACGACGGCGACGACGGCGACGACGGCGATGACGGCGACGGCGGCGGCGGCGGCGACGGCGCAGAGGACCCTGGCAGAAGAGATCAAACAGGTCAGCGAAGCCAGGACACGCAAGACGAGCAGGGCGCAGCAAAAAACGAGCGAAGCAAGGAAACAAACTCAGACCCCTCAAACCCCTCAAACCCCTCAAACCACAAACCATACCCGCCAGCCATCTGCCTCCACTCGTTCAGCGGTCCCGTCGAAGTGCTGCGCCAGTACACGGACCCGCGCATCCCCACAGCCGTCTACTTCTCCTTCTCCACCGCCGTCAATGCTAACGGCGTGCCCCTTGTCGAAGACCCCGACAGCGCCCAGCAGCGCCGCACCGTCGACGTCGCCGTCACCGCCGCCTGGCGCCGCCGTACCGCCGCCGTCGTCGCCGCCTGCCCAGACGACCGCCTGCTTGTCGAGAGCGACCTGCACGTGGCGGGGCCGGCCATGGATGCCGCCCTGGCCGACATGTACCGGCGGGTGTGTGCCATCAAGGGCTGGACCCTGGAGCACGGCATCGCACAGATTGCGCGCAACTACGACGCCTTTGTGTGGGCATCGCGGAGCCGCAAGTAGAGACCAAGATCGAGCGCCTAGGTCTGTCTGCATGCTTCCAAAAATTACGACAGGATGAGCTTGTATGCCAAGACCAAAACAAACACGCTTCTTATTCGGCACAAGAAACTAAGAACCCAAAAAAAATATATATATCAAAATCAGATAATCAAAAAAAACAAAAAAAAATAGATCAAGAAACAATGAGACCATAGATAAAAAACGTCCTAATCCAGCAAACCCTGAAACGACACCCGGCCCATTAAAGACATGGCTTGCCATGCATATTACACGACAAGTACAGTAAAAACGCCAAAACAAAGCAAAGCAAAATAACAAGTAGAACCCAATATATAAAACCAAAAAAAAAAAATTATGCCAAAGAGAGAAGAAATACGTGAAAATTAGAAGATTTCAGTTGAATGGCAAAAACGACCAGCTGCGTCGTTATTGCATCCGTGGCAGGTCGCGGTAGTGGAACCCATCCGCCACAACAGCAGCCTCGGCTGGGTCGATCAGATACAGTCTGCTGTCGTTGTCGCCGCTCTCTCCGCTGCCGACGCTGCTGAGGCTAACGTTGCTGCTGCCGCTGTCGGTGCCGCCAATAAGGTACCCCGTTTCCGCCGTGGCTTCCCAGTACGCCGGCGGCAACGACTCGGTATCGTCAAAGTCCGATCCAGGGCCCGCCCGGAAGTCGTCGACGCCCAGCCGGCCCTGACCGAAATAGCTCACCGATGAGGCTGTCAAAGGCGCCGTGGCCCCTGCTGTGCTCGCTGCTGTCGTTGCGGCCCTCGTCACGGACGATGGCCCCGCAGGCGGCACCACAGGGTCGAACCTCGGAGGCGGTGGCAGTGGCGCACCCGCTGCCATAGCAGCTGCTGCTGCTTCGTGTGAAGGGGAAGAAATCACTCTCGGCACCTGTAAGGGCACCAGAACCGGTTGTTGCCAGCGCTCTTGCCAGTGCTGCGGCGGCTGCTGCTGCTGTTGCTCGACCCTCGCGGGCTGGCTGCTGTTGTTGGGGGCGATCGTCGTCGCGCGACCCTCCTCGGCGGAAATCATCTGACCAACCATGTCGACGGCCAGGCGGAACTGGGCAATATCTTGCTCCATGGTGGTGGAGCTCGGCGTGCGTACATGGTCGACTTCTGCCGAAGACGTTGACATGGCCGGCGAGGACGACCGCGACCGCGAGTGCAGAGACACTGCCGCCTGCGACGCACTGCGGCCGTCGGCCATCCGAAGCGGCTGGCGCGCGCGACCGTCGGCATGCTCGTTGTCGACCTTGCCATTTGCCGCCGTGCGGATCGCTGCAAGCGCCGTAGACACGCCTGTGAACACCAGGTCCCGCAGGTTGTGCACAGAGTTGTGCACAGCTCTGCGAAGACGCTCGCGCCGCTCCCGACGCTCTTGCCGACGCTGCCAGCGCCGGTCCAGCCGGTTTGCCCAATTCCCCACGCGCCTGCGCAGCGTGCTCCGGCTCCGGCCGCGTCGGTCATCTTCTTGGTCCACGCGGCAGGGTGCGCGCCGACAATGGCGCTGAATGAGTCGCACAAACAGAAAGGTGAGGGAGAACGAAATGGCCACAATCACGGCAAAGCCCAGGATGCCTGGAAAACTTGACGGGCGGCGCTACGTCAAAGGTGAAAATGTTAGCTTCTGGGGAAGTATAAAACAAAACAAAACAAAACAAAAACCACATACCCGACGCGTCATCGGTGAATTGCCGTCGCCCAAGTGCAGCCGTCGAGGCGGAGAAGTGTCAAAACGACCGCCATCGCCCATACCACGCGAGTGATCAAAAACCTCCTCCTCCGAGCCCTCGAGATCGTCAAATGGAGGCGGCGGCGGCGGTTCCTCGCCCGGCGCAGGCGGTGGGGGCGGGTGATGATCCGGGGGATGATGGGGCGGAGGGGGCGGCGACGGTCGTGAAGAAGGAACTGGCCTTGAATGGTTTCCGTGTCCGCAGTGCGGCCAATGCGGCCAGTGTGGAAACGGCGGTCGCGGGTGGCGCCAGTGAGACCCAAGGGGACCGGGGCCATGATGAACGTGGTGAGTTCGGCCGCCGGAATGGTGACGCAGAACCTCTTCCGAACCACTGTCATCGCCGGCCACGTCGCTGAAAAACGCCTTGGCCGACTCGGCGATTTTGCTGAAAATCCTGTGAACAAACGACGCCGGGCGGCCGTCGAGGCCGGAGTCCACATCTGCCAACGCCTCTGGGCCAAAGCGCTCAACCATGTAGAGTTCCCGCAAGCTGATATCGTGTTGGAGGAGCAGAGCCTGCCTCCGCAGGTCCTCCAGACCGGAGCGCCAGGCTGCCAAGTCGGCATCGTTTGCGTGGTCCGTGTTGTATTCCTCGCTGTCTGGCGGGGCGGCGTCCGCACCTGCCGAGCCGCCGTTGTGGTCTTCCCCGTCTTCGCGGTCTTCGTGGGTGCCAAAGTAATGCGTGCTGGCTGCTCCCTGGATGTCGATGATGCGGGCTGGCGCGGTCTGGCGGAACCACACTAACAAATTGCCACCATCCTCGACCAATCCCGGCGAGGAGACGGACGATGCAGGAGCGACGGCCACGCCATTGACGGACTCGATCCGCAGCAGCAGCATCTGTTCCCGTGGGAGCCCGCCCCGCGAGACACAGTCGGCTTCCCACCGGACGAGGGCAACGCCATCATTGTTGCCATCATCGGCACCGCCGTCGGGAGCCTGCCGCAGCAGGCGAATCTCGGCGCTGTTGTGATCTTGCCTGTCGACGGCACCGCTTTTGGCTGTGATGGACAACGGCTGTCCATTGAGAGTCACATTGGGGGTCCCGCAAGGTGCAGGGGACTCTAGGACTTCGACGCAGAAGGTCTGGATAGATAGGGGGCTAAGTTAGAAGCCGCTTTCTTTCTTTCATTCGTTTCTTTTTCCGTCCCTCCTTCTGCCCTTTCGACGTACCAGAAAAGGATCCCCTTTGTTCAAAGCAGCATCGGGCAGCTCGATGGTGACAAAGGCCGAGAAAAAAGTGTCTGTGGCACATCGAAAGATGCTAGATTAGAAAACGATGGAACTTCTAGATCACCCCATAACCTCTCCTGCTTGTCCTCCTGCTGGGCAGTTTCTCTTACCAGGAGAAGGCGATGCACCGTTTGCTCTCGCCAGCGCAGGTGCCAGCAGAAGAGCAGCCCTCAAGAGGCCGCGCATCGTGGGCAACAAATCTCCAACGGGCAGGCAGTGGCAAAGGAGGCGGAGACAAAAAGAAAAAAAAAGAGGACTGGGTCGTCGGCACCCGACGGGGCCTTTGCCGAGAACGAAAGGCGGAAGAAAGACGACACGCCAGTCAATCAGGCGAATCAATGGTAGACGGAGAAATAATTATGGATGCCTAGAAATGGGTTCAATTCAAAAACAGCGTGAAAAAAAGGCCACCAAACATCAAATCACATCCACAAAAAAATCACATCACAAAAGCATCACAAAAATGTAAAAAGAGACGGTCGGCAAACTTTGGATATCTCAGGCTGCCGAATCTGCGCCCTCTTTGACCGAATAATTGGAAACAAAAAAGGGGGGGGAGGGGAGACAGAGAAACTGGTTTACGAGTACGGAAGGATACGATACAGAGGGACATTTTTTTGGCTAGGAAAGAGAGAGGGGTGATTTTTTCTAACAGCCTGTGGGGGGTTGTTAGGAGAAGGATAATAGCGTTCGATCGTACTATCTTGGGGAATGCCTGCCACCATAAAGACCACTTGTTTCTGTATTGCGCCTTGTATGAGCATTGCACGGCTGGTAATCACCATGTACCGTTGTGTAAGGATACTCCAGCCGCAATTGACAGATAGGACTTCTCACATTTGTTGACAGAGTGTCGCTTTCCTCCTTCCTTTTTTTCACATCGCCATACGCCGAAAATAAGCAGACCGCAGAGTCGGGCCAATGTTTCCCAGCAAGGCGGAATCCATACGACGTCTTGCTGGGGTGCAGAAGGCACGAGAAAAAAGAACGGCGCCCAGGACCCACATGGGTACTTGGTACGCAGCATTCTTACGCCAGACCAGTTGACGAGTCGTTCTAACCAAAATTGGCCCAAGACTACACCCGGTCCCAGTACAGTACCAGTACGATGTACGTACGGAACTCGTACGAGGAATAAGGTAATAATACGAGTACAGCTCGAATCACGGAGTACGTTTTGTAACATGTTTGAGAAGTCGACAGATAAAAGAGTAGTATGGATATGTCGCGACTCTGCACTCGTAGCCAACAACAGCATCAGTTACAAAAGTCCTTGTTAGGATACTTATACCAAGGCACGTGACTGGGTGTGGCAATCTTGACAAGTATGGAGTATGGATACTTGACTGCGATCCCGTCCCGAGAAGAGAGCAACGGTCAGTGACGGCTGGGCAATAGAGTGCCAGCGAGCACGACAGTCTAGGAGTGTGAATCGTACGAGTATTTCTGTTGCTAATGCGGCAAAAGCTGTAAGAAAAAAAACACAGCCAAAGGCTTCGAGGTTTTCGTCCTATGTACATAGTAACTCCAGTGGAATTGCGTCTCGGTCCCGTAGCATTTACTGGGGGAGATCAGAGGGAGAGCATCTTTTTAAGTCGTCTTCGTCTGTACATAAAGGCTTGGTAAAGACAGGCCCATAATCAAAGACAACACTCGAATAAAATACGAGTAAAATAAGAATAAAAATAGAAATAAAAAAACACCCAACACCTGACCGAAGATTCGCGTTGTTCCGTGCTCAAACCCAATACCAAATTACAAAAAAAGGAAGAAAAAAGAAGGAACCAAACCGGTTCCGCGACACAGCAGCTCTTGTGGCGAACGCAAAAGCCGCGCTGGCATCGGCCGCCTACGCATGCATGCCGGCATCGCTCTCGCTCACCACGCTGCCAATCTCTGTCCAGCTGGTCGGCGTAAAGGCGCCACGGCGGCGCGACTGGGCGCCTTCGTCGTCGCTGTCGTCTTCGCTGACGACGCCGTAGTCGCTCGGCGGCGCAGCAGCAGCAGCAGCAGGTGATGGAGACTTTGCCAGGGCGGCGACGGTCAGGCTCGTCGCCGCTGAAGCCTCTGACGGCTGCAGCGGCCGCGACTGGCTCGAATGCTCGTCGACATCGCCGACAATCGACATGGAGTCCGTGGGCGTCAGCTCGCCCGTGCTGACAATTTCGGGCTCCGACAGCGGCGCTGCTGGCGTCACCGGAAGCGGCGAGTAGAAGCCCGGTGTGCCGGCATGGTGCTGAGCCCAGGCCTGGATCGAGCTGAAGGCATCGTTTTCGAGCTCGTGGCCGTGGCCGTGGTCGTGGTCATCGCCGTGCTGTCCAGCCGCCACATAGTCGTTCTGGGTCAGGGCACGCTCCAGCAGTAGCGAGGGTTCGATCTCGGAGTCGGCAATCGTGGCCGCAGACATGTGTGCTTGCTGCTGCTGCTGCTGCTGCTGGTGCTGCTGCGGCAGCCGGGGCTTCAAGCCAATGGGAGAGGAAGACGCAGCGGCCGTGGGCGTGGTGGCGCCGTCGGCGGCAGCGGCGGGAGCGGCGGCGGCGGCGTCGAAGAGGAGGTCTGGGAGTGGTGGAGATGAGGATGCGGCGGCACTGGCAGGCGCTTGCATTCGGCTGGCGAGAGCGGCATCGGCACGATTCGCGGCGGGCTCGGAGGCAGCGTAGATGTCGGACATGACCTCGTCGGCCTCGGGGGTAATGTATACGCTGCCGTCGAGGACCGGGGCCGACCGCAGCACGCTGCCGCTGCGGCCAAGGTCACCGTAAAACGCGTCGTGGTCGTCGGCGTCGATGCCGTACTCGTCGCCAAAAGGATTCGACAGGTGGAGGTACATGTCGGAGCCGCGCAGGACGCGGCCGCTGCTGCTGGCCTCGCTGGAGCTGTCCGCGGCGCTGCTGGCCAGGCTGGCGAAGTTGCTGCCATTAGTGGCGCCGCTGCTGGCCACGCTGGCGAAGCTGCTGCCATTGGTGGCGCCGCTGCTGACGGCGCCGCCCTCCGCCAGCAGCCGGTGCGGCCGCCGCCGCACGAAGACGCCGCTCACGGCCTCGTCGTGGTGGGCCGAAGCATCGTAGTCGGCGCCCGTGTTGACCACATAGGTGCCGCCGTCGGCGGCCGAGCGGTCTTGGCGCAGGAGCTGGTCGAACGAGGTCTTGGCCGGGCCGCCGCCTGCAGCTGAGGCGGCGGCTGCCATGGCGGTCCTGGTGGCCTGTTCGACATCGGCCAAGGCGGCCGCTTGTCGCTGCTCTCGCTGCTCTCGCTGCTGCTGCTCGAGTTTCTGTTGCTTCTCCAGGCGCAGCCGGTTCCAATAGAGCAGCTCCTCCCGCTGGCGGCGGCGCGACTCCTCGTCGGCGACCACGTCATCGTGCGCGTCGGCCCGGCCGCGCGAGACCAGGAAACCGTGGGCATCTTCGGGTCGGTTGAACATGGGCGCCTGCGGCTGCAGCTCGGCGGCGTCGGCGGCGTCGGCGGCGTCGTTGGGTGCAATGTTTTCGCCGAGCGTCTGCAGCGCAATGGCGATGCGGCGGCGCAGGTCGTCGGCCATGCGGCGGAGCTCGGGCGACTCGTAGACGGCAATGGCCGCGGCCACGGTCATGGACAGGACGAGGACGCCCGCTGACAGAGCAACCGGGTTAACAGAAGGCATCTTGCCGATGGTCGGACAGCACGGCGACAGACGGTGGCACTGGCACAGGCACTGGCACATGCAGCCAGGGGATCAGGTGCAGAATCAGGGACACGACAAAGCGGAGCACGGGCGACAGGAAATGCACGCCCGACAAAATCAGACACACGGTGGCAAGGCCAAACGACAGACTGAACGACACGAAAAAGACGCTCGCAATCTCCTAGCTTTGCGGGTTCGACAGCACCGGCGACGAGGCAAGCAGTGAGAAAAAGGAACGCAGACAACACATAGTGATGATGATAATGATGATAACGAACAAAAAAAAAAAAAAAAAGAAAAAAAAAAGACAAAGGGCCCAGGGGTTTTGTTTTAAAACCAGACACAAACAGGCAGACGGATTTTGGGAGGCAGCTTGCGCAGCCCTTGTTAATCCGTTTTGGCTCCACGGCCAAGCACGGCAAGCGCTCTGCAAAGTCCCCTGTACGTCGTACTACGGCGTAAATGCCGAGCTTAATTGTGCTGTGGTGGTGGAGTGGCAACACGCTTGCGTACCTCTCTAAAGGATAGGCAGACGTGATTCTTTCTGGCGGGGCTCATGGAGTGCGGGGTGGGGGATACAAAATTGGAGGAAAGAGCAAAGGCGATAAGCAGTTTTGGTGCTAGGACTGGGGCTCAGCTAACTTACCTTTGGCTGCTATTGGAACAGGCATTGCAATTGAGCAGAGGCAGAAGGAAAGGTCGTAGGAGAGGTAGTAGGAGAGGCAGTATTCGTAATAACGCAACAGAGAGAAAGAGAGAAAGGACGCCGGGGCTGGAGATCCGGATAGGACAACGATGCAGAGGAAAAAAACCGGCCAAAAAGAGAGACGAGAGACGAAGGGGTGTGGAGTGAAGAACGTTGTCGTGAAGAAGAGGAGAGAAGAAAAAAGAAGACAAAAATAAGCGAAAGCAAGAGAAACAGTGTTAGCCGGGCAAGGAAAGTCGATGGGACAGGAGAGAGGAAGATGACAAGCCTGGATGGCAAAACGGACAAAAAGACATACGACGCATTACTATGAGTATGGTATTGTAGGTGATTCAGGGCCAACTGACTCTGTATTACTCCGTACAGAAGTATCACTCCGTATTAATGCACGGTTTTATGACGTGTAGGATACAAGTCTTTGCTGGGCAAAAAAGGCTGGACAGCCTGGCGCAAGGCCGACTATGGCTGACTAACCAGCGTATCTGGTACTGCGCAGTGCGCACCAATAATTGGTGGGGTTGGGGCGGCAATTGGGGCGCAATTGAAATTTTTGCAATTTTTGTTTTTTTGCTGGCTTCGAATAAGCCGCAATCTATGTCGACGGCTGCAACAAGAGCAGAAGCACTCCGGTATTGCCCGTCCGGGCTGGTGTGAAGGCCAATCGACGACTGAGTTGGGGCAGAGAGATATGGGCTCATTGAGGAGAGAGGAGAAAATGTGTTTTATTTTTTATTTTTTATTTTATTTTTTTTGGTATTCCTCTTTCCTTGCTTGTCCTACCCGCTTCATACTCCCGTAGCTTCTCCCCTCATTAGACTAAAATCGTGTGTGACTCCTTCCCGTTGTTTTGCGTAGTTTTGCGTAGTTTTGCGGCAGGTAAATAGCATCGGTGTTTTTATTTTTTTTTTTAGCTTCTTTCCTCTCTCTTTTTCTCTTCCTCTTCTCGACGACCATGAGAGCATAAGAGCCGACGAGAGGCATTGTCTGAGATCAATTGTGTTCTGTGAACACTGAAAAAGAGCGTGCGCGGTTTTTGCTCTGCTTATAGTTTCTGCTCTGGTTATACAGTCTTTTTTTTCGTCTGTGACTCAATCCTCCTTTCTGCCCAACATCTCCGTCATGGCCACGCTCATTCTCGGCGCCCAGTGGGGCGACGAAGGCAAGGGCAAGCTGACGGACCATCTGCTGGCGTCGGACGAGTTTGCCATCTGTGCGCGGGCGGCGGGCGGGCACAATGCCGGGCACTCGATCAAGACGGGGGGCCAGAGCTACAGCTTCCACCTGCTGCCGTCGGGGCTGATCAACCCGAAGACGGACAATCTGATCGGGTCGGGCGTCGTCTTCAACGTGGCCGCGTTTTTCGCCGAGCTGGAGGCGCTCGAGGCCAAGGGCGTGCCGCGGGTGCGCGAGCGGCTGCATGTCAGCTCGCGCTGCCACCTCAACTTTGGCCTGCACGCTGCCGTCGACGGGGCGGCCGAGGCCCAGCTGGGGGCGCAGAAGATTGGCACGACGCGGCGCGGCATTGGCCCGTCGTACAGCAACAAGGCGTCGCGCGACGGGCTGCGGCTGGCGGATCTGTTCAGCAGCAGTGGGGCCAACGAGAACAGCAGCAACGAGAACAGCAACGAGAAGAACAGCAACGGCCCGTCGACCTCGCCTTTCGCCGCCCGGCTGCGCCAGCTGGCCGCCAGCTACCGCGCGCAGTTCGGCGCGGCGGCGCTGACGGCGGCGGACGGCAGCGAGTACGACGTCGAGGCGGAGATCCGGCAGCTGGAGGCGGACCGCGAGCGGCTGCGGCCGTTTGTGGTGGACGCGGTCGAATACATGCGCAGCGCGCAGGCGGAGGGCCGGCGCGTGCTCGTCGAGGGCTCGCAGGCGCTGATGCTGGACCTCGACTACGGCACCTACCCCTTTGTCACGTCGAGCAGCACCACGCTCGGCGGCTGCATCCAGGGCCTGGCCCTCAACCCGGCGGCGCTGGCCGAGGTCATTGGCGTCGTCAAGGCCTACACCACCCGCGTCGGCGGCGGCCCCTTCCCCACCGAGCAACTCAACGACGTCGGCACCACGCTGCAGGACGTCGGCGGCGAGATCGGCGTGTCGACCGGCCGCCGCCGCCGCTGCGGCTGGCTCGACCTCGTCGTGCTGCAGTACTCGGCCGCCATCAACTACTACTCCTGCCTCAACCTGACCAAGCTCGACGTGCTCGACTCCTTTGCCACCATCCGCGTCGCCACCGCCTACCGCGACCCCGCCGGCAACCGCATCACCACCTTCCCCGCCGACCTCGCCGAGCTGGCCTCCTACTCCGTCGAGTACCTCGACCTGCCCGGCTGGCAGTCCTCCACGCGCGGCCTGCGCTCCTGGGACGCCCTGCCGGCCAACGCCAAGGCCTACGTCAAGCTGATCGAGGACCACCTGCACATCAAGGTCAAGTACATTGGCACTGGCAAGGACCGCGAAGACATGATCATTCGGAAGTAGGGGGAGAAGTGCTTGGTTTGTACATATGGCTAGAGGGGCCCATTTTGGGAGATAGACGACCTTGTGGACAGACGACATTGTGGGAGACAGAAGGTCCATATTCTGGGGTCCATATTCTGGGAGATAGACGACATTGTGGAGACTGACCACATTGTGGGAGACAGACCACATTGGAGACAGACCACATTGGAGACAGAAGAGCCACATTCTGGGAGATAGACGACATTGTGTAAAAAATCAACGCGTTGCCTAAAAGATGACGAAGAACGGAGGAATTAAACACACAGATCAAAGGCTGGATAAAAGATGGAAATCAAACAAGACAAAGTAAATAAGATTTAAAAAAAACTATGTAAATCACATATGTGCGTGGGTCCTGTCTTCATCGCCTGCCTGCCCAGTGCCAATCCGTTCCGCCCTGCAAACTCCCCTGGTCCTCGACAGCTGCCTTGAGCTTCCCAGTCTAAAGTCTGCAGCGTTGTTCGTTCGAATCCAAATCCGTCTGCACCGCACTACAGCTTCTCAATGATGGCGGCGGCATACTCGTGGGTCTTGGCCTTGCCGCCGAGGTCGCCGGTCAGGGCCTTGCCTTCGGCCAGGGTGTCAAAGGCGGCCTTTTCGATGCGGTCGGCGTAGGGGGCGAGGCCCATGTGGCGCAGCATCATCATGGAGCTGAGCAGCAGGGCGGTGGGGTTGGCGAGGGCCTTGCCGGCGATGTCGGGGGCGGAGCCGTGCACGGCCTCGAAGATGGAGCACTCGTCGCCAATGTTGCCGGAGGGGGTGAGGCCGAGGCCGCCGATGAGGCCGGCGCACATGTCGGACAGGATGTCGCCGTACAGGTTGGGCATGACCAGCAGCTTGTCGTTGTAGGGCACGGGGTCGGTGACCATTTTGAGGCAGGTGTTGTCGAGCAGCTCGTCGTCAAACTCAATGTCCGGGAACTCCTTGGCCACCTGGCGCGCCACGCTGAGGAAGAGGCCGTCGCTCATCTTCATGATGCTGGCCTTGTGCACGGCCCGCACCTTGGTGCGGCCCATCTCGCGCGCCTGCTGGAAGGCAAAGCGCAGCACGCGCTCGCTGGCGTCGCGCGTGATCAGCTTGATGCTCTGCACCACGCCGTCCACCACCACGTGCTCGATGCCCGAGTACTCGCCCTCGGTGTTCTCGCGGATCAGCACCGTGTCGACGTTGTCGTACGGCGTCTTGAACCCGGCCACCGACCGGCACGGCCGCAGGTTGGCAAACAGGTTGAACGTCCTCCGCAGCGTCAGGTTGAGCGACACGTGGCCCTTGCCAATCGGCGTCTGTATGTGTTAGAGGGAGCAGAGGAGGGAGAGAAAGCACCAGACACAGATAGAGGGGGAAACAAATACGTACCGCCAGCGGCCCCTTCAGAGCCACCTTGTTCTTCTTGATGCTCTCAATGGCGGCGTCGGGAATTGCCGTCTTGCCGTCCTTGAGGATCGGCGTGACATCGACCACCTCCCATGATATCGGGGCCTAGAAAGAGATGTCAGCTGAAGGCCGTGGACACACCAAAAATCTGGCACCGACAACTCACCTTGGCAGCCGCAAAGATGTTCTTGACGGCCTCTGAGATTTCCGGACCGATGCCGTCGCCCTCAATCAGACTGACTGTGTAGAGGCCCTGGAGCAGTTAGCACGAGCAGGCAGAGAGAAAACGGCAATGGATGGTCCGGGTATGCGTTACATTTGCGTCCTTTTTGCCAGTGAAGGCGGCCACCTTTGGCGACGAGTAGAATCGCTGGCTCTGATTAAAAGTTAGCTGGTCATTGTTTTTCTTTCTTCTTTCTTTCTTTCTCTCCTCTCCTCTCCTCTCCCCTCCTCTCCTCTCCTCTCTCCTCTCTCCTCTCTCCCCTCTCCTCTCTCCTCTCTCCTCCCAGCAACTCACCTGCAGCCCAGCAACGGCCACCCGCGGAGCTGCCCGGAAGCATTGGCGCCGGGCCGGGCCAGACACAGCTCGTAAGGCGAGCATTGTGGTTATTTTTTCGCTGTTTTGGAGGGCGGTTGCGGTATGTATGCGGGAATTCTTCAGACGCGGCCGAGACGGGCTTATCGACTGGACGATAAAATTCCCTCTACAGCCAGAGGTTGGAGAAATTGAAAAAGTTGGAGAAACGACCGACAAAAGGTTTGAACGGAGCAAGCAAAAAAGAAAAAAGGCAAAACTAGCAAGACAGATTAAAGACTTTTTGCGTGTGGGAAGAGGTGTATTGCCGCATGCATTGGAGCAAATTAAAAACACTTTTTTTTTTGCGAGATAAATTTGCATGTGTTGGGCGGCGGCGGCGGCGGCGGCGAGCGCGGGCAGCTGCGGGACAAAAAAAGACACAGAAGGCCCCAGAGAAGGGAATACAGCGCAGATAGGACGTCAATGCTCGTATGGATAGATGCAGAAAGAGCGAACAGGGCTTGGAGCTAGGGGGAAAGAGGCGCACCAGGGCCCCCACAGAACAGGTAGGCGGGCATTTCTGATTGGCCAATGATTATCGCGGCTGGGCCACGCAGGTGCGTATCACCGTAAATCCGTCGTAGTACGAGGGAAGCTGCAGTGGTGCACGGAGGTACGAGAGTCGTACCCATGGCTGCTTAGTCATTTTCCAGGGATTGTGAAACGCAGCTGCCAAACGCGGAGAGGTGGGCCGCTTTTAGTGGCAGTTGTGCAGCATCATCTCTGCAAGCTTTCGACGTTTGTTTCGACGCAGTTTTGTCCAGTCTCGATCAGTCTCGACCACTTGACCAGTCTCGACAAACGACGTAACGCGCAAGTTGACGCACGAACACGAGCAAAAGGGGCTGACAGATGCATGGCGTGTTGAGGCAGCGTTGCGGGCGCTAGCATAGGCTTTGGCTTTTTTTTTTTTTTCTCTTTTATCCCGTTTTCCCACCAGCAAATGGCGGATTTCCAGCGCTCGGTGCTGGACTTTTACCAGATCTCGACGCCCTTTCCGGAGACGTGGCCGGCGGAAAAGAACGCGGCGGAGAGCGAGGGGTCGGACGTGTCGGATGGCGAGCCCGGCGGTCGGGCGGCGGCGGCGGCGGCGGCCGAGCGGCAGCGCAAGGCCAAGCTGAACCGGCGCAAGTCGCGGTACCAGGCGCTGGAGCGCGTGGCGACGAACCGGGCGAGCACGAGCGGCGACGGCAGCCTGCCGGGCGGCGACAAGGGCAACCTGGTGCAGCGCGACGAGCCGGATCCGCTGGGGACGACGGACAGCGTCATCATTGCGCTGAAGCGGAAAGGGCTGAAGAGCATCCAGGATGATGTCAAGCTGCGTGAGTTTTTGTCTTTCTTTTTTTCTTTTGTCTGTCTTTCTGTTTTTTTTTCTGTTTTTCTGTTTTTCTGTTTTTCTGTTTTTCTGTTTTTCTGTTTTTCTCTTTAATTCTTTCATACTCTTTCTTTCTTTTTTCCCTACATTCTTTCATTCTCTCTTTCTCTTTCTCTTTTTTATCTTTTCGACCTTACGCTTTCTCTTTCTGACGACCTCCAGGCAACCGGTTTCTGCTCTCGTCGACGTCGTTCTCGCCGGCGCTGTTTCTGTCGCAGGTGCATACAGAGGACAGCACGGAGACGCTGGTGGCGGGGCTGGAGGTGCTGTCGCGGTCGATCGACCAGAAGTCGGCGTCGCTCAAGGTGCTGGTGGAGTCCAACTTTGAGCGGTTTGTGCGGGCCAAGGCCACGATCGACAATGTGTACAAGGAGATGAAGTACCACGGCGGCGGCGGCGGCAGCGACGGCAGCGGCGGCGACGGTCTTGAGGCCGGAGGAGGAGGAGGAGGAGCGGGAGCGGGAGCAACAGCGGGGGGGTCGGGGGGCCTGGCGTCGCGGGCGGCGCGGGCACGCGGGCACGGACGGCACGCTAGCCGCAACAGCTTCCGGGGCAGCGGCAGCATTGGCAACGTGGGGCTGTTGTCGCCGCCGCTGCTGTCGCCGGGGGCGGCGGGAGGCCCAGCGGGGACATCAGCGGCGAACGGTGGCGGCGGCGGACGGCGGCGCAACGCGCTGGTCAAGGAGAGCGAGTACGGAGTGATGGGGATCAAGGCGCCGCTGCTGGAGGTGGCGGCCAAGGCGGAGGAGGTGTGGGGTCCGGCGCTGGGGGGCCGGGAGAAGGAGGAGACGCTGCGGACGGTGGCGGCGGAGATGGAGCGGTTCCGCGAGTATGTGGAGGCCAGCGCGGCGATTGCAGAGAGCATCCGGCGCAACGACCACGAGACGCTCGTGGAGGAGTACCACCGGGCGCGGCGGTTTGCCGACGAGGCGCGGGCGCTGGTGCGGCGGTTGGGCGCCGTCGGGGAGGGCGGCGGCAAGACGGACAGAGGCAAAGAAGACGCCCCGGACTCGACATCCCCCTCCGACGAGCAGCTGTACCAGATTCTGCTGGCGGCGCGCATGTGGCACGACGTGGAGGAGCAGATCCAGGCGTACAAGCGCGACGTGTGGCGCAAGCTGACGGCGATGCACAATGTGGCGCTGCCGGCGGAGGCGGCGGGCGGCGTGGGCGGCGTGGGCGGCGTGGGCGGTGGCGGCGGGTCCCGCGACCAGCACATGGAGCTGATTGGGCTGCTGCTGGAGCTGGGCGTGGACGACAATCCGATCTGGGTGTGGCTGCTGAGCCGGTACGACTATCTCAAGGGCAAGATCCAGGCGACGAGCGAGCGCACCAAGGTGGAGATTGAGGTGCTGCGGCGACGGTTGGCGGCGGCGGACAAGCCGGCCGGGCAGGCGCTGGCGACGCATCTGCGGGCGCTGGGGCGGCAGCCGGCGGCAGCGGCGGCGGCAGCAGCGGCGGCGGCGGGCGGCGGCGGCGGGCCGGTGCTGGCGGACAGCAAGGTGCGGCAGCTGGACGCGGCGGACGTGATTGAGCTGTGGGACAAGATATATGGGTTTTTGCTGGAGCTGCTGGCGACGCCGGGGTGGCCGGGCGGCGGGCCGGGCGGAGGGCCGAACGGCGGCGGGCCGAACGGCGGAATGGGCGGCGGCGTCACGGGCGGCGTCGGCATTCTGGGCGAGGTCGTCGAGTTCTGGCACACGGTCGAGGGCTTCGTGGACGGGCGCACGCAGCAGACGCTGCCGACGGGCTACGGCGGCGAGTCCAAGGTGCACCACCGGCTGTCGCAGCAGGGCGCCGTGGACCTGCAAAAGGGCGCTGTCGAGCTGGTGGACCTGCTGCGCGAGCACGTCTTTAGCTTTTTTGCCGGCCCGCCGCCCGAGGACGTGTCGCTGCTGTTTTCGCCCATTCCCATGTCGCCGCGATCGCCGCGGTCGCCGGGGACCGGAGGCGGTGGCGGAGGCGCCAACGGCAGCGCGCTGTCGCCGTCGCTGTCGTCGCCGGCGATGCGCGACCCGCGCTTCGACCTGGATCCGCGCAACCCGCCGCCGCCGACGCCGGCCCGCGGCGAGGCCTGGGAGAAGCTGGCCTTTTGGCCGCCCTGGGCGAATGCCGTCAGCGGCGTGCACTACCTGTCGAAGATGCTGGCGCTGGTGGGCGCAGCGGCGGCGGAGATGGCGGCGGTGGGCTCTGGCGGTGGTGGTGGTGGTGGTGGTGGCGCGGCCGGCGATGCCTCGGAGCTGGAGCGGCTGCGCGCGCTGGTGGGCGCCGTGCGCGAGCGATGCGTGGTGGCGCTGTGTGCGGCCTGGAGCCGCGACGCTGAGAACATCAAGTATGTGGAGGACTGGCACCGCGCCGCCGACCGCCGCGACGTCACGCGCATGCCGGCCGCCTTTGCCGCCTTTGAGAGCGCCGTGCTGGCTGGCCTGCAGAAGATTCTGTATGTGTCCGAGGCCATGGCCCGGCCCGGCGCCGGCGACCTCGTGCTGCCACCGCCGCCCAAGCTGCTGCAGATGGTGCGTGCCCAGTACGTCTCCACCCTCTACAAGGCCCTCAGTGGCATGGTCGAGAACGCCGAGCGGCCCGTGCGCGGTCCCGGCTCCGGCTCCGGCTCCGGCTCCGGGTCTACTACTACTATGGAACCACCACCCGACGACGACGACGACGCCGACGACGCCTGGCCGCCCGCGGCCACCAACGTCTCCGGCTATGTCGAGACCGCCGCCTCTGTGTCTACGCTCGTCGCCGGCGGCCTGGCCCAGGGCCGCGTGTCCGCCATTCTCGACAACGGCGCTTTTGACGCCACGGACCGGGTGAGTTTTTTGGCCAGCCATTTTAACTCTTTCCACCTCAACGGCCTGCCTTTTGGCCAGCTCACTAACACCCCCAGAACGTCCGCATGCTGCTGACGCTCAGCAATCTGCAACACCTGCGCGCCGACGTCGTGCCCGGCCTCAACGCCCAGTTCGAGACCGCCTTTTCCGTCAAGCTGACCGACGAGACCAAGACGATCCGCGACGTGCTCGGCCAGATCGACACCCGCCTCTTTCTGTCCTACACCCGGCCCTCCGTCGACGCCCTGCGCCGCATCGTGCGCGCCGGCCTGCTCGGACCCCCCACCACCACCACCATCACCACCACCACAACTGCCGGCGCCGTCCCGGCCGACGCCGGAGCCGCCGCCCGGCCCCGCGAGGTCCGCCCCTACGTCTACGACGCCCTGCTGCTCTTTGTGCTCGTCCACTCGCAGGTGTCCACCACCACGGCCTCGGCCCCAGTCTCGGCCCCGGCCCCGGCCCCCATCTCGGCCACGGCGTCCGACCAGCCGCCGCCAGCCGCCGCCGCCTTCCCCCTAACCCAGCAGGTCCTCTCCCACCTCCTCGAACAGATGACGCGCGAGATCCTCGAGGTCCTGCGCCAGCAGCACCAGCAGGACGCGGCGTCGACGTCGTCGACACACGCCGGCCGCTACGACCTGCCCGCCCTCATGCAGGCCACCCTGGACATTGAGTTTATTGCCCAGACCCTGAGCCAGTACACGACCGAGCGCGCCAGCGAGCTGCAGGGCCAGATCTACCAGGAAATGTACGCCCGCACCGACGACGACACCCGCGCCCGCCTGCAGGCCGAGCTGGCCGACATGCGCGGCGTCCTCAAGCGCCTGCGCGAGGCCAGCAAGAACGAGTTTGCCTGCTTCCGCAAGCCCAAGCGCCGCGATGCCGCGCCGGGCGCCAGCAGCAGCAGCACCGCCGGCAGCGTCAGCAGTGGAGGCCGGGGCGGTCCATAGTGCAGTGGAGGCCGGAGCCATGGAGTGGAGGCCGGAGCTATGGAGTAGAGGCCGGAGCGGCAGGCTGAAACCGGGAGCTTGACCGCTGAAGGCTGAGAGATGCCGGGGCAAAAAGGCTGAGAGATCCCGGGCAAAAAGGCTGGCGCTTAAAAGGCTAGGCGCCGTGCGCCTGGAGCTACGCGTACAGTGCACTTTAGGGTCTGCTGTCTCGTGCTTACAGGCTCTGGGTATTACAGGCTCTGGTGACCTGTGGCGCCCGAATCATTGCTTGGTTTAGTACGTTAGTGGGTATATGCCTGGGTTTTCTCTTTCTTTTTCTTTTTCTTTCATTTTTTGAGCACGTCGTCTGCGAGGCCAAGGGCCGTGAGTTGTATTGTCCTCTGCATTATCCGCTGCATTATCCGCTGCATGTACTTTTTACAAGCCAGATTTCCCCTTCTAGTTGTCCTCCTTTCCAATAAGCCTTTTTTTTTCTTCTTCTTTCTGAATCAGCCTCTCGTGAGAGTCAAGATATATAACCGCCCATGCCGGCTCGCCCCTTTTTTTGACCTGTATAGAGAAGAAAGAAGAAAGGAACGAAACAAGACACACAAACACACCAAAAAAACAAAAAAGCCATGCCCAACGACGCCTTTCTCGGTCGGGTCCCGCGAACGCCGTCGCTCATTATACCGTCATTAACGTAGAGGAAGAAAGAGAGATGAGGCTTGCAAAACCTCAAAGCAGCTCAGTCCACTCTCCTTGAAAAAGTCCCTGCTGCAAAAATCAAAAACCTGCCCTGAACTCCGGATGCCTTCTTTTTGTGGCCAAACACCCTCTCAGTCGCATAGCCGAGAGACCAAGATGTCTAACAAGATCTAAGAGAGAAACAAGGGAAACGACGAAAAAAAAAGGAAAGTCGGCTCCTCGGCCTAATCCCGCGCCGGCAGCAGCAGCGAGGCACAGAAGAGAAGCTCGAAAGAGCGCGAGTCTGTCGGCGAGAAAACGGGATGTTCTTGCTTTGTGACAACGTCGTGGTCTAGATGGTCAGCGTGGGAGAAGAAAAACGAAAAGAAAAAGGGATAAGGACAAGAGGCAGAAAAAAACAAGATAAAATAAAATCAAAAAGGTGATAAAAATCAAAAAATCTATGAAAAAAAAAAAATAAAAGAGAAGAAAGAGCACAAACATAAAAGAGCACAAACAAAAAGAGCACAAACAAAAAAGAGCACAAACAAAACACCACACCACACTCACAGTTCAGCTGGATGGCCTCGAAAAAGGCGCGCAGCACGGGGTCGGACTCGGTGGTGACCAGCTGGCCGTCCTCGCGGCGGCAGGCGGTGCGCGGCAGCACGCGGCGGATGCCCAGCAGCATGCGCAGCAGGTCGGCAATGACGTAGCCCTGCTGGGCAAAGTCCTGGGGCGTGCGCTCGAGCGGCCACAGATCGCGCAGGCTGTCCTGGTCCCAGGCCTTGAAGCCCCACGTCAGCTTCTCGACGCAGTTGAGCAGGATCAGCGTCGTAAAGTACATGCCGTAGTCGATCTTGGTCTTGCTGTCCTGCAGCAGCCGCTGCATCGTCGTCAGCAGCCCGTGGCTGATCGTCGCCGCCTGCCGCTCCGCCCCAGCCGTCAGCTGCAGACACAGCGTCGTGTACGTGTCCTGGTCGGTGTCGGCCCGGATCTGCTGGCCCTGCTGGCCCTGCTCCTCCTGCTGCTGCTGGTGCTGCTGCTGGTGCTGCTGCTGGTGCTCAAGCTCGTCGGCCGGCCTCGCCCCTTCCGCCGCGCTGCCCACGGCCGGCTTCACGCGGATGTGCCACTGCCGCTCTCGGTCCAGAATCTCCACCAGTCCCCAGAGCTCAATGGCCTTGCGCAGCAGCACGCTGTTCGACTCCTCGGCCAGCCGCGTCGCCGTCTCCAGCAGCGTGCGCACAAACCGCGACGGCTCGCGCTGCACAAACTCGGGCAGCACGTTGCGCATGTAGTACTCCATCTTGAGCTGCACGTCGTCCTTGGTCGTGTCCACCATGACAATGTCGCCTTCTTTCCACAGGTGCAGCGCCGCCGCCGGCGGGGCCGGTGCGGCCGGCGGCGTCGACAGTGCAGGCGGCGTCGTTGCTGCTGGTGCTGGGCCTTCCGTCGTGGGCTCTGCCGCTGCCGTGGATTCTGCCGCTTCCACATCTCCATTCAACGTGCCAGCACCCTCGCCGCTGCTGCCGCTGCCGTCTGCCGCAGCCATGGCTGCAGCAGCCACGGCCGCCACGTCCGCCTCGGCCTCCGAAGAGGCCGCCACCGCCGCAGCCGCTTCTGCTGCTGCCGCCGCTTCTGCTGCTGCCGCCGCTTCTGCCGCCGCCGCCGCCGCCGCTGCTGCCGCCGCTGCTGCGGCCGGGTTCTTCAGGCCGTTGCTCTGAAACACCTCGAGGGTCACCGCCACGGCCGGGTTCTCGGGGAAGTGCGTGGCCTCGATCATGAGGCCGCGGTTGGCCACGTCGACGGTGTCGCGCAGCTGGTTGGCGCGGTGCTGGGCCAGCACGACCTGCACGCCGGCACAGAAGACGTCGAGCTGCTCGGTGAACTTGGTGCGCACGCAGCCCGACCGCCACACGCGCGGCGACAGCACCTTGCGGCACTGGTCGCACGGACTGCCCTTGGAGCACGTTTTGCGCAGAATCCGGCAGCGGATGCACGCCCCAATGCGCCGCACCTCCTGCACCTCCTTGCGCCGCGCCGTGTTGAAGCGCGCCCGCCCCGGCCGCGGCCGCGCCTCGTTGGGATTGTGCAGGTTGAAGCTGATCCGGCTCGGCTCGCCCGGGCTGACCGCCAGCCCCGACCCTGGAAAGGCCGGCAGCACGTTGTCCGCCATGTATGTGATCTCGCCCCACGGCTGGCTGGCTGCTGCTGCTGCCACTGCCGCCGCCGCCGCCGCCGCCGACGCTGCCGACGCCGACTCGGCCGCTGCTCCGTCCAAACCTGCCAGCCCGGCATCGTCCGTCATCTCCGTGTCTTCGCCCGCTGTCGACGCTCCCACCGCCACGGGGTCCGCGCTCAGCGACGCCACGGCAGCCGCAAAAGCCTTGTCGGCAGCCATGACGGCAGAGCCCTCAGGCGCAGAGACACCGCCCGCTGCTCCAGCAGTCCCTGCTGCGCCCGCTGTGCCTGCTGTACCGCCCGCACCGTCGCCGCTGCCGCCGCCACCGCCGCCACCCAATGCCGGGTCGACGGGCACCGCCGCCGCCGCCGCCGCCGCGTCTTCGCTGCGCAGCTGCGGGTCCAGGAGAGATGGATGGAGCTGCGCCGTCGCTGCTGCAGCCATGGACAGGTTCGCCGCTTCGAGGCGCTTGATCTGCGCAATCGTGATGGCATCCGGATCGTCTGTAGAGGGGGGGGGGAACCGGGACAGAACACAATGTCAGCCTTCATCGTTTTGGTCCTCTTCTTTGTAGGCTTTCTCCTTCTACGCTTCTCAACATACCGTTGTGGTCGAACTTGAGCATGTTCACGTCTTCGTCTGCCGGATCGAACGCGACGGCCGGGCCCAGTTCCATGTTGGCCGTTGGCGCAATGCCTGCAGTGGCGTTGCCAGCCACGCCGCCGGCGCCATCGGCCGCGGCGCCGGTCTTGCTTGTGCCATTGGTGGTGTTCGTGGCAGAGGCACCCGTGCCCGGCCCGCTGCTGGCTTCATTGTCGCTTCCAGCGGCGCTGTTCGCAGCCGCAGCCGCTGCCGTGGCCGTGGCCGTTGTAGCTGCTGCATCGTCAGAGCTGTCAGCACCTTCCGTCTTGCCGCTGCCGCTGCCGCTGCCGCTCTCAAGGCACTTACCGCCAGCATCACCAGAACTACCGCCCGTCGCCGCAGCAGACCCGTTGGCCGGGCCGGGCGTTCCTGCCGATCCGCGGTCGTCGTGCTTCTCGCTCAGGTCGATCTGCCGTGACACCTCGGCCAGCGTCTCGAGGGCCGTCCAGTCGCGCTGGATGGCTGCGGCCGCCGCCGCCGCCGCCGCAGCGGAGCCGGCCTCGTCAGCTGTCGCCGGCGAACTGGCTCCACCAGAAGCAGCCGCCGCAGCCGCTGCTGCCGCCGCTGCCGCCGCCGCCGCCGCTGCCGTGGAAAAGTGGCTGTTCCGAAACACACTGTTGCCCTGGCCGTGGCCCCGGCCGGGGCCCAGCCGCTGGGGGCCGCCGTTGCTGGTGCTGCTGCTGCTGTCGCTCGTGCTGCTGCCGTTCCGGTGGCCAATCACACTGCCACCGCCGCTGCCGCCGCCCACGGCCAGGTGGCGGGCCCCCGGGACACCGAGCCCGCGCCCTTGGCCGCCGTGGCCGCTGTGGCTCCGAGACCCAAGGCCGCCACTGCTGCCGCCGCCGCCGCCGCCGCCGTCCGCCGAGGCCACGGCCGCCGCCGCCGCAATGTGGTGGCTGAGGCCGTTGAGCGAAAGACACGCATTGATGCGGTCGGCCTCGCTAATGGCCGGGCACTTTTTGGAAATATGGGCCATCAACGACTCCGCCCGGCCCTTGGGAAACGATTCGCCACATGCCTTGCAGCGGTGCGGATATCGGTTGCTGTTGTCCTCCAGACGCGGCCCCCGCTCAAAGAACTGCAAGATAATCGGGTTCGGCTTCCGGCCCATCGCGTCGGTCGTGGTCGTCGTGGTTGTGGTTGTCGTGGTCGTGGTCGTCGTGGTCGAGGTCGTCGTCGCTCACAGCTGCGTGTCTTGGGCCGTCGGTCGTGGCCGTTGTCTTGGGCCAACGGGTGATCGATTGTTGCTGTCGTCGAGAGTCGCCCAAGGAGAGACCAGAGAGGCGGGCTGTGAAGCGCGGTAATATCGTCTGTCGTATCTCCAAGGCTGGATCTGGGGTTGAGGTCGAGAGCGGTGAATCAAATCTGCCCTCTGTTTTATTATTATTTTTTTTTGTGGTTCGCTTTTCTTTTGGCTTGGTGATAGGGCGGTGATGGACGGCTTTTTGGGGGGGCAGGAGCGTTGTGCGCGGTTGGTTTTTTTGCACAAAATGGAAGGCGGGAAACAACAAAATTAAAATGGGAAAGTCGACAGGAAGGGTTTAGTGCCAGAAAATTCTGCCGTTTCCCTCGATAAGGATTCACTGATAACGATTTTTTTTTCCTCTGTGGTGGCCGTAGTCGGTGTCGCTGGATGAGTAATTTCACGTGATGTACTGTGGCAGTACGAGTACGGAGTAATTCATCGAGGTGTTATCCATACTCGCATAGGAAAACGCTGAGCTTGACTACGGAAACAGCCCTAGTAAAGCACAGGCAGGTAAATACTGAAGGAAACAAGATGCATTCTGTTCAGCGACAAGGCTATCTATGCGGCGTTGGATCCAATCTACCATTCCTGTTTGCCCCGTCCTCACCAGCTCGCCCGCCGTCTCATTCACGTGTCAGACCCATCAAACCGGCACACGAGCTTTGAAGGGCCGGCGACCAGTGACCCCGACGTGGCATCGGAACACGTCGCCTTGGAAGCGAGCAGACTCGGGGTACTTGTCCAGCTCAGGATCGGCTTCGCTTGTAATGTACACGTCCTCTCCGGCAAATGCAACAGCCTGCTCTGTCGTTAGCTTGGCTTGGGCTCTTTCTTCTTGGAGCATTTTTTGGAAGAGAAGGGGGCGCCCTTTGTCTTACCGTGATGCAGCGGGTTGGAAGCTTGATCTCTGCAACGACCTCTCCGCCCGGGGTAACGCAGATGACCTTGGACCCGCCCCAGATGGCCACCCACAGATTGCCGTCCTTGTCCTGGGCGTGTCCGTCGGGGGCCGTCCCCGGCTGCTCTGCGTGGTAGAAGACGCGCCGGTTGGCGACAGAGCCAGACGCAGCGTCAAAGTCGTAGGCAAAGATGGTCTGGCTGCCCGTCTCGGTAAAAAAGAGCGTCTTGTCGTCCAGGGACCAGCTCATCCCGTTGGGGATCGTGAGGCCTTCGAGGACGCGGTGGAGACTGCCGTCCAGATCGAGCCGAAAGAGAACGCCTGTTTCAGAAGGGTGAGCCAGGAACGGCCGAGAAGAAGAAGTGGGTGCAGTCACAAGCAAGAACGTCAAATCACTAAACTTCTCCAAACGTGAGAGAACTCCAACCTCTCCCAACGGCTCTCACCTTCGGGCTTGAAAGGCCCTGCTGCGGGATCGCACAGCGCGCTGGCCCAGAACCGTCCCTGGCTGTCGACGGCGCCGTCATTGGCCCGCATCAACACGTCTTTGGCCTCCTTGTTCGCGTCGCCCTGCCAAAAGTGCCGTACATAGCGCTGCTCGGGCTTCTTCTTGGCTGCCACCCCAATGCCCAGCTTGCCGCCAAAAATAAAGGCGTCGTCAGACCCTTCCATGTTGGCCGTCACCCTAAGCAAAAAGGGGACCGTCAATGCCGCATCAGTCTCAGCCCGAGCTCTTCCCGTGTGACAAAAGACAGACAAGAAGGGGGGGGGGGGGGGGGCACCTACGAAATGGACGTCTCGTATTGCTGCTTCTCAAGAGAAGCTGGGCCGATGCCCAGATCGACACGGTACACTGCCTTGTTCACAATGTCGACAAAACGCAGCTGGTTGGTGTCCTCCTCCCAATACGGCCCTTCGCCCAGACCGCACTGCACATGCAGGTATGGCTGTCGTGTGTTGCTTCTGCGTTAGCCAAACTGTCTCTCAGCCGACTGGCTTTTGTTGAGCGGCAGAATGGGCTGTACATCACCTCTGTCACAGTGAACGTCTTCATGTCTGTCTGTCAAAATAGGGTATCGACGCGGCCAAAGCAAGTTTTATGGCGAATGGGAAATGGACGAAGGAACAAAAAGGCGGGACATTTGAAGGGGGGGGGGCTGTGTTTTATGGTTGGTGATAACTGCGAATTTTAGCCAAAATCGTCACCACATCAAACGCAGGCCGCGCATGGCGAGGGCTAACATATTAAATAAGCGACGAGGTGTATGTGTAAGCGGATTAATATGATTTTTTTTTCTATTATTTTTTTCTTCTTCCTCTTCAGAAAGCAGAAAGCAGAAAGCAGAAAGCAGAAAGAAAACAAATGCCATCTCATCACTATTCGTGTTTCCGACCCGTGTTTGGAGACTATCATCTCGAACTGCAATTTAAAAAGCCTCAATTGCGAGTGCGACAACATATATACGCATCACCTATTGACTTTGGCCTTGAGTGCCAAGCACCGACTACTACGATATCTCCTTAAACAACCACAAAGAGAGGCTGTGGCTGTCTTGACTCGGAACCCCCTCCCGCCAGCTTACAAGATCATAATAAATCTCGGGTCCCGGTCGTCGCCGCTGTTTTCAAACTGAGCGTGCTTCCCGGCTTTCTTGTCTCTGTTGATCTTGGCGCAATAGAGCACGTTGGCCAAGACGCTGGAGTGGAAGTCAGCAGGAGACAAGGTTTGCGCAAAGCAACATACACCCCAAAAACATGAATATAAAACATAAAACATACGCTGCCCAGGCATAGACAATCAAGCCCAGAATAATGGTGTGGCCCTTGTGGTAATAAGGGGCGTCCTTGTTTGGGTAGACAAAGGCTGGACAGCAAGGTAACGTCAGCTACAACGCTGAAGATAGTAAAAAAACAAAAAAAAAAAAAAAAAAAAAAAAATGAAAAGGAAGCGGACGGCAAGAAAGGTCGTCAGAGCGCTGACGGCCAGCGGTAGCATGAACGTACTCGCCACAAAGCCGCCGGCGTTGGCAACGGCAAGCTGCAAGGCCGATGTCGTGGCCCGTTTGTAGTGGCCGGCCGAGTTGTTGGCGTTCCAAACCAGCACGCAGGGCACGCTGCTGTAGAGCCCAATGGCCATGAGACAGGTCATGGCAAAGCGCACTTTCGGCGCGGCGACGTTGGCAATGACGGCGTAGCCAACAATGGCAAAGAGCAGAGTGGCCAGCATGATCGTGCCGCGTCGTTGCAGGCGGTCCGAAAGAAAGGCGACGAGCACTGGTCAGACAGTCAGACGTTAGACGCCGGGAGAAAGAAGCAAGACAATAAAAAAAAAAAAAAAAAAAAAAAACGTGCCTGTGACCGGAGTGGCAACCGCATAGGGAATTACCGTCCACAGCTGGGCCTGGTTTGCGTTGGAGGCAATGTGGAGATCATTGACAATCGTGGGGAGCTGGCAGTTCGGCCGGTGTTAGATGGAAAAGGAAAAGGCGACGAGAACGTGCAAGACCATGGTGGCGACAACGGGGGTGACAGAGAACCACAACAGGGAGGCCGAGAAAGAGAAACAGACGAGAGGCTTCAACTGACAAAGAGACCAAACGAGTAGAGGCCAGCAAGAATGGCAAAGTAGGCCGTGGCGGTAAACCACACCTGGACATTGAAGACGCCGCGGCGCACTTCGGACCATTTGAAGGGCTCCTCGTGCTCAGCAGCGATGCTAGTCTTTGTTAATGCGATATGAAAACGGAAAGACACACACACACACACAACTTACTTGAATCGCTCGTCACTGCCCGAGAGGCTTGGATGTCCTCGAAGCCTTGCAGCCGCAAACGCTCGCTCTTCCTCGGTCAGAAAGCTCGCCTCTGTCAAGGCATCGGGCAGAAGAAAATAGGCAATCACGCCAGCCACAACGGTCTTTGCGCGTTGGGGGAGAAGAGCAGACGAGTCAGCATTGCGAGCGTGCACATCACAGGATCAGACACATCAGACACATGATCCGATGGTCTGCCGCATGGGTCAAGCAGAGGCCAGGCAGCAGGTGTACCATACAATGAGACCTTCGATGATGAAGATGAAGCGATAGCCTTTGAGATTGCCGTGCGTCCCGATGGCCGAGAGCCCTCTGGCAAGGAGGCCTGTTGTTGATGTTAGCCTTGAGCCGCAAACGCCTTTTTTTTTTTTTTTGGATCCAAACCAACGAACCTCCAAAAGCACCAGACAGCGATGCGGCCGTGTAAAAAATGCCAATGCGCAAAGCCAGCTCTGTGCGCGTATACAGTCCGGACAGGTAGAGCACCATGCCCGGCAGAAGACCGCCCTCGGCCAGGCCGAGCAGGGCGCGCACAGCCATAAAGCTGGCAAAGCCGCGAACGAAGCCCAGACACATGGCGATGATGCCCCAGGCCACCGTCAGCAACGGCAGCCAGATCTTGGGGGTGGCCCTTTTAAGCACAAGGTTGCTAGGAATTTCACTGCAGGGTTTAGCCTTGTCGTTGGCTGGAGAGAGAGAGAGAGAGAGAAGGCGACACACAGAGAAACACAAACAGCTGAAACTCAGAGACGGAAATATACCTGAAAATGTACGTTGCGTAAAAGACGGCCAGGCCCTGGTTGTACTGCAAGTTGGTGAGGTGCAGGTCCTTCTCGAGGCCGAGGATCTTGGCATTGCCCACGTTGGTGCGGTCCAGAAAGGAGCAGAGAAACAAGAGAGCCAGAACGGGCAAGATCCTGTATTGTTCGCAGGCACAAGCCACCCAGTGTTAGCAACAAAGCACAGCAACAACAAACGGCGCTGCATCGCTTAACCACCGCAACCGCACATCGGATTTCACCTCACCGAGTATCAACCTTGAGCAGGATGCGGCGTGTCAGCCGCGCTCGGCTCACCCGGTCCGCATTCTCAATCTGGTCCACAGGCTTTCCCAGCTCAGCCTTGTCGACATCCACGTCATTGCTACCCGTCAAAAAAGCCATTCTTTTCACACAGATGCACACACAAACACACAAACACACATTCACACGACACAAATAGATGGGCGGGAAAGCAAGCAAGCCGTGGGCCAAACCAGACGGAAGACACAGCTGCGGAGTTCGAGGGGGGGAATCAGGCCGGCATTTAAGCCGTCCCATCCCCAACCTCAACCCCAGCTTTTGTTCCCCAGGCTTTCCTCTCGAGCTAACTACAGTATGACACAACAGTGCATTCACTGTATTGCTTTTGTCGATCATCAGCGCATTCGGATCCCCGATGCAACCTCTCACTTTCGCATTACGGAGTATTACTGCCCCGTACTACCACCCATCCCTTTTTTGTCTCGCTACATTTGCTTCTCGTGACTCGTTGTTCGCTGCGACCTCTTCCCCGCCGCCGAGCCCCGCCATCTGATGACGATGGTAACACTTTAGTATTCGTATATTTTATCTTATGGTTTCTCTTTTCCGTTCCCTCTTGTCGTTCCTCTTTTACCGTATCCATGATAAGCATCGCTGCGGCAAGCTTAGCAAAATGGAGAGACGCTTTAAGTACAGGTGTTTCCCAGGTTGACGGAGTGACTGACGCCAGCTCGAACATTGAGGCAAGGGGGGCCCCCTGTGGCTTTCCAGTGTCCGAGACAACTAATTCTGCGTTTTCCGATGCACAATGGTAGCCGATCCCTGTATTGGGTGTCAGATGAGCTGATGGGATAGACGGCCAAAACAAAAGAAACAAGAAATAAAAAGCAGAAAACAGAAAACAGAAAACAGAAAAAAAGGGACATAAAACATAATAAAACAACAGCAACAGGCCAGATAGAGAGATGGTTTGCTGAACAAGCAGATGGGAGAGAATCGGGCACAATGGACCGTTCCGTAAGCTCATACCTGATGCTGTGGGAAGATGAGCGAGTTGGCAATGACCACGTTTTCGGGCCGCGTCACAGTAAACACGACCACCTCGGCAATGTCGTCGGGTGTCAAAGGATCGCAGCCACTAGGGGGTTGTTAATAGGAGTCACAGAGGAAAACATAGCGACAAATGAAAGAAAAGAAAACCGCAAAACTAAAAAGGGCAAAACTAAAAAGAAAGGGGGAAAAAAAACTGACGCGTAGACGGCATCGGCCTTGGACTTGTCGCCGTAGAAGCGCACGACGGAGAACTCAGTCTCGACCATGCCCGGGTCGATCTCGATGACGCGCACGCGCGTGGCAATCAGCTCCTTGCGCAAGCTCTCGGAGAAGCTCCGGACGGCCGCCTTGGTGGCGCAGTAGATGCTGCCGCCCGGGTAGGGGTCGAGGCCGGCGATGCTGCCAATGTTGATAATGTCGCCGGCGCCGCCGTTGGGCCGCTTCAGAAAGACGGCCAGCACCGCCTGCGTCAGGTTGATCAGACCGGTCACGTTGGTGGCAAACATGATGTTGATGTCTTCCTCGGCGATCTCCGGAGCCCGGGCCACGCCCTTGACGAGGCCGCTGGCGACAGTCAGTATGGGAGTACGTGCATCGGCAGCTATGGTGCGGGCCTGCATCGGCAGCACAGGACAAAAAAAAACTCACGCATTGTTCACCAGCACGTCAATGTCCCGCCACTCCTCCGGCAGGTTGCTCACAAACGAGCGCACCTCCTCCGGCTTGCTCACGTCCAGCTTCACCGGCAGCACCTGCACGCCCGGGCTTTCCTTGGTGATGTCCTCGGCAATCTGGCGCAACGTGTCGATGCGCCGCGCCGTCAGAATGATCCGCACCCCATTCGAAGGCCCGGCCGCCGCCGCCGTCCGCGCAAACTCAAACGCGACGCTGCGGCCGATGCCCGACGACGCACCCGTCACCACGATCGTCTTGCCCTGAAGGCGCTTCGCTGCAGCAGACATCTTTCTGCTTCTGGCACAGCTGCTGGGACTGGGAGAGGAGAGCCTGAATACTGCTGCCGCTTTTCTGCCGCTGCAGCCAGAGAAAACCGGAAGGACGGGTCGGGAACCGTTTAGCACCGAAAACGCTTTCCGATGACGGATGGCCTGGCCAAGCACGTGTTTCACAGGCAGTAATGTGCGGGACGCAGAAACAGCAATGAAGCGACCAGTAGTGGGCAACATGCGGAACTTGTGGTTGAAGGCAAGTCGGTTGAATACTCGAGGAACTGCTTTTTACAAAAAAAAAAAAAAATTTGAAAGGTCAAAGTTTTCTTTTGCCCCTTCTTATAGTCAACAGGAAAGAGGTTAGAAGTAAGTCGGAGTGGAACGCTCTTTCCCTCCTACGGCCGGCCGGCCCTGTGACAAAAACCCCGCCAAAATGATGCCATTTGCCGAGTCAAGGCCCCTAGTTTAACCCGGTAAAACCCCATCATACAGCAACTGCGAAAGAGCCAACACCAGCTCGAGATAAGCAAAGAAGTGGGGGAGACCGACATTGGTATCTCGGCCAGGCTCGTAGTGGCAAGGCAAGGCGGTTTCTTGGCGACGAAGGAGGAAGGAACCATAGCAAAACTGCCCTCCGAAAAAAAAATAAAATTAAGAGTTGAACAAGTTGAAAAAGTTGAAGAGAACATTCACAACGTCTTGGTGTAGTCACAAAGAACAAAGTACGAGTATGCATATGTTAAGAGGAAAAAGAAATTAAATCAGTCTGCCTAGTATTCCAAACATCAACATTACGCCGCCATTACATGCTTTCACATCCATTTGTGTTAGGGATCCACGGTTAGATCGTTCTTGGCCAGTTCTCCATGCTCGTCACAACCCTTCTGTGTAGTGCCGCCTTGCTGGGCCGCGCAGTGTTTTTGCCCTGCTGTGCCAGCCTCCTGCTCGTCGTCCACTCGCGTATCGGGTGGCAAAATGCTGGCCTCGGGCGTTGTGGGAGTTTCGTCTGAATGGACTATCTTGCTGCTTCGACTGCTTTTGTCCAAGGGTTCAGTCGCATCGTCTTTGTTGTTCTCCCTTTCGCGAGTCTCCTGCGTCTGGCCAAGTGGTATTGACGGCAAGTTTTCTGGTGAATGCGATGGCGTCTCCTTCTTGGTGCCGCACTCCTCTATAGCTTCACCTGCGTCTGTCTCCGCGTGCCCAGCTTTGCTGCTGCTGCTGCTGCCGCCCTCCTCCCCGTTAAACACCAAGATCGGCGACCGCTGGCGAGAGTATGTTCCGCCGGCGGCCACCAGACCGACGGCCGACACAATGGCACATACTTTCATGTCGTCCGTGAAGGCTTTCGAGCAGATCCGCCGCACGACGGCAGCCTTGGCTGCAGATGTGCGGGTCTCCTCAACAAACACGCTGGATGATATGACTGTGCCCAGCAAGCTTGTCTCTTGTGCTGCCAAAATGGCCGACGAGGCTGCGATGCCGATACTGCCACCAAGAACGCGGACCTGCGCCAAAATGCCTTGAGCGGGCGCGTGCTCCCGGGGAGGCGCCTCTGAGCTCGCAAATATTGTCGCCGTAGCAGCTCCCAGCCCGACCCCGAATCCAATCAGAGGCAAAAAGCCCAGAGCCTTGGCCTCGAGAACACTTGAGTCGGACAGCGTCGTCTCCAGGCCACATCCGACAATCAGTAGACTGCTAGCCACGACCATCGTTTCAAACAAACGGTTGACCCGCATATTGACAGCACCTGCCACATAGCTTCCCAGGGCAACGCCTCCCAACAAGGGCAGAAGCAGAATGCCGGCTAGGAAGGGTGTCTTGCCGTTGACGAGCTGCAGTCGTAGGGGGAGCGCATAGACAACGGCAAACGAAGGGAAGCCAACACAGGCCGTGTTCAGCAGGGTAGCTACATATTTTCGGTTCTGAAATAGCTCCATAGGAAAGGCTGCCAGCATATGGTTCCACCTCTTATTCAGATACCATTCCCACGCAAAAAGCGCAATCCAGCAGACGATGCCGACAACAAGCGGCCCTAGGAAGATGGCTTCACTCCACGGGTTCGCATCGGTACCGGCATTCTGGAAGGGAAAGGTGACGAGAACGGCAGCGGAAATGAGAAGCAGAGAGCCCACAATGTCCAGAGATCGCCATGGGCAATGGTTGGTCGGCGGCAATTGTTTTGCATCGGGCCATGCCATGCCAAACACTACCATTGATGCAAATCCGATCGGTCCACTTTCAGGAAGAGTTAGCTGTCACTTTTCTATTCTAGATCATTTTCTTTTGCTTTTCTCTTGGCTTTACAACGCAGGGAAATAAAAAGGGGCACGCCAATACTTGATCCAGAATATCCAGGGCCATGATGCATAGTGCGTAAGCACGCCGCCGAGAACAGGGCCCAGCACCCCAGCCATGGCAATGACAGCACCCGCGAGGCTGGAAATGTACTGCTGCATGTGCATGGGGGCCACTTCGGGCCATATCGTCATGGAAAGTGAATAGAGGCCAGAGCCGCCGACGCCCTGCAGGGCGCGCAGAGCAATCAGTTGATGCAGCGTGCTTGCAAATCCACAACCGATAGAGAAGCTGAAAAAGATGGCAAAAGCTGCCAGGTAGGCATTGCGGCGGCCCACAACGTCGGCTGAACGGGCAAATATACTGGCACAGCCAAGATAGGATAGGGTGTAAGCCAAAGCCACCCAGTTGAGCTCATCGAGAGACCCCAGGTCGCGGCCAATGCTGAGCAGGCTTGTGGCAACAATGGAGGCATCCATCATAGACATAAAGAGCCCTAAGCAAATACTTGGCGAGTTAGCAACATGCACTCCTAGACGAAGCCACACGAGGATAGACGAGTCATTAATACACACCCTACGCTCAGCAACCAGAACCGCCATGGCGCTAACGGGGAAATAGCGAAAGCCTGGTCGGAGTTCCCATTCTCGACGACACAGTTCTTGGGAGAGCTGGAGATAGCGCTGCGGCTTGGAGCGTCTTCGATTGCAGTTGCAGCAGTGGACGTGACGGTGCTGGCCGCGGTAAGGGAGTCGGAAGCAACCGTTGTGTCATGATTTGAAGCGGATTCCAACTGTGAAGAAGACGGAGAGTGGTCGGCAGCCGTTGACGCTGGTTTCGGGTCCGGCATGCTTCCTAGTGTGTCTGTTGACGTGACGTTGTGCTATATATATATATGTATATGCCTAGTTATTAGGAATATATGTCTTGCGGGGGCGAGAAATAATACCATTAGACTATAGGGCCTTCAAACGGTTTGAAGAGAAGAACAAGATTGTCTTTCTGCTGCCTCGCAGACCTGCATAACTAGTTGTGTAGCTCTTGATACCGACTTGAAACAAGCATAATTTCGGATTTTTTGGCTGCCAGCTTCTCTCTTCGTTTGAATCTTTTGCTGCTGATGTGCTGGGCTGAGACGTGTTTTCATTGATTGTTTATTTCTCGATGCATTTGGAAAAAAGCGCCCTGATTGACAGCATTTCAAGTTTCTCAAAACACAAACACTCAAAAAAAAAGAAGAAAGAAAAACGAAACACACAAAAAAAAAAAATAATAATCAGCCTAAATGTTTTTCTGTTGGAACTCTACTTGCCGTGCTTCTACTAAATCACAGCGTGGTGGAATTGTCCTGTTTTGCCGTGTGATACAGGTGAAATGCAACAGTCAGGAAGAGAGTCAAAGTTAATATAGCAGCGGAAGCTGGCTGGCTTGGTATGTTGCTCAGAATTTTGTCAAAGCATAACGCGTTGCAACCGTGCACCCGGAAATGCAGAGTGAGTGAAGAGGAAGGAGCACCTGGACACTGTCGTCCGACTCCGGCAAGAACGCCAGGAGTACGAGTGTGTACCTTCCTTCTTGGCCTGTTCTGGATTTTGTTGACAGTGAATGGGTTTGTGTGACAGATGTTTATCCTACTCTTTGCAGCAAGAATCCAGAGCGGCAACAACAACAACAACAACAACAACAACAACAAAAAACCCCATTTCCAGCGCATGGTGAAGGAAAAAATATCACAAAAGGCGAAAATAAATAACATGCAGCAAAAGACGAAGAGCCAGACCAGAAACTGGTATCTTTAAAACTGACGTAAGGCACAGGGAACATTAAAGCAAACGGCAAACCGTGGTGCTCACATTTTGAGCTTAACATCTGTCTCTACAGCTGAGAGAGAAGTAGCAAGAGAGCAAAAGAGAGATATTCCCAATCATGAAGGCCAAAACCGCCAAGGATAAGAATGAAAGAAACCAAAACGACGAAACGAACAATGCAGACAACGAAACGCAAACACATCAAAGAGCGGATGATCTGGTGTCACAATACACCAAAAAAAAAAGCTATACAATTTTTTTGTCTTTGTCCGCTAGGGCAGACTTTCTTTTTGAAAACTGCTAAAATGTAAGAACGGCATCAGAGCATCTCTGGACCTACTTCTCCTCTCTTTGATGGTCGTGGCACGGCGTGTTACAGTTTTTTTGCTTGTCTCGGGTGCTTGCAACAAGAATGCTCAAACCGGCAAACCAAGAATCTGTAACGGCAAAATCATGGCAGATAATGGAACAGCTCGTCTTATGGCCACGTCAAAATCAAATTTACATGTCAGTTGACAAAGCAACAACAGCCATGTCTGCATTCTGCCGCGTTGACCTTGTCTATTTCTTTTAGACAATGACTCAAAAATAAAAATCCCCGATCACTGTAGAGTAATGTGGAATGTTGTGCTGTGTGAAATGAGGGTTGTCTGTGTTTCTGTTTGCCTGATGCGCGTGCTTACATTGTAAACCTGCAATTGTTCCAAGTCCAGCCTGCAAGCCTCGGTCCACGGAAACCGTACAACAAATCTCTATAGAGAAGTTTACCTGGTTCAGCCCAATGCTGCCTGCCCTGGCCAGCCTCGCTTCCTGGCCGGCTAGCTTATCACGTGGCTACGTCACAGAAGATAAAGAGTGTCATTTTTTTTCACAAGGCTTCCAAACGGTGGCCTAAAGCGGCAGTCCGTTTGCTCTCGGCCGGCTTTCAATTTCCTCCTGCTACTGGACAAGATATCGTTCATCTTTTGAAACGGTTGTTAGACTGTCGCTGGTTCGCTCACCTACGCCCGTGAGTTGCGAGTTTATTCCAGTAAGGGTCAAAGATGCCCCTTGGCGCAGGAGGTCCCGAAGTCGACCAGAGATGTTCACATGTTCCCCCAATTGTCTCCGACGTCGGCTGCCACATGTTGGGCGTCTGGGATCAAGATACCATACCACTTTCTTGCCTACTAGAATAGAAAGATTGGAGCGTTTGTTGCAGCCGTCCGAGCCCCACTGAGCTGGCAATGATACCGTGCACGGGAGAGCAGCCAGCAACGTGCACATTTGCCGTGCCATGGCCGTGCTGTCTTTTTCAGGGTGTTGCTACAGCTGAGGTGGCGGCCGGCAGTTTCTCGTCCGTCGTTTCATGCTCGTTCTCGTTCTTCGTGGTGTGCCATCGCGGAGGAGCAATGCGGAGAAGCCGGTGCGGAGTATGGATGCGGAGGTGGGATGCATGCCAAGACAGCACCTCCAAGGGCTTTTGTTTCATGTTTCAGGGTTTCTGGCCAATACTTCGTCTTGGTTCGTTGGTTCTTTGGTTCTGTGTGCACTTGCCAGTTGGAAGGACCAAATCTCGGCCGCACGCCCTTGTACATTGACAAATCTCAAAAGCTGCTCCGAAAAGAGCACCAAGTCCGTTCAGCAGAGGATGTGTCCAGAAGAGTCCGTCCGGCCTTTCCGGCTCTGATGTCTCTCCATTTTTCCAGCGCGTCCGAAGTGACTTTTGCCAGACTGTCGCCAATTACGACTAGTTTGAATTCGTGTATATGATGACTATAGCAGAAAAGCAATTCTCTCGATTTTTTTTTTTTTTTTTGGTCTACCTTATCTCTTTTGATTTGTTTGCCTTCAGAGTTTTATTTTGAGGTTGATTTTTTCCATTAAACTTTTCTTTTGTTATTTGAAATGATGGCTGCAGCTTTCCAATGCTTTTCGCGAGTACGAGTAACAAACTAACCTGCATTGTCACTCTCCAGCCACTCCAATAAGTTAAGTGGTATTTGTCTGGCTGAAGACTGGCAGGTCGATGGCACGATTTTTTTTCTGGTCCCAGACCAGCCACTGCAAAAGGTGGCATTGATTTCACGGAAGCACCCCTCCTTTGCTGGTGGGATATGCCAAAGTGATGTTTCGAGTTTCAACCCAACCAAACAATGTTTAGACTCCATCAGACAGTATTACCAAGAGTAGTAAGCTGCATGTTTCTTGAAACAAACCGTCCCTAGCGCTGGTCAGTTTCCCTGCCTCCTATCCGGGCAAACGTCGCTCCCTAGCCTGGCTTCCCCGGTCTTTCGGGCTTCGCTTGCATGCTGGAACCTAAAAGCCTTGCTAAAGACGATGCAGAAGTAATGCAACCACTCACGCACGTCCCTCCCCACCTACTCGTATGTGTCCATTGCCTTCTCCAGACAGCACACACCCTCCCGCAAACTTTTCAAGTCTGTGCAGTCCCATCTTCCCTCCCTCTTGTCCTAGGCCCAGTCGCCTGTCAACATTATAACGGCAACTCTCCACTCCCACCACCTCAGACGTTGCAATATGTGATGTACTTGTGCTTGCATCAGCGGATGTCCGAGACCCTTCGGAAGGAGGGCTGGCACGAGCCATCGGTTTCTTGACCTGCTGGACCGTGTGTCAAGAATTGAAACACATACAAGCATCCCGCAAGTCGACCTTACATATGTGTGTGGCGACAGCGATAGAAAATATGAGATGGCGATGAACCACTCCTGTGACGAGCCTTGTTTACATGACTTCGACTTTTCAGCGGCCTTCTCCGCAGAGCCTCACTTAACAATAAACGAAAAGTCATCTTGAAGACCTGGCCTCGTCTGCTGTTGAGTTGAAAGCAAAAGTGAAAGCACGGGAGGGTGGAGTCAGAGACTGAAAAAAAAAAAAACCCGGGAGCAGTTGTCACTGCAGAACTGTTTCATTATTCTCCGCCTATCCCGAAAATGGAAAACAAAAAGAAGGAAAGAGGAAAGAGGAGAGAAGAAAAAAAGAGAGGCTCTATCTTTGATCTAGAGCTGACTAGAGACAATTTGAAACAAAAATCACAGCAGGTCTACATGTGCCTACTCCGTATATGTGACAAGGGATAAGTGTAAAGGCTGATTTGAATGACAAAAAAAGAAGAAACAAACATGCGCCGTGTATCACCAGGTGCTCTGTGCACATAGCCAATGTGCTTTTGGCAGTTGGGAGAGAAGGAAGAAGTACGATCAACTCCGCAGAACTCGCAGAAGCGCCCTGCAGCAGCTGCTCACCGAGGGATATAATAGATCCAAACAAAAGTTGGTCGTGGTCGGCAGAAAGCAGCGGAGCTAGACAGCAAGGGCATGGACACCAAGAACAGTGGTGCACGCCGAAAAGCAAAAAAGGCAAAAGGCAAAAACTAAAAAAAAAGAGAGAAACACAAAGATTACATGAAAAAGAAGGAAGCTCCAGACTCTGTGTGACGCGTGAGGTAAGTAACTGCTGCACGCAGTTAACGCATGAGCCAGGCTTTGCATGGGTCACTTTGACAGCGGCGTTGCTGGTAGGTGGGAGTCAGTTGCCCCCCAGGAGACGAAGATATGCGGTCGATTGCTTGTCGTAGCACTTCAAAATCCTTGATACGCTGTGCAGTTTTACCTGAACTTCAGTTTGTTTCTCCAAGATAGACACCGCCTAACTGATTAGCAGGCATGAAGTAAATACATCATCACAATGATTTTACTAGGTCTTGACGCTGAACTTGTTTGTTTTGATTCTGTATTCCACAACCATTTATATGCGCTCGGGCGCCGTTTTGTTTACTTTTGATTTCTAATATGGATTCCGCATCTCGGTATTGCTGTTGATTTTTGGTCTGCTTCTTTATTGTTACTATTATTACGAAGGAGCGTTTTGTTGCTCTGTGTTGTGCGCAGACATGTAATAATACGACGTAGAGCATTCTTCTTTTCCATGGCTGTCAGCGAGGATGAGCACGCGTAATTCAATGTACGGCGCAAGTCGTTCTTGCCTGGAAACTAATCTAGTTTACCCCGCATTTTCGCTAAAACATAGAAGGAAAGACGCAACAGCGAAGAGTTTAACTGCCGGCTTTGAACAAGGGGATAGTGGGAAACCAACTGCCAGAATGGAGGGGCGTGTTTTGTTTTCTTATTTTTTTTTTAAAGCTGAGAACCTCAGGAGTGAAAATCAGAAAAATAATAAAAAGGGCATCAAAAAGTCAAAAAGAACTTCTCAAAAAAGTACAGTGAAGCGACAGTCTTTCTACAAGCCTCTTTAAACATACCCTATTTTAATTTCCAGTATTGCGTTTTTTTTCTTTTCAACCCCCCCTCCAAATCATAATTCCACGTACTTTCCTTCCCGCTCTCTTGGCTTTTAATTTAACTCTCTCCATAGCAAAAGAAAAAAAAATTACTTTTGTGATAAAAAAAAAGTATGGGGTATAATCCTTGCCACTAGTAATGCCAATTTGTACCCAGGAGAGATATGGGGGGTCAGCGGCAGAGATGTGGTCCAGCTGCAACCGGGCCGGTCGGCCAAATTTGACGCAGAACAAGAACTCGCTGGAAGAGAGACAGGGAGAGAGAAGGAGGAAACAGTCCGACTCCAAAGTAACAAATAAAAGAGAAACTATACGATGTATGCACGGAGTATTACAGAAGCACAAAAAGAGACTCAAAATCACATTTCTTGTCGTTTGTATCGTTGTGGCTGCTGAGTGTTTGGACGGCTGGACGAGAGATCCATAATGAACAAGACAGAAGTGACAGTAAAAAAACCAAAAAAAAGATAAAATATCGAGCGCGGCGCAATTGATTTTTTATTTTTTTTTTTCCTGTCTCCTGCCGACGATGGTTCTTGCCGCCCCTCCCCCGCTTTCTTCGTTTCCTTGCTGTCTACCCGTCCTTCCTCTTTCATTCTACTTCTTCTGTTTTTATATTGCTTTGCTTCATACATGCATTTCGCAGTGCTCGCGTTCCTGCTCTTCCACACAAGAAGCTGCCGCATGGAATGTGCAGACCAGAGCAGTAAAACATGCATGGCACTCTACGAAGAGGCCGTGTCTGTGTGGGCGGGGTGTGCTGTGTTGTTCTCGAAATAGCTCTTTTAAATCACTCTCGCCCACACGCGCACAAGCACACTCGTACCCAGCTATAGCAGAAACCTGTATAATACTTTTTATTTTGCAGACCCTCTTGGAGATTGTGACCTTGCTGGGTGGGACAATCCACTGGGGTATTACTGTCTTGTCTTACTGGGAAAGGAGTTTTCTTCATTTCGGGAATTTTGCTTTTTTCAATATCAGGTTTATGTTTTTCACGGGTTTTCTCTTCGTCTCGCGTTTTTAATCGACCGATCTGTTGCAAGGATTGTCATATACATACGATATAGGAGAATGTCGTGAAGGTTAAAGTGGAAACAAAAAAAAAGAAGAATAACTCAATTCTGTATTCAACAAAACCTTTTTTTATCTCAAATTTTGGAACTGTTGCGCTTTCCTTTTCTTCTTCCATCCGTCCATCCCATCCGTCCGCCCATGTATTGACGATGTAATAACACCAATATCAAACCCAGAGAATTAAGTCACCACCAAAATCAGAAAAGATCCACTCCATAGCAATAACTAGTAGATGGGAACCACGCTCCTGCACCTTAAATATACCACCTGATATCTTTTGAAAACAAATCCTAGCCAGACTGAAAAAAAAAAAAAACAAGAAGCCAGAAACCTGTGCCAGCTATAATATAGGCAACAAGAACGTATAAAACTGTGTAAGAATAACACCCGAGATTGCAAAAGTGCAGAAGTCAGCTCCTTCAGACCGTCGTTTTTTCCTTAACCATACCAAAGAAATAGGCACTAGAATCAAATAAAGCCAAGCAAAACGCAAAACGCAAAACGCAAAAAGAAAAGAAAAGAAAGAAAAAAATAGACAAAAAGACAAAAGACACAAAAGAAGGAAAAGCTTTGCGAAAACAGAACGAAACATTAACCCAATTTTAAAGAGGTGTAATAGCGTAGCGATCGTCAGGCATCTGAGTGAGAGTATCATGAGTATACGAAAGTCACAAACAACATGAAATGACAATCATCATAAACGAGGGGAACGAGACCACCAAAACGGCTAAATAAGCAAAAGGGGATATCAGTGAACGAATGAAAAGGCGCCTGCTGCTTGATTGCTCATTATCGTGGCGTAGTCCATGGGTATCATGCTGTCGTGAACATGAGAGAAGGTGGGCGAGAAAGTGGATGGTGGTGGGACGGGCGCTACAGCTGCTGGTACCGTAGTCCCTGCAGCAGCCGCCGCCGCCGCCGCAAACTCTTCTTCAGCGTGGCCCCAATACATGCCGTCCAAGTCCCACAGGCCCTGCTGGTCGAGCAGGCCCATCATGCCCGCTTCGGGCTCAAACCCAATAGGAGACATGTGGAGCTCCGTCTCTTGTCCAGAGGCAATAGATATGGCCGTGCTTAGCATTAGATTCTGGTGCTGTTGGTCATTCATAGTATTCTGTTGTGCTTGTTGCTGGTGTTGCTGTTGCTGTTGCTGCTGCTGTTGCTGCTGCTGGTGTTGCTGCTGTTGCTGGTGCTGGTGCTGTTGCTGTTGCTGTTGCTGCTGGTGCTGCTGCTGTTGCTGTTGCTGCTGTTGCTGCTGTTGCTGCTGTTGCTGCCTCTGCTGCTGCTGAATGGACGAAGCTGAGGAGTGAGACAAGTGATCGGGCTGCTGCGCGAGCATCGCAGAATTTGGCTTCAAGAGCCCAGGCTGTCGAGATGCCTCGTACATGCACCTGACAACCTCGCGGCTGCGACGAGCAGCCAGCGACCATTCCTCCATGGCTTCCAGCAAAGATAAAACAGACTCGATCTGCTTATGCCACTCGGGAACCCGGGGGCTCGTCCACTGCCAGAAAATAGACACCAGCGGCACCATTGCAGCCTGGTAGAGGAACCACGCGGCATTCCATCCGGACATCTGGTTGCGCGACCACTCGCGCGCAATGTCCTCGATTGTCTGCTTCGCAAGCTCGCGGCACGTCTCGACCGCGGTGACTTCGGTCTCGGGGGCGTGCGTCTGGCCGCTGGCGGCCAGACCCAGCAGCACAGGCCGGTGAAGCAGCATGCGCAGGTTCTGGTAGCGCCACTTCATGATGCATCGTCCAATGTACAGCGGCTCGGCGCACGGATCTGTCGTGCGCAGAAGCCAAGGCATGGCTTGGTACCAACCCACCAGCTGGGCATCTAGGTTGCAGCGGTCCTCAGTGCGCAGCAGCGGCGAAATTGCCAGCATGTCCTGTATCTGCGTGGCAATCTTGCAGAACTTGATGTTCTCGATCAGAGGCAGGATGCCTGCATGCTGTGTAGAATCACGACCAGCAGCAATGCCAAACTCGGGCGGCTGGATGTTGATGGCCGGACCCCAGCGGCCAAAGGACGGCCGGCCCATGGTGGTGGTGGCCCAGGTATCCAGACAGAAAAGACTCCACCAAGTGCGACGCCGTGTCTCGGCAGCGGCAATGTCGCTGGTGCCGCCGTGGGCGAGGCTCTCGCGGTGGAGGCCGAGCGCGCTGGCCATGCGTATGGCGGCACCCAGCACAGCGTTGGCCATGTTGGGGCGGTTGATGTAGTGGAGATAGTAACCGCCCATAATGGCCAAGGCTTGCACCGTTTCGATGTGGCTGCTGCCAAAAGCGTCCATGGGGAGGTAGTCCATGGCACGCGTGTAGTAGTTGAAGTGGTTTGTGTCTTCGGACTTGGTTCCGGCCACGCTGCCCATAGCAAAAACCATGTTGAGAAGTGCAAGCCAGGGCGCGTCCGAGCGCTGACCTTCCAGATAGTCAGCGCGGAATGCTGTTTCGTCCAACATGGGGATGAACACATGAATGCGCTTGAAGTAGGCATCCACCAGCGTCTGGCCTTTCCACGACCACGACGCATGCTGCGAGTCCTTGCGGGCAGGAGTAGAGGAGGGAGCAGCCGAGCTGCCACTGCCGCCAGACTGTTGTTGGCGCTGCTGAAACTGTTGCTTGAGAATAGGAATGCTGTGGGGCATATCCGCATTATGGATTGGTGCGGCGGACAGCGAGGCACGCAGAGCCGGTTGCACCTTGAGCATGACCATGAGTGCAGCCTTGATGGATGAGGCACCGAGATATGAGGTTTGGCGATCCACAGCCAGAGAGAGCGCATTGACGTCATCTGCTTCAGCCGGAATGGGGTCGTGACTTCGGCGCTCCTCATCCCACTCGGTGTCGCGACATGGTATTAGCTCCAGGCTGGACAGGTTTTGCTCTGACTTGAGACACAAGGGCGACTGCAGGTCATCGCTGCTTAAGGGGGACGTGTTCAGGGGAGGCGATGGCAGGGCAGTGATGTTTGAATCGATAGCCGACCGATCCAGCAGAGCTAGAAGCTCCTGGCGCGATAGCAATAACAGCGACTGAATGCTCTGGTCGGGAAAGAGCCGCTTTAGTATCGAACGGCACTCTTCCAGAGACTGGGACAGCGCCTCGAGCGTCTTCCTAGATGGAATGACCCGTTGGCGATGCTTGTCATAAAAGCAGCGCTTGGGAGCACGACTGGACAGGCACTGCCCACAGGGTTGTTTGCCATCACACCGGCTGGTCATGGGTTGTTAGCACAGAAAACTCGGAAGCAGCAGCAAAAGCAGACACACACAGACGAAAAACTGCCTGCTTGCTCACATCTTGCGTCTTTTGCACTCTGCACAGGCATGGGGTGTTGTGACGCGCTTGGCAGCGCCGGTTGTGTTGGTTTTGCTGCCATCTTGAGAATCAGTTGACTGCTTTCGGGGTGTAACACCCTGGAAGGTATGAAACATCCCGGCCTGTGTGGCCACAGGGAGACAGGGTGCCATGGCGAAGTCTGAGGAGAGAGTGTTTTTTTCGGGAGATAGCCCCCAGGCAGAGATGTGGGAGGGGATGGACAACGAAACAATATCAATGAAGTCAGAGAAACATAAAGACACAAACGATACGCAGATGGCAGACAAGTGAAGGATGATGAGAAGAAAGAGAACAGGCAAAGGCTAGAATGGCGGGAGAAAGGGCCAGAGGAGAAGAGCAGAAATGAAGAACTTATATATCTACATTGGCATGCAGCTGGAGATGGGGTAGAAAAGCTGGGGAATGGGGAGGGAGCAATAGACGGCCAACCAGGCGTGTGTACCTGGAGAGATTGTAGGAGAGAGAGTGATACATAAAGAGGTACATAAGTTTGGCCCGCATGTGGAGAAGGTAGCTTGTAATGATGGTGATAAAGTAAGAAAAAAGAGGCCGAGGACGTACGGGAGGGGTATAGGAAGCACAGGAATCGTTAACGAAGGCGAACGGACAGCGAGCTAGGGGGCAAGAAGGACAAGAGCCAAAGTGGTAGTTCATGAATGCAGGAGAAGGAAAGGAGGGGGGGGGGGGCAAGAAAGAGGCAAGGCGGCGTCGTTATAGAATAGAGATATATTAGAGTCAATAAGGTTGGGGTGGGTGTAGGGGTCGATGGGGGGCAAAAAAAAAAAGGAAAGAAAAGAAAAGGGTAATGGTTATAGAGGGTATAAAGAAAAGAGTGAACTAGCAGGCACAGAGGAAGCAAGCTTCGTAGCCTCTGAGAGCAGTCTCAATGCCGTGTTGCGGTGGGGACAACTATATGTGAGCGTTGTGTGTGTGAGTGTATGTGTGTGTGCTTGAGCGCGTGTGGCGTGCATATGGTGTATGATAAAAAGTGTGCATATTCGTCTGTCTTTTATTTCATATATCTCGAATGTAGTGACAGAGCGTGCCCTGTGATTTACATTGTATATTGTGGTTTATGACACATATAGCTGGTGGGGAACCCACCAGTACTATACAGGTTGTGTTGAACGTGCCGTTTGGGTGCGTCTTGTGGTTGGCTGGCTTGAGAAAGCTCATAAAGGCTTTCTTGGTTGTGTTCTCATATTGTTCCTGGTGTGGTATTGGTGTTATTGATGGTGGAAAAAGCCGCCGAGCAAGGGAAGAGAACTGTTAGAAGACAAGCCACGAGGTCGTGGCGAGTCTCGGGATGGACAACTCACATTCCGAAGTACCACAGTAGCATTGGCATTTGCAGCTTTTGGGGGCTTTTTTGCTCTTTGGCTTGTGATGCTTTTTTTTTCGTCTCTCTATTTTCCACTCGTCATCTTTCATTCATCTTTCTCTTACACTTTTCTTCCGTTTGGCTTTGAAGGACAAGCACAGGGCGGACGGATATGCTGGGATTGCTTCTCTGTTGCTTTTGCGTCGGGCTGTTGTCCCACTCGGGTTAGCAATCGAAGGGCAAGGATCGCATTTGATGATATATTCGATAAAAGCGCAAATAAGAGAGACGCCCACACGCCATGACGGCGCAAATTAATACCGGTCCGGAGCAAAGCCGGCAAGCGCAGTAGTAATGGTTCGAGGAAGGCGCCGAGGAAGTTACAAAATAATGGATTGACGGATACGAGTTGGACCTTTATTTTTTCCTTTCGTGAAAACCGCAATGTGAGCATACGGAGACAATAATTGGGACTACATCATGCAATATCGTGTTTCAGTCACCGGAGCTTTTACAGCGAGAACGACCCAAAGGGGGCTTCCAAAAGACAGAACAGACAGACAGACCGAAAAGAGTGTGGCAGGTGCAGACCACACGCAACACCTTCACACACATACACACACAAAGGAAGGCAGACCAAAAACGAAGGCGCGAGATGCACAGGTAAAGACAAAAAAATGGAAAGAGCGGATGGCACCAATTAGTCTAACCAAGAACCCCGAAAAAAAAAAAAAAAAAAAAAAAACTAGCACTGACCATAAAAAACACAAAAACACCGACCAGGTCGTGGTAGAGCGAGCTTTGCTGCCTCAGCAAGCGCTGCACAGGCTCTCTACAGCGGTGGCCTGCAGCAGCTTGCAGCAAGAATACTGCGCTAATGTCTCAGAATTTTGCCTGCTGATGACCGTGCTGGTGCAGGTTGGCTACCGTAGCTGCAGACTACCGTTTTGGGGTAAGGAGAGGGGGGGTGGCCGAACAGCGTGGCAAGTGGCCACAGAGCAGCAAAGCTTCTGGCAAGAAAAAAAGCAAAAAATTGAGGGCCCCGTTTAGGTAGGGTCGCTGCCCCGTTCGGAGTACGACGTACGACATGTGCTCCAGCGCGGTAATATGGGGTAATAATACTGTTAACAAACACGAGAGTGGAGCCCCGTGTTGTAAAGCCAACGGCGGATGTCACGTCAGCGAGCAGGATCACATTGCTATGAAAAGAGCCCGCTGACTGGCAAGGTTCGAGTGATATTCTTTGAGAACATTGAAAACCCGAATTTGGAAATTAAAGCGTTGTCCTACAAGTGTTCTTGTTGTTTCCAAATCAGCTTTAAAATACAAATAGAGCGGGACTGCATGCAAGCCGAAGCTCTGTTCTATTTCTTACAATCCTATATGTCGTGGTCACATCTCAGTCCAGAGTTTCCAGTAAAATTCGGAGTTAATTGGAAGGTCAAGCAAGTTGTGGTGAGGTCTCGAGATGCTGCAGAAGGGGAAGTGGTGGAGTTAACCTCTCCGTTCGATAATGTCGCAATGACACGACAGGCACAGAAGGGGTTGGCAGACAGCAAAGGTGGACGACCAGCCACCGTCCACGGAGTACGACATATAGTTACAGCGCAGATCGGGTCGGCAGACGATCCCGCTAAAACCCCCAGTCTGAAACGGAGTTGGGGTAATAGGTATTACGACAGCTGATGGAAGCCCCCCCCCTTTCTCCGCACACTGCAAGCGCGCTCCTTTCGGTTTGTACATTTGCACAAGTACTCCATACTCGCCTTTACGACGTACCTAACAGCGGACAACCGTGGATAGCAAAACGGGCAGATGTCTTGAAATGGACAGAGCGACAGAAAAGGCGTACGAAGAACCAGAGCGCTAAAAAAATTAAAAAATTAAAAATGAAAGGAAAAAAAGGAAAGGACAAAGTGAAGAAAGAAGGAGCGAAAGGTAGAAAGTGAAGATTGAGCAGGAGGGACAAGCATTACTCGTCGCAGCTACCTCATCGGGATCAGAGATGGGGAAAAAAAACTCCCTGTTGGAACAACTTAAAATCAAAGCACTTTATTACAAAACTTGGTTTTAATGACTGGCGATTTGCGATCATCGGCCATCCCCCAAAGCGATCAACGAACTTGTCAGGCAGTGACAAAAATATCAAGAAAATAAAGCATAGTAAGATTAATAGAGAGTGGGAAAAAGAGTAAAACAACGACATATAAGAAAATCCCCCATGAAATAAAAACTACGCGTGTCACAGAGTTATTGTTCTATCAGGCAACCAGAGCACATGAGCAAAACAAAAAATAAAATAAAATAAAATAAGCAGCTGTGATACGAGGCACAGAGAACACAGCGGGAAGGAGCACCTTGGCAACTCATGCCATTCATGGCTTGATGTCCCCGCTCCTACGCTTTCCACCAGCTGAGCAGTGCTTGAAAACGGCGCTCCTTCGCCGAAGTCCGTTTGATGAGAAAGTTCCGTTTTTATTGCTCTTTCCCTGTGGCTGACTATCATAACACCCAATTATGCACTCTGAACGCATTCCGTTTTATGGCCTCGCCGGGCTGGTTCTTGCTTGTTGAGAGGTTTTGCTTTTCCATTTTATCGTTTTATAGTTTTATCGTTTTTTTTTTCCTATTCCTCGCTTGGCCAACAGAGTGTCGAACACATTGCTTTTCAATGCCTGCTGCCAAAGCATGACAAAGCCTTTTAATCTTGGACCTTTTTTTTTCTTTTTGTCTTGTTGTTCGTGTCTGACTGACGCCCCCATAGTATCGAATTTATTTTGGTCAATCCCTCTTCCATTGCATTGTGATCGGTTTTCTTCGTCGTATTATTACCCGAGACAGTCAATCTGAGAGGCTTTTCGATCTTGGTGTGCACCAGGAAAATTGGGGGCGGGTTGGCCCAATTTGCAATTGTCTCTCTTTGCTTGTGTCTTCATGTCCTTGTGTGGCCGGATTTTCACCACTCTCGACAACCGAAGCCGCATGGTCCGAAGCTCATGCGCTCGTGCCCGAACTTTTCAAGTCTCCGGTATCTGTCTGTTTCTTGCGTAGCGCCAGCCCTATCCACCACTCACACTCACAACACACTCATACAGACACATGTTGACACAGGTTGACACAGGTTGACACAGGTTGACACAGGTTGACACAGCTCGTATCCGCAGCCCACCCTTCCAAATGAAGGATCCAATCTGAACTACCACTGTCGTCTCCGCAATCCACAAGATGAGGCACCGCAATGCAGCACACCAGCCCAGCTCACAAACTCAATCCTTCAATTTCTTTTGCAAATTTCTGTGTTATCTCTATGGATGTGTGGTGAGACAGGTCCGCAATACACGGCCGGCTCTGCCCGTTTGCTGACAGCTTTCAGCGCCCTTCCGCTCCCACCTGCATTTCATCCACCCCCCTCCATCAGCCTTCTCCAAGGTCTCATGACATGCTTGCCGGTTCTGCCACTGTTTTTGTACTTTTCTTTTTGTCTTAATCTCGCCCCTCATTCGTCCTTTGCTTCTTCTCCCTTGGTAGCCTCGAGGTGTCCATCAGGTCCTGGTTGTGTGGTCTGTCTGTCCGTCATTTTTTTTCTTTATAGCCGCGCAGTCCTTGGTGAAAGGGTCCTGTTCGGACTTGGGTGTGGAGAAGAGGGAAGGGGTGGGGGCAAAGTTGTCATATTGCGGTCATGATTCTGGCTGGTTGCGCGTTGCTTGTCCGCTTTATTGTCTCTAAACACATACGACTGGGTTTGACTGGGCCTTGACTGGGGCCAATTAATAAGAGTAACACAAAAAAAAATAGAGAGAACTCTGCGTTTGTCGTTCTATGTGGCGTGTTAGAGAACGGGCCCTTACAAGTAGATGATTCTATCTGACATTTGTTTACCAGTGCTGGATCGTCGCCACAAATAAACACAATTTAAGCGAATGACAGGCCCCCTCCTTTGGCTTTCCCTCGCCGGTAAAATAAGACGCCATTGATCGAGTGTGACTCTACACCAAAGGCTCCCGTGCCTGTCCAGGGCCTTCCTGGACATATCCAGGAACAGCCCAGAGACTCTGCAGGGGAAACAGGGTCATGACGAATCATTAAAAATCAAAGGGATCCCTTTCAGCGATTGTGGATATTTCCGGGTTTATATGAAGAGATGTCCCTTTTTGTTGACATTTGTGCCAGCAGAAATACAAAATGAGCCTCAGACAACCCAAGGCGGTGATATGAATGAACATGGACAAAAATGGCTCCTTGGTTTGTTCTTTTTGCAAGTAAGCAGGCTCAACAACAATGCTACAGGATACAGAAAACTTGGTTGATGTTCTTGATTTGTATGTTAGATTGTCAAATACAAAGCATAATACATGGAGGCAATATCCTCTCCGTGCGGCTCACTGCCGCCCCAAGCATCCATTTGCGTCCTAGTCACCACCACCGTTCTAATCGGCCTTGTTTTTTTTTTTTTTTTCGCGATACAAATACGGCTTGCCCTTCGGAACTTCTTGCCGTCCGTCCAGTCTCCTTTCTGATACCGCTGTTCTCTGTCTTTCTTCCCGCCAGCACCTTACACCTGCAGGAGAGCACTCACCAGCCGGCCGGATCACAGTCTTTCCGAATGTAGACGCTCGAGTGCAGATGTTTTGGATAGACGGGCACATGAGCCATTTTCGGCTTCTTTGGGCTTTTTGTCCAACCTTTGTGGTCTTTGCTCACCATATCCTGGCAATCTGAGTCGTGAAAAAAAAAAGGTATTATGGATTAAGTGGCGCTGCTGAGAAATCAAAATTCACACTCCGCCCACTTGCCAGTATCCGATCTAATAGGACCTGGACGTTCGTACGGAGTACTACAGCGGGCGGCAAGATGCGGAGAGCCGCGTGGCGAGCCAAGATGCAAGAACTATGGAACAATGCGATGGCGGGCGAGAGCAGTGGGTGAACAGTGGGAGAGCAGCAAAAGAAGCATAGAGTTGTATCGGATGTTAAAAAAATCAAGCTCGAGATAGAAATTTTAAAAATGGCCAACTTAGAGCTTGGAGGTGGGAAGCGGAAAACTTTTGCGATTGCCACGTCAGTCAAAGACTTTTTTTCATTATTTGTTTTTATTGTTTTTATTGTTTTTATTTGTTCATATTTTATTTTACTTTTATGTTCTGTTCTACGCAGAAATCGTGGACTTGGTTTCCGTGTCCTCTGCAAAACCGTCCTTCTGCAGATTCCAAGAACAGTTACACATGAGAAGGCTGACACAAACTCAAAATCTGCACATAGGGTCTTGATGCCACCAACACCCCCAGCTGGCCTGATGGATACGAACAGATTGCTTCTTGGTCTTGGCATATTTTTTCTGCTTTCGTTCCCTTTTATTTTACAAGAAAACTCGTGCAGTAGGGAAAGCAAAAAGTATAAGTTGCAGCGGCACCTAAGAGACAAATACTCAAAAGTGTGGATGCTTGTATATAAGACATCCTAGTGAATGCCTTATGTTTGTATGTGGTGTGCGTATCTGCATGTCTTAAAGAGTACGAGCATGCATGTTGGGTGGCTGTGAACCCTTCTGAGTCTACAGAAGAAGAATTACATTGCTGGGAGCCAGCATTTCCACATGTTTCTGCTTGCCGTTATATGAAGTTGAGTCGAACATCGGTTGATGGGCGCTCTCTTTACAAGTTCATCGAGAGAATGAACCGCCAAGGGCGAAGTAATGATGGAGGCCGGCGCAGGTAGAAAATAGCTGTACATGCAAATATTTTAGCAAGGCAAAAAAAAAAAAAAAAAAAAAAAAAAAAAAAAAATGAAGCTCACATGAATGATAGGACTCTGTTTAGCTGTTATATGGCTTTTGCAGCTTCTCCGCAGATATTGATGTCTCGCCACCCAGGGTGGAATGGTCTGACCTCAGCAGCCGGGCCCCAGACTCAAAGCTGGACTTTTTTTTAATTTCGATCTCTGTGCCAAATCATCTTGCCTTCAGCAGCTTCCCCGCTGTCGTCGCTTGACGTTGAGATTACCTGTGTTCTCGTGCCCCTTCTGGTTTTTTTTTTTTGGTCATAGTCTGCCGTCACAATTTCTCGGTGGCTGGGTCATGAGCCTTGCCTGTCACAGAAAATTACGCGATGGAAGGCCGTGAACGGCAGACACTTTGGCCCATTGCAAAACGAGTCTGTCCAAAATTATACGAGAGTGAGAAAAGGGAAGAGAGAGGAAGGTGCTCAAGCGCCGGCTCGTTCTGAGACTGGACGTTGGGTCTTTCGAGTTCCTGATGCTCGCTTTCCCATGTGTGGAGCTTGTTCATTACCACACCAAGTGACATCCATTTTCTTCTGGAATTGCTTGGCACGCGTCTTTGAACTGTCACACGTCGCCCGCCATCTTAACCATTTAATATATATTAAATTTGAAAAGGGAAGAGAGCAAAAAGTGGATACGTGCAAATAACAAGCCGCAACAGAGTCGACGAGAGGAAGAGACAGCCGACCAAGCAAGTGGAGAATAAGGCCGAGAGCAATTATAACGGGTTCAAGGAAGACAAAAAAAAAAGACTAAAAAGAACATTAAAAAAGTATTGGGTTCGTACCCGTCAGGGGAGGATGGTACGTTTCTGTGCGGTTCATGGCCAGACTGTTGTTGTGGGCACACCAGCAGAACAGCGATGAAATGAACAGTATCAGATGTTCCAGTATGTTCAGCGGCTCAGATTTCCAAAATTGCGTTTCTAGTATGTTTTTAATTCTTTCTCTTCCTTTCTTCATGTGACTTGGTGGTTTTTATCTTCCCGCGACATGCAGTGATGCTCACAAGAAAGACGACGCCGTTATCCCGCTGCTATCCGAAAATACAGGACGCCGACTCTCCAAGCAATATCGTGTTAGCTAAAAGTTGCAGAAAAAAAGCATCACAAGAAAGGAAAGGGGGTGTGAAATCAATTTCGGTTTTGTAGAGTCGCTTTTATATTAAACGTCTCTGCAGTTCCCCACCACCATGCCTCTTCCCTTCCCTCCTCTTTTTGATTTCTTTTCCTCTGCCCCAATCTCTTTGTTCGTCGTTTGTGTTTTTTCACCCACATTTTTTTGCCTCTTATTTGAATTCGAATTCTACTATCATCAATTAAGAGATCCACATGTTCATGGAGACGCATTTCCCTCTTCACAGATTGTTGTTTTATTTCTAATCGCCGGCATGCCCACATAATTTCATACCCCTTGGCCCCGTAACTGGCTGGTGGCCGTATAAGACTTGTCATATACGTATTACTACAGGACGTTCTTGCTCAACTCTAGCTTTTTTTTGTCTCTCGATCTAGTCTCTCTTCTAAAGCATTGATACGACGTGTTGTTAAGTATGCGAAATCGCGATCGTGTCTTGTCATCGTATCTTTTAGTTTTTCTATTTGAGGCCCAGTCTTAGGGTTTACAGAGAGATTGTTGGGTTTTGTATCCATCGCTTTAATGCAAAAGTAAAACGGAAACAACAAAAAGAAATTTGAAAAAAATGACTATTATAATGAAGCAGACGAGCAATGTTTTCGTTTACTTCGTGCTTCTTTTATGTGCGACACTGAGCCTCTGCATTTAAAAACTCTCTTATTAGCAATGAAAGGGGCTCCTTTTTTTCCGCGGCATTAAAAAAAAAGGAACAAAAGAGTGAGCTCGGGGTCGACGTCCCGTGTTCCGGCCTCTATATGTCTCTGCCCATTTGACCATTCAACACCGGTGGCATTGTGACGCGTACCTGCGAGTCCTCAGCTAAGATTGCTGTATGGTTTTCGCAGAAGTGCGTCAAAACGTCTATACGTCTATTCGTCGTATATTAAATCCCTTTGGGTTGCTTGCGCGTGCTGTATTATTATTATAGGGTTTTTTTTTTTTTTTTTTTTTTTACTAATAGCTATATGTGCTCTTTTTCTCTGCCACGATGGCAGCATCACATGGCAGGCCACAAAACAAGCCACAGAGCAACATGAGTAAAGCCGTTAGATCTAGCCGACATTTGCAGGCCTGCTGCTGATTCGCATGCTTGCCCCTACCTCCTTGACTGGGTTGAAAGAAAACGGGCCCTCATATCCAGCCCGTCGTAGTATCTTAATATACCAATGTGCCACAGCAGGCCGTCTTCTGAGAGTGGGCACACAAATAGCTATCAAGCTGCTTTTTTCTTCTCATCTGGCATTCTCTTACTCTGCAGAGTCTTGTACGGCGAAGGATAATGTAGAGGAGCAAGGCGTAAAGGAACAGGGACAGGCGGTGCCAAGTTCCAAAGAGGTCGCATGCAAACTCCCCTCTCTCTCTTGGCCAGCTGCTTCCTTGTATTTGTGCCACGACCTCACTACAAGCTAGTTAGAACAATATCCAGCACTATTATCCAGAAAAGAGAAACGACGATCACAGAGCTTAAAAGCCAGGCTAGTGACAAACAGCCGGCCGGAATAACTCTCTGGAAAAAAAGGCTGTACGCTCCAATGAGCACTGTCCTGTTCCTCGTGAACCAAAGCTTGGACAATTGTGGAAGGGCAAATAAAAATCAAAGGACCAAAGGCCAGGAGGAACAAAAAAAACAAAACAAAACAAAAAAAGAACCACACAACTGACGATACGAATATGAACGAATATATTCGAAAGCCCGTAAACACCACTACAAAAGTTGACTCTGTACTAATGTGGCTTAAGTACGAGAAAGGACAAAAAGACAAAAAGACAGCCTCGCTGTCTTTCCAGCTTGCTTCCTCAGTCCATTCGATGCACCGCACACTGTTTTGTTCTCTTATGTATACATATTCAGCAATGCTGTATTTTCTTTCTGCCACGAGTAATTACACACATAGCTTCTCCTTCCACCATTGCTATTGGCCAGTCTGTGTCCCACTCTTCCCGCTGTGCTCCTGTGCCAACAGCACCATCCCACCCTCCTTCCACTTCCCTTCCCCCCCAACCACCGTCAGAACCGCATGGCGCCTCTCCCCGCAACATGCCATGTCTAATGCTCTGTAACGTAGTCTTAAATTTAAAGACAGAAACAATATACGGACATTGCACATGTTGATGACGAAGGCGCAGACAAGGAGGATGGAAGGGACAGGGATGTGACGACCTACACCCTTTCAACTGTCGAGTCCACGTGTTTGTTCTTTTTAAGTGTGAGTGGGGGGTGTGTGTGTGTGCATGCGTGTATGTGTGTGCGAGCATGAGTGTGTGCGGCTGCCTTGAAATGCTGAGCATTGAAAATGAGGGCCGGACAGTTGGCCAGATCGGGGGTTTTTTTTTTTTTTTTTTTTCAAATGGTTTCCTACGAAGTGCTAATTTTATTGGTTGCTTTGCCTTGAGGCACCTCTCAAGTAAGGTTTATTTTGTTTTTTTAGAAGTATAGTAAAAGATATGTTGGTTGACAAGACAGCAGTACCATAGGGGGAAAGTCAAAGACAACATACGAAATAGACACATGACTTTCATCTTCTCCGAGGCTTCTTTCACAGACCTGTTCCTTTATGATGCGAGCATTCTTCGCTTGTTTGCAAGCAACAGACAAGTGAACTACTCATTGTATTGTGTGTATGCATCTAGAAGAAGGAGCACAGCTTTGCCTTTTCTCTTTTTTTTTTCTCTTTTTTTGCGTGTGCCTATTTTTAGACCTTATTCATATAATGCTGATTTTTTGATGGGGATGCCGTCAATGAATAAAAGAGCCCTGCCGGCCCGACAGGTTTGGCGTTTTGATTTGTTGTTGCTGGGGATGGTGTTGTGCAGCGTTGGTCAGTGCTAACACACACCAGCACCACTCTGTCCCGGCCCTCCGGCCAGACTGTTGGCAGTCCTTGCCATCTGGCTATCTCCAGTCTTGTTCTCTTTATTGCTGTTGCTTCGAGGTTTTTTTTTCTCTCTTTTATATACTAGATTGATAGCTGCGTTGTTAATCATCTCAGCAATAGTCCGAGAAAGGGCCCGAACAGGTAGGAGACTATAGGAGATAAAAGAAGAAAAGAAAAAAAGCCCTACGACCGATGTGAAAGATCATGCTGGCCAACAACCACACGGCGTTGGCATTATGCGTTGTTCCAAAGGGCAACCGAGGTTGTTTGACTTTCTCCGAACACTGGCCCACAGTCCGTTGATAGTATATCGCAGTATGGCGATGGGCATGATCTCTGTAGAGAAGCATGTGGCTTACGAGACAAATACGCTCCATAAACGTACTTGTGGAGAAGTGAGGCTTCTCTGTTTCGCAATCACAAGTGTCATGCTCGCTGATTTGATTTTATGGCACTGCAGTATTTTTTTTTCTGTCATGTTACAGCACTATATTCCAGAGCGACACCCTTGCAGAGAGGTGTTTCCGCTGCCGGACTGCGTGATGACCCGGAAGATGCTTGGCCATAGCGGTAAGACTTATAGGGCTCGAGAATAGCCCGGCGATGGAGGCCCAGTATAGCATTCGCAGAGCATTAAAATATACGTCGAGGGTTTTGTGCCAGACGTGTTGGCAATAATACCGGCTTTTCGAATAAACCCGCCGCCCACAATTTCAAAGCACATGCAAAGCTCTGAGCTCTGAGCAAAATCAGTCGTCGAAGAAGAGTTTCGTCGCTGCCGTTCCCTGCTATCGCAAGACCCTTTTAATTCAATGTGAAAACCAAGTCGTCAACAGAGGTGAAAGGATTTTCATCGCTGTCTCTCTCTGTCTTTTTTTTTTTTTTCTCCAAATGGTCCCTGAGCCATTTACTCTATCATTTTCTTCCCCTCTGTCTAAACAAAATGCCCCCCCCCCTCCCCCCTTGGTTGTTGCAGGAACTGCGGTCCGACGAATGCTCCGTCCCGATGGCAGCTTTCGCGAGTGCAACCACAAGAGTCGATATAAGTGACCCATTACACCATGCCATTCTCTTCTTGTTTCTGACCTGCTACTTTTGAACCAATCCGTTCGCGTGTGCCGCCAGACGCACTTCGTCCTCTTCTTCCAGAAAATTGATGCCCCAGCGGAAACACAAAAGTGGTCGTTGTTTTTCATTAAGGTCTTGTAGGGTCCTTGGCATTGATCGGAAAAAAAAAAAAAATTATGGGAAGGCCGGACAAAATAAATTAAACCTTGGTTACTGAACACGTCGGAAATGAATGGCTCTCACATACTTTCAGGTTGACCTACTTCCCCTTGAAAAATCAGGGGAACAGAGGTTGGACAAGAGAGGCGCTAAAATCGAGAGTGGACTACCAGAGAAAAGAAAGAACAGAAATAAGATGCCAAGTTGTGTAGTCTTTATCAGGTATTATCAGATTAACCGAAGAGCGAGTGTAACAGAACCTGAGCAAAAAAGAGGGAGGCTGGACTAGCAACTAAATGATGTCTATAGTGCTGTGTCACGTTTTGCGCGCTCTCTCTCTCTCTCTCACTCTCTCTCTCTCTCTCTCTTTCGCTTTTTGATTTTTTCCGTTCTGCTACCACGGCCTTTCTGTCATCCACTATCGTCATGCACCAAATGAGGCTGTCTGTCTGGGGGTATCTGCCAATGCAGCTGTAAGAGTATGACATGAGAAAGCCATGCAAGCTCTGCTGAATCTGTCACTGTCATTTTGCCCCGTGCGACTTTTGCCCATCAAGAGCCCAGAGAGGGTTTGCATCGGTGGATCGCATCTGTGTACGGGTCTGTAGGGATGCACAAATCGTACAGTCGATGATCCAGCCCCCAACTCAACCCCTATCTCTTCCTACTTTGGTCCGGGACAGCACAGACAGCGGCAAAACACCAATGCCGAAGCCAGGTCCTTCTCTTTTTTTTTTTTTTTTTTTTTTTTTTTTTTTTTTTTGTTACATTGATTTTTTTCTTTCCAACCCCGAGATTAGTGGGTTGTGGGTTTGTCACGCATGCATACGAGGGGC
>JADHKP010000021.1:168086-407691 GCA_019925385.1 Raffaelea deltoideospora
CCACTTTGGGCCGGGACACCACACCCCCCGGCAAAACCCCACTGCCGAAGCCCGGTCCTTCTCTTTTTTTTTTTTTTTTTTTTTTTTTTTTTTTTTTGCTTCCATTCATTTTATTCTTTCCAACCCCTCTATTCTTCTGTTGTGGGTTTGTCACGCATGCATACTAGGGCCTTGTCTCTTGTCCCCAATACGTCAGCTTCCTCTGTGCCGGAGAGGCTAATGGCCCTCCAAGAGCATTTGGCCGTGTCCCGGCGTGCACCAGCCCAGCCAGAAGAACGCACGGCCACAGTAGACATGTTCTGCCGTGTCTTGGTTGCTTGGCCTCACACTCGTAGGTCTTTGCCCAGTCTCAATTTGGTAACCGACTCGTCCAGATCGAGTCGAAACGGGCAGCTTGCAAGCCGTCCCCCTCATGTGCCGCCCTGCTGCTGGTCGGACACGGACAAGGGCACAAGGGGGGGAGAACAAAAAAAAGAAGGCAGATGACTGCTGGCAGCTTGCATCACTGTGGTGAATAAGACAGTCGCCGTTGATCCCTCTACTGAAAAAATAAAGACTTTTTTTCTGTTTTCTGTGTCTTTGGTGACCTGTTTGAATTTTTCACGGTCGAGAATTTCCCTCCAGTGACGATACTAGTTGTGTCTGTGCAATATTTCTCTGCCTCAGACCTGCAAAGACGCTGCTTCTCTTTCCCGCATCCCGTATCGCCAGCTAATTGGAGAGGCGGCTGTTTATTGCGTGCAGTTCACCAACCAGTTGTGGTCCCCCCTGGCCCCGTCCCCCGTCCCCCGTCCCGTTTCCCACGCTATGTACCTCTACTCGCCGACACGCACCAAACAGGACCGTTGGTTGGAACTTTTTCTTGTTTGCGTGTTCCAAATTTGGACTGACTTGGCCACGATTCTCCAGTTTGCCGTGCTGCTGTTTGTTGGCCCAATCCCATAGTGTGCGCGTGTATGTTGGACCCATGCCGACGTTTCCATGTTTGAGAAAAAAAATCAAAGCTTCCTTCTCTCAGCCGTGTTTGATTGTGTCTGCCGACTTTCTCTCTCTCTCTCTCTCTCTCTCTCTCTCTCTGGCGTGTATGTGTGTGTGTGTGCCTCGCTTCTGACACACTCTCTCACCAAAGTTCCATGCAGAACATGAGGCAAAGCACCCACATCCCCACTTCATCCATTCCTTCCCACTACCACAGCCCAGCCATTTATATATATATGTATATATTTATATATCTACCTCTTTTTTTAGCCCGTTTTGGCTTGCACCCTTGTTGCTCTGCAGAGCAGAAACGTCCCCACTTTCCACGCTCACAAGCATAGAACCTGGCTTCGGCTGCTGATTCCGTCAAATATGCAGGTGTTGTCTATGGGGACATACTGTTTTGTGATGATCTTGATCATTTCCTGGGCCACCATGCCGCCCGTCAGTGCCGAGATGTTGTGTAGCTCCCCCCCTCCCGCACGTGCCAGCTCCTCGGCAATCTGCGCCACCCGCTCGTTTTGGCTGAGGGGCGGCTTTCTCGGCACCAGGGCGTCGATTCTCTGGAGAATGTCCTCCTTTGAAGCGCTGGCGTCGTGGGCCGTCGCCTGGAGGGCCAGGTAGATGGGCGCCAGCGACAGCGGCATCATCATGGCCTCTGCGCTTTCGTCTTTCGAAAGCTCCTCCTCTGTAAAAGGTTAGCCTCGAGAAGTGCGCAATGTGCCTAGTATTATGGGCCAAGGACGAGAATGCTGGGCACATCCTGGTACCATGGTGACAGAAGGCAGAAACCAAAAACCAAAAGGCAAACCAAACAAGAGCCGACAAAACCTAAAAAAAATGACAGAAACAAAAGAAAGAAGGGAAAGCAACACGAAAAAAAGAAGACAACAAGTGACAGACTGACCGACGACCTTGTTTAAGCGGTCTTCGCCTGCACTGGTGGCGTTGATGAGCTTAACGAAAGCAGCATTCTTGCAGAACAGCTCCACGGCCGCAGGCTCAATGTTCTGGCCGCCGGGCATGGCGTGCACCGTGTTCAGCACTTCGGTGGCATCGCTGCGCGCCTTGTTCTTGTAGATGGTCTGCAGCTGGACGTACACCTTGGATTGTGCCTTCATGTCGGGCACCTTTCCTGACAGCGGCAGGCACTGGTGCGTCTCGTAGAACTGCTTGACGGCCTTTGCGATGGCCCAGAACCCCGATTTCAGCTCCTTTTGAATGTCAGCAAACACAGCTCCAAATTTTCTTCCTTTTTTGTTTTCCTCCCCCTTTCTTGCCCTCGAGAGTCTTCTCCCCCCCCACATACAAATCCTTTTGGTTCGTATTCAAACACCTGGCGGAGCCCTGACGGCAGCGACGGCTTGTCGACGTTGCGCAGCACGGCGGCCACGGCCTCGTCAAAGTTCTCCTCGCCGCCCTCCGGGTTGTCGCGGCGAGCGGCGTCGGCCACCATTTGGCGGAACGCGGTTTTTTCCTTGTACGACGACGGGTTGGCGCCACCATGGCTGTCGCGCCAGCGCTCCAGGTAGTGCAGCAGAATGGCAACGTAGGGCAGGTGGCCGTGTTCGTGGTTGTCGAGCGCGTCGATGTCGGCCGTGAGGGAGCGGGCAAAGTCGACGAGTTCTGGCCAGGGCGCCAGCAGGCGCAGGTCGGTCATGGCCGTCTCGTCGGGGTGGGTGTCGACAATGGGAAAGGCGCCGGGCAGGCGGATGCGAAAGTAGGAGTAGAACCCGGCTGAATGGACGGCAACCAGTGGCGTTTTGTGTTCCTGGCCGTACTCGGTAAGCAGGGCCAGGTCGTCGGGTCCGATGGGATGGGCATAGAGGATCATGGTGTAGGCTGGCGAGGACGCCAGCAGTGCCTTGAGATCTAACGGATTCTATGGCGAGAGAAAGTCAGCAGTGCGGAAGCGGAACAGCGTAGGTGGAGGGGAAGGCAAAACACAAATCGACAACGATAGAGCATGTGAAAGAAAGGAAAAGAAAGAGAAAAAAAAAAAAATTGCAGCCGACAGCCCGTTCAGACATACCTCTTTCTTCGGATGCCAATCGCCTTGCACTTCCGGGTTGAGCTCCGAGAGCAGCTGTGTGCAGCTCTGTGCCCTGGACTTGCCCAAACAGTCCGCATCGAGAAAAAAGTTCACACCAAGATCGGCCTCGTCGACAACAGCGTCATCCCATATGGTAAACCGGCCAATGCCTAGAAAAGAGTTGGAGAACAAGTCAGAGAATGGAACCAGACAGTAATCCACACACACACACAGAGAGAGAGCGAGAGAGAGAGAAACAAAAAAAAACACTCCAGTTGAAGGCCAGCCTTACCGGGCAGGATGAGGTTCTTCAGCGTTTCTGTTGCCACAGCGCCACAGCCACTGTTAACCACCAGAATGTTGGCCGATTCTAGGGCAGCCTGGCCGCTGGCTGCCCAAAGGCGCAGCTGTCGGTCATACTTCTTCTCCTTCTCCGACGGTGCGTGCAAAATAGGCGGTGTCTGGGAGGCCACGATTTCAGTCATCTCGAGGCGAGTTTCCCGAGAGCAAAAGTGCTCAAGCACAAATGAGCACGAAAAGAAAGATGCAGTATTGTTGTCGGCGAACCACAGAGCCGAGCTGACGGATGTATCGGCGAGCCACCCTCTGCTGGTGTGTGGGCGAAACACAGCGGTGTTGTTGCGTTTCGTGTCTCGAGTGGTTCTGGGAAAGATGGCTGAAACTTTTGAGGACTTCTTTTTGGGGGGGGGAGCTGTCACCAAAACGAAACGACTATGACAATCAATGGCTGGAGGGGTATTAAGCCAGACTCGTACATAAGCTATACCAGGAACCTAGCTCTGATTGGCCAGTCTTGACAAGGCTGTCTTTTTGGTTATGGGCACCGGTGTTGTAAGACCCAGCCTGCAGAGGCGTTAAAATGCTCGTGTATCCTTGATCAAAATATAAGAAGCCAGTTGATGTTGTGCATTTTTGCTTACAGACATCTCGAAACAGCAACGACAGTAGGCGTACTCGTAGTCGTCTTCTGCTGTCTTGCGGTTGATGTGGTAGGCACAGTGCGCGTTGCTCCATGGAAAGATGACTAAGCAAAAGCGGTGGGACGGCAGAATATGGGATATTATCGATAAAATGTGCGATAAGATAACTCAAAAAAAAGTGTGGGACCTTTTTTTTTAAAAAAAAAAAAAAAAAAAAAAAAAAAAAAGAGAGCGTCAGTACAGACATTTCTCCCGTTTCTTGCCTCTTAGTTCTTGACTCTTGGCCATTTTCCTGCAAGGAAACGATGCGCAAAAATGGCAGACGACCAAGTGCACAAGCCTCATAGGAAGGCAAAAGAGAAGAAGAAGCATTCAGGTAAGAAATGGGTTGGCGCTGCTGGACTGTGCTTCAAGGCAACATTGGTGGACATGGATGCTGACGATGGACGCAAAAGGACCGAATCCCAAGGCTTTTGCCGTTTCGAACCCGGGCAAGCTCCAGAGACAGGCGGCTCGATCCCATGATGTAAGTTTGAGGGGGAGAGATGCTGGCTTCCTATTTTTTTTTGCGCAGTCCTGCAGTCTTCTGTTCTGCAGTTCTGCAGTTCTTCTGTTCTTCTGTCCTTCTGTTTTGTCCTCCATTTGCCAGGCTGCTGACAGGCGCAGATCAAAGAGAAGCGGCTGCATGTGCCGCTGGTGGACCGGCAGCCGGAGGAGCCGCCGCCGCGGCTGGTGACGGTGGTGGGCCCGCCCGGGGTGGGCAAGACGACGCTGATTCGGTCGCTGATCCGGCGGTATGCCAAGGAGACGATAACGGAGCCGCAGGGGCCGATCACGGTGGTGACGTCGAAGAAGCAGCGGCTGACGTTTCTGGAGTGCCCGAACTCGCTGGAGGCGATGGTGGACGTGGCCAAGGTGGCGGACATTGTGCTGCTGATGATTGACGGCAACTACGGGTTTGAGATGGAGACGATGGAGTTTCTCAACATTCTGGCGGCGACGGGGATGCCGGGCAATGTGTTTGGGATTCTGACGCACCTGGACCTGTTCCGCAAGCCGCAGCTGCTGCGGGACGCCAAGAAGCGGCTCAAGCACCGGCTGTGGAACGAGCTGTACCAGGGGGCGCACCTGTTCTATCTGTCGGGGGTGCTGAACGGGCGCTATCCGGACCGCGAGATCCACAATCTGTCGCGCTTTCTGTCGGTGATGAAGAGCCCGCGGCCGCTGGTGTGGCGCAACACGCACCCGTACGCCGTCATTGACAGCTTCCGCGACCTGACGCACCCGGCGGCCATCGAGGCGGACCCGCTGTGCGACCGCACCGTGGCGCTGGCCGGCTATCTGCGCGGCACCAACTTTGCCGCGCAGGGCCAGCGCGTGCACGTGCCCGGGCTGGGCGACTTTACGGTGGCGCGCATGGAGACGCTGCCGGACCCGTGCCCGACGCCGGCCATGGAGCAGGCGGCGGCGCGGGCGGCCGGCAAGGCGGCCGGGGCGGCGCGGGCGCGGCGCCGCCTCGACGACAAGGAAAAAAAGGTGTACGCGCCCATGTCGGACCGCAGCGGGCTCAAGATCGACGGCGACGCCATCTACATCTACCGCGAAAAGGGCTTTTCGTTTGGCGGCGGCGCCGACGACGACGGCGGTGGTGCCGACGGCCCGCCGGCCGAGCGCGGCGAGGGCGAAGAGCTCATCATGAGCCTGCACAACGAGCGGCGGCTGTTGGGCCAGACCGACCGCGGCATCCAGCTGATTGCCGGGGGTGCGCTGCATGCCGTTCCGAGCGGTGGCGACGAGCCGGAAAACGAAAACCACAGCTCAGGCCGCAAAGAGCCGCGGAAAGGGCGGCCAGTCGGCAGGTTCGCGGAGGATGAAGACCAAGAGTGGGGGCAGGACGATGGCGAGAGCAGTGAGGACGGTGAGGACGGTGAGGACGGTGACGACGACGGTGACGACGACGGTGACGACGACGAGGATGCGGATGCAGACGAGGTCGAGAGCGAGTTTGACGAGAAGCGGCTGGGTAGGATGTTCCGCGATGGCGACAGCCGTGGCAGCCGGCGAAACGGCAGCGCCGGCCAAGCCAAGGTGGAAGAAGAGCTTGTGTTTGCCGACAGCGACTCCGACTTGGGCTCGGTGTTGTCGGATGAAGGAGAGGGCTTGAACGGTTACGGGGATGAGGACGAGGATGAGGACGACGAGGACGACGAGGACGACGAGGACGACGAGGACGACGAGGACGGCGAGGAAGAGGCGGCAGCGCGGTGGAAGGAGAACTTGGCCGAGCGGGCGCGGATGCTGCACCGGCAGAGCCGGCCGTTCCGGGCCAAGGACCTGGCACGGATGCTGTACGACGAGACGCTGACGGTGGAGCAGGTTGTGCAGCGATGGCGGGGGACGCAAGAGGACGCACGGGGAAAGACGAATGGCCAGACGAACGGCCAGACGAACGGCCAGACGGACGGCCAGACGGACGGCGAGGCCGGCGATGAAGACGATGATTTTTTCCAAAAGGCGGCGGGCGGCGACGACAGCGCCGCGGCCGAGGACGAGGCCGAGGACACGACGGTTCCGGCGTACGACAGCGAGGCGCTGGCGCGGCGGTGGTCGGACAGCAAAGCCATTGCGCGGCTGCGTGCGCGGCGGTTTGCAACGAGCAAGCCGAAGAAGGGCGGCGGCACTGGTGACGGCGACGAGGACGACGAGGATGGGGAGGAGGGGGATGAGGGGGATGAGGATGGGGATGACGGGTTTGAAGACGAGGACGACGACGAGGACGACGAAGACGACGACGAGGACGACGAAGGCGACGGGGCGTTTGAGGACTTGGAGACGGGCGAGAAGCACGGGCCGGCGGCGGCGGCGGCGGCGGCGGCTGTGGAGTCTGAAGCGGCGGCTGGGGAGTCTGAAGCGGCGGCGGCAGGCACGAGCAAGAGCTACGAGGACGAGCGGGCGCGGCTGGCGCGGCGCAAAGCGGAGCTGCGGCAGCGGTTTGAGGAGGAGGACCGGGAGGGCTTGCTGAACGCGAAGGCGCAGGGGCGGCGGGAGGCGGGGGCGGGGCGGGACGAGTTTGGCGAGGACGAGTGGTACGACGAGCAGAAGGCGGTGCTGCAGAAGCAGCAGGAGATCAATGCGGCGGAGTATGCGGCGCTGGACGAGCGGCAGCGGGTGGCGGTGGAGGGGTTCCGGGCGGGGCAGTACGGGCGGCTGGTGCTGGAGGGGGTGGCGGCGGAGATGGTGCAGGGGTTTTCGGGGCGGATGCCGCTGATCGTGGGGGGCCTGACGGCGACGGAGGAGCGGTTTGGGATTGTGCAGGCGCGGGTGAAGCGGCACCGGTGGCACGGGCGGGTGCTCAAGACCAACGATCCGCTGATCGTGTCGGTCGGGTGGCGGCGGTTCCAGACGCTGCCGGTGTACAGCATTTCGGACTCGCGCACGCGCAACCGGATGCTCAAGTACACGCCGGAGCACATGCACTGCTTTGCGCAGTTCTACGGGCCCTTTGTGGCGGCGGGCACGGGGCTGGTGGCGTTCCAGGCGCTGTCGGCGGCGGCGGCGGTCAACGCGCAGGGGCTGCGGATTGCGGCGACGGGCACGGTGCTGGGGGTGGACGAGACGGCGGAGGTGGTCAAGAAGCTCAAGCTGACGGGCACGCCGTACAAGATCTTCCGCAACACGGCCTTTGTGCGCGGCATGTTCTCGACCGCGCTCGAGGTGGCCCGCTTTGAGGGGGCGGCGCTGCGGACGGTGTCGGGGATCCGGGGGCAGGTCAAGCACGCCCTCCGGGCCGACGGCTGCTTCCGCGCCACGTTTGAGGACAAGATCCTGCTGAGCGACATTGTGTTTCTGCGCGCGTGGTACCCGGTGCGGCCGCACCGGTTCTACAACCCGGTGACGAATCTCGTCGGTGCCTGGACGCCGATGCGGCTGACCGGCGAGCTGCGGCGCGCCCACGCGCTGCCCACGCCGCGGCCGGCCAACAGCCAGTACCGCGCCGTCGAGCGGGCGGCGCGCCACTTCAACCCGCTGCGCGTGCCGCGCCAGCTGGCCGCCGCGCTGCCGTTCCGGTCGCAGATTGTGCAGACGAAGCCGCAGCGCCGCGCCACGTATCTGCAGAAGCGCGCCGTCGTGGTGCCGGCCGGCAGCGACGAGCGCAAGGCGCGCGCGCTGCTGCAGAAGCTGACGACCATCCGCCGCGACGTGGCCGAGCGCCGCAGCGCCAAGAAGGAGGCGCGGCGCGCCGAGCACCGCCAGATGGTGGCGGCCGCCGAGGAAAAGCGGGCGGCCCGCGAAAAGCGCGAGACCAAGGAGTTCTGGGCACGTGAGGGCAAGAAGCGGAAGGCGCCCGCGGACGGCGCAGGCAAGAGAGGCAAGCGCAGGAGGGGGGACGATGACTGAGAGGGCTGGCAGCTGGCAGCTGTCAGGTGCAGAGGAGGGACGGCAGGTACGGAAGCCGTGGCGCTGGCAGCTGGCAGGTGCTGCAGGCGTGACTGAGCTGGCAGCTGGCAGGTGCCGGTGCAGGTGCAGAGGAGGGACGGCAGGTACGGAGGCCGTGGCGCTGGCAGCTGTCAGGTGTTACAGGCGTGACTGAGCTGACAGTCGTGGCAGCTGGCAGGTGCAGGTGCTACAGGCGTGACTGAGCTGGCAACTGGCAGTGCAGGTGCAGTACAGGTGCAGGTGCATACTCATCTACTGACTAGAATGTATACATTGAGAGGTCTTGCAAAAAGATAGCGTTTTACTTTACCAATTCGTTTCATCAATAGAATGTACAACTTTGACAGCTGCTGGTAACATGCGCACCGACAGTACCATCGTGTATACCAATTCGTACAGAATCGCTCTCATCGAAGCTGGCATCATCTCAACACCGTCATCTCCCTCACACCCTCATCTCTTCCTCCCAAACACCCTCATCTCATCCTCTCCAAAACACTGCCATCTCCCCACCTCACATCCCCGGCATCCGCATCTTGGTCACCGACAGCTCTGCGCTGCGCGTCCACGAGCCGTCCGGCAGCTGCCGATAGCACTGCAGCTTGCCGTCGTCGCCGATGCTGCCCAGCACCTGGCCGTCGTCGTCAAAGGCCACGCGCCACACCGGCGTGCGCCGGTTCTCCAGCCGCGACAGCTCGCGCACCGTGTGGCGCACCTGCCCGGCGGTGGCCGTTTCAGCCGCCGCCGGATCCAGTACCACGCCGGGATCGGCATAAACAGCCGGCGGACCGGGAAACGGCGCGGCTGCAGCTGGCGGCACTGCTCCCAGTCCAGGTTCAGGTCCAGGTTCTCCTCCTCCTCCTCCTCCTGCTGCTGCTGCTGCTTCTGATAATGCCGCTGCGGCTGCCGAGGCACTTGTTGGTGCTGCACCACTGCCGCCGTCGTTGGCCGGCAGCCGCGGCGACGTGTCCGACAGGGCTACCGTGCTGGTGGTTGACGCCGTGTCGTCTGCGGCCACAGCCGCGTCTGCGCCAGCCACAGACGCTGGCGAGCCTGCAGATGCACCGCCTGCGGTGGAATGGCTGCCGGCCGCGCCTGTTGTGGAATGGTTGCCGGCCGCGCCTGCAGCGCCTGCAGCGGCGGCTGCGGCACTGGCAGCGACAGCAGCGCTCAAGCCGGCGGCCGTGGGCCTGTAGCTCTTGCGGCGACCAGCCGGAGAAGCGGTGGAGTTGTTGGCTGCCGCAGCGGGGCCGGCGGCGGCGGTGGCCGGGCGGCCGACGACGTCAGCAGGCGCCCAGGTCTTGCCGTCGGCGGAGACGGCGGGCGTGTCGAGGCGGACAACGCGCACATAGCCGTCCTGGCAGGCGGAGGCGATGATGTCGTAGCCGCGGAAGTTGCCGGGGGCCCAGGCGACGTCGCGCACGAGCCCGCGGTGGCCCGGGATCTCGGCGACCAGATACAGCTGGCGCGCGGTGCCGTGCAGGCCGTAGGAGGCGGTGGCGACGGTGCGCGTGCGGTAGATGCGCACGCAGTCCATGGCGGCGACGACGAGGCCGAGCGCGTCGGCGGCCACGCCGGCCCGCAGCGCCGTGTAGCACGGCTCCGGGTTCGGGTCGAAGCGCACGCGGAAGCTGGCCTCCTCGCCGCGCGCCGGCCGCGCCACCACCTGCACCTCGTCCACGCGCCCGTAGTCCGCCAGCTGCTCCACCGTCTCGTTCTCCAGCAGCGTCAGCCGCCCGTCCGCCGCCACCAGCGCCACATACGTGTGCCGCGTCGCCTCGTCGTGCTTCATCGCAAACGCCCGGTACGGCGCCTGCCCCGACCGCGTCTCATACGCCGCCTTCACACTGCTGCTGCCTCCGCCCGGCTGGCTGAACCGCCGCCCCGCCCCCGCCCCCGAATCCTCCGCCCAGAGCCGGAACCGGCCCTCAATCCCGAGCGACGCCACCACGTTCGGGTACACCGTCGGCGGCAGCCACTGCACCTGTTTTGCCACTCAGTCAGTTGTCACGGCCGCTGTCACGGCAACTGTCACGGCCACTGCCACTGCCACGCCAGACGTCACCTACCTCCAGCACTTCCCCCCCGTGCGCTCCCCAGTGGTCGCACAGCCGCCACACCCCGTCGCGGTGCCGGTTGAACACCCGGATCTTGCCGTCCACCGACCCCGTCGCACACCGGTCGCCGTATGCGTTGAACGCCACCGCCTGCACCAGGTCGTGGTGCCCGTGCCGCAGAATGTCAAACCGCACCTGCTCGTCCAGCCCCGGCGGCTCCGCCAGAGAGCCCGCCATCAGAAACTCTCACACACACACACAAAAGCCCCGCGCTCGCGCAAATGCTGGTTTGCTGGGCCGGGCGACGGACTGACTGCGTTGGCAGCTACGGTGTGTGTACCAATGTCAGGAGAGAAATGGGAGTTCGCGCTCGGTGCCCTACGAGTCTTGCTCTGTACAATTGCTTCGACGTTGGCTCGATTGCTCTTGCTTGCCTGTTCCAGCGCCAGCGTTGCGGTCACGTGATCAGCTGCAAGCAGCAAGCCACGTGCGACGCTGCACGCGTATGAGCAATACCCTGTAGTAATACGTCGCACAAGTACTCCATACGGTATCCATACTGCTCCAACGCCTGTTGTACGACCTGCGAGTGCTCCAGGCCACGCCCCAGAGCCGCCTGCACGCTAATGCGGCCACAAACTCGGTAAAGCACAGTGCACGCAATAGGGCACGATCAGATCCAGTTACGTCGTACTCGTATAGCGCTTTTGTGTTTTCCCAAAGCCCGCCGATCCATTCTTAATCTTATTTTTGTTCGTTTCTTCCCCGACTCTCTTTTCCGCCGCGCACCCCCATCTTGCCTTGTTTATTCAGCTTCGCATTCTTAGGCTTGACTTACCCCCAACAGAGGCGCAAAAGAATGTCGCGCTGCTCTGTTGTTGCTGGCGTGAAAAAATGCTGCTGAGGCAGGGCGGGCAGAGCAAAGAGCAACTAAAACACGACGGGCAGAGCAAAGAGCAACCACAACACGACGGGCAGAGCAAAGAGCAACCACAACACGACGGCAGAGCAGAGAGCAACTAAAACACGGCGACTAGAACACGAGCGGCGGCCAAGAGCACGCGCAAGAGACAGAGGCACTATTAACCCCCCAAGCTCGTCAGCACGGCTCTAAGCAACTCCAAGAGGCACACCAAGGAACGCTCTAAACGAGGCTAAACGACTCCTCCGCGAGACCGACGGCGCTGTCGACACACCCGCTCTCCACCCACACTTGACACGACGCCTTTGTCTTGTGCTTACGGCGTAGCGTTCCTGTGTCCATTGCTGCTTAAATGGTTCTTTTCACCGCTCTGTCAGCGCGCAGTTGATGCTTTTGTGTGCTTCTCTTTTTGTACCCTTTTCCGACTCTCTCTCTCGCTTACGCTCTTTCTTTCTCTTGCTGTCGTTTTTCCTTCTTCTCTTCACGTCTGCCCCTGTTCTCTCCGTCTTCTCCGTGCCCTCCGTGCCCTCCGTGCCCTCCGTGCTCTCCGCTCTCCGCCACTCCCAACTCGTCCGCATGTCGTCTCTCGAGGCCAAGATTGTCGTTGTGGGCTCCCAGGGCGTCGGCAAGACATCCCTGGTGACTCGGTTCTGCAAGGGCTCGTTCGACCCGGCCCAAGTCACGTCCACGGTGGGCGCCCGTTGTCGGCCCCCGCGCGTCGTCGACGCCGACCCCGCCCCGGTGGTGCGCCTGCTTATTTGGGCGGGGGGGGGGGGGGTGGGGGGGGGTGTTTTTTTTTTTTTTTTTTTTTTTTTTTTTTTTTTTTTGTTTCTCGTCTCTTCCTCCTCCTGTTCTCGACTGTGGCTAACGGCTGCAGCCGGCCAGGAGCGCTTCCGCTCCATCTCGCGCCTCTACTACCGCGGCGCCAATGCCTGCATTCTCTGCTACAGCGTGACCGACGCCTCCTCGTTTGCCGAAATGGGCATTTGGCTGACCGAGCTGCGCCGCAACCTGCCGGCCGACATTGTGCTGCACGTCGTCGGCACCAAGGCCGACATTGTCGCCCGCGACCCGTCCAAGCGCCAGGTGCCGTTTGAGCGCTGCATTGCCTACGTGGCTGAGAATCTGGCGCCGGGCCTGTCCAGCACGCCGCCGCCGTCGGCGGGCGGCGGCAGCGGCGGCGGCAGCAGTGCTGGGAGTGCTGGGCTGATGGGGTTTGGCGGTGGCGGCGGTGCAAGCACAGGTGTCGGGTGGGGAGGAGCGTATTACAGCGGGACCGGCGGGGCAAACGCGGCCACGAACAGCGGAAGCACACAGCAGCAACACCAACACCAACACCAACAGCAGCAGCAGCAGCAGCAGCAGCAGCAGCAGCAACAACTGCCGGGACTGCCGCCGCACGCGCTGCACATGGGCGAGCCCCGGAGTCCCAGCTCGAAGCGCAGCTCCGGGTTCTGGGGCCAGGAGGCTGGCTGGGATGCCTGCCACGAGATCTCGGCCGAGAGCGGCGAGGGCGTCGAGGAGGTCTTCCGCGTGGTCACCCGCAAGCTGGTGGAGCAGAACCGCCGCATGCAGCAGGCGCTGCTTGCCGCCACGTCCACGCCGGGCGGCATCATGGGCGGCGTCGGCGGCGGCGGCAGCGGTGGTGGTGGCGGTGGTGGCGGTGGCCACCTTGGCGGCGACTTTGACCATGGCGGCGGCGGCGGCGGCTTTGGCGGACCAGACGGCAGCTTCTTTCAATACGGGTCGCACATGTATGCCGAAGGCGCCAACACGCGCGGCAGTTTTCGCGTGGGCCGAGACCGCCGCAGCTGGCTCTTTGCGCCCGGCTTTGCGCCGGACATCGCCGTCGGCCCGGACGGCTACGGCTCCGGCTCCGGCGATGCCGCCGGCGCCCACGACGGTGCCCTTCATCGCAAGAAATGCTGCTGACGCGGAATGCTGCTATAAAAGACGTCGCCTTCTGCTCTCTCTCTCTCTCTCTCTCTGTTTCTCTCTGTCTCTCATTACGTCTTGGCCTTTCTCGCATTTCTCGCATTTCTCGCATTTCCCTCGCCTTCTCGCATCTTTACTATCGCCTCTCATTCCACACTTCTCCCGGCGTTCCATCGCTCTCGCTCTCTCGCTCTCTCGCCTGTCGTCCCTTCTTTACTGCTCCCCACTCGGGCCGCCCCATTGTCCCTTCCCTTACGTCCAACCTCTGCCAGCGCTTCTTTCTGGCCATGTATGTTTATGTATATTGCATTACGGTGTCTTGGGGCGTTTTCACAGATCTGCTACTTGTCTTGGTATTTGTCTTTTGGGTGCACAATTTTGTCTGGTATTTGTCTTTTGGGGTGCACGATTTGTCTGCTATTTGTCTTTTGGGTGTACGTTTTTGTCTGGTATTTATCCTTTGGGGTGCCCGTTAGGTTTAGGCCTCAATGTCTTTTTGTTGTTGTTTTTGGGGACGGCGGTCTGGTCCCCAGGGGTCACGTTTTTTGCATGATTCGGGGTCTTGGTCGTTTTTGCGTCGATCAAATGGGAAACGGTGCAAACTGGCCATTTACGCATTATAAGTCGTCTTGCCATGATTGTGCCAATTTTAAATGCCTGTCCATCTAGCCATGGAGCTCTCGCTGCATGAAGACATCGTGCTCAAAGTATGAGTTCATATGCAAAGTCATCTTATCTTATCTTAGTAATACCCCACCTTTCCTTTTTTTTTTTTTTTTTTTTTTTTATTTTACCCCCTCCATGCTAATGGATTTTCTTAGCTGCGGCGTAGCGCATACGAATCTTACCAGCAAGACCGCTCCACGACTAACCAAGAAAAAAGGTGAAGAGAAGATCGCAAACGAGAAGGAGAAGTTGAAGAGAGAATAGCAAACGAGAAGAGAAGTTGAAGAGGGAATCGCAAACGAGAAAGAGAAAAGGGAAACCACAAGGATACTGGACATTGAGAGGAGAGGACACCGGCTGTCGACAAAAACGGCAACGCAGCAAAACGGCATGGCGACAACCAGTGCAGAGTCTTCAGCGCCAGCAGCGGCCTCGGACGCGACCGTTCTGGCCCTGCGCAAGTCGCTGTGCGACGAGGCGACGCCGCTGCCGCTGCGGTTCCGAGCTCTCTTCTCGCTCAAGCACCTGGCCACGCAGGCGTCGGCAGCGGCAGCAGCGGCGGCTCAGGACGACAGCGGCAGCGATGCAGCCTCGCGAGAGGCCTCGCAGGCAGCGGCGCAGGCTGCGATCGACGCGATTGCAGCAGCGTTTGCGTCGCCGTCGGCGCTGCTGAAGCACGAGCTGGCCTACTGTCTGGGCCAGACGGGCAACGTGGCGGCGGCCGGCCCGGCGCTGCGGCGGGTGCTTTCGGACGTGGCCGAAGACACCATGTGCCGCCACGAGGCGGCAGAGGCGCTGGGGGCGCTGGGCGCGGCGGAGGACCTCGCTCTGCTGCGGCACTTCCGCGACCGCGCCGGCGAGGCCGTGGTCGTGCGCGAGACCTGCGAAATTGCCATTGACCGCATCGAATGGGCCAACTCGCCGCGCCGCAGGACCGAGCGGCTCCGGCCCAGCGACTTTGCCTCGGTCGATCCGGCCCCGCCGCTGCCGGAGGCGGAGGAGGAGGACCAGCAGCGCAAGGGCGACCAGGACCCGAAAGGCCGCCTCAATCACCCCCCTACCGTCGACGAGCTGGCCCGGGCGCTCATGGACACGACCCAGCCGCTTTTCCGGCGCTACCGTGCCATGTTTGCCCTGCGAGACCTGGCCTCGCCGCCCGACCTGCCGACGGCCGTGCCGGCTGTGCTGGCGCTGGCCCGCGGCCTGGCCGAGGACCCGTCGGCGCTGTTCCGCCACGAAGTCGCCTTTGTCTTTGGCCAGCTGGCCCACCCGGCCTCCATCCCCGCCCTGACCGCCGCCCTCAGCAACGTGCACGAGGCCAGCATGGTGCGCCACGAGGCCGCCGAGGCCCTCGGCAGCCTCGGCGACCACGCCGGCGTCGAGGACACCCTGCGCCGCTTCCTCAACGACAACGAGCCCGTCGTGCGCGAAAGCGTCCTCGTCGCCCTCGACATGGCCGACTACGAACAGAGCGCCGACGCCGAATATGCCCTGATCCCTGACCTGGCCAAGCAAACCCCGGCAGCGGCTTAGTTTGACACACACTCACATACAGACACACTCGCTCTCTCTCTCACACTCTCTCTCTCACTCTCTCTCTCACTCTCTCTCTCACTCTCTCTCTCACTCTCTCTCTCACTCTCTCTCTCACTCTCTCTCTCTCACTCCCTCTGGCACACACACAGAGACACATGCACACGGAACAGGAACCTAAAATGGGACATAGGAGTTGGCGCTTGAAAAACTGTGTTTCTTTGGCCTTTTGTCTTGTTTTAATCTTCTCCTTTGATTGATCAGATAGTACGATTCTCTTATAAATGTGTAACCGCAATAGCTGCGCCATTCTGCCTCTTTGTCCTTCCTATGGTAACTTGGCCTGCCCTTGTCATGTCTTCGTCCTGTCGAATGTCCACAAACGCCACCAAAGCTGTCGATGTTGTCCTCGTCGCCGTCTTGTATGCCAAAAGACACGCTTTGCCTGCGTTCATGGCCCGCGCCCACTCTGGCCGCAGGCCGTTGCCATTTGCCATTTTAGCATTCCTCGCAGCTGTGCCTTGACCGGGCTCGGCGCCGTGTCGTTGTCTGCCGCTAGGCTCATCTTTTCAACCGTGGACAAGCCCCTCGAGTCTTGTCGGGTCTCGTTTTGCTCTCTCGTGCCTTTCTGTGCGTCCTCCGCGCCTGGATCAGTTGTTCTGCGACCAGCGGTAGCCGCAGTCGCAGTGGAAAAACACCGTCGTTCCCTCGTCAGCACTTCGGATCTGCGCCGTCGTAAACCGGACTTCCGTGCGCCCACACTTGGGACACGTCTCCGACGTCAGCGCCTCCAGCTGCACATCTTCCCGCCTCACCGTCTGCACCGACGACAGCTTTTGCCGCAGCGGCGACGGGAAGTCCTTGGGCTTCGACTTGGTCACAATCGTCTGCATGGCCGATGAATCTATTCGCAAGCATAGCATGAGCATAAAGTTTCAAAAGCGCTTCCACAGCATACAAGCCTCCAGGCCCACCAACTTTCCATATCCGCTCTTCAGCCAACTGACCTTTGTTTTCGGCGCCACAGCATCGGCAAACAAGCAGATTGCGGTCCGACCCTTTGGACATTGGAAGCAGGTTTCCGCAGTCTGTGCAGAACACAAGAGACCCAATCGATGCCATTTTGCAGCGGCGAAGTCGAGTTGTGAAATGCTTAGAACTGGTGGTGAGCCTCGTAGGTCTAGACGCTCTTTTTCTTTTCTTTCTTTTTTTAATTTTTTTTTTTTTTTTTTTTTTTTTTTTACTACATAGTTTTTTATACGGAGCACGGAGTACACCTTCGTACCTTAGTAATCCAAACACCCCTGAGATCCACAGTGCTTGGTCGATTCTTTGCATATGTCGCAGTAACTACGGAGAACTGCATCCCCCTAGCATCAGCGGCAATGCACAGGCCACTTTTGCCAGCCTCCTGTGATTGGACTACCGTCCGCCTTCCACTGTCCAAATGTGGGTCTCACTCTGAGATTGGCTGGGGTCGCCTTCCCTTTCCACGAACTGTGGCTCCTTCTCTTTTTCAAGGTCAACTTCACTCCTTCCCATCACAACCTGTTTTGGCCACTGTTTTTGTCGAGCCTTGCTGCCCTTTTCCCCACCGTTCCCTCTTCTCTTTTTTTTGCCCTGTTTTTTTTTTTTTTACTTGCTTTGTTTTTCTCCTAGTTGCTTCACTTTTTGGGCGCTGAAGCTCCTGCTTCAAGTGGCTCGGCTGTCTTTGTTTGTTTGGTGCTGCAATCCCCGTTCTTTTTGTTGTGCGTTGGGCAACCGGACCTGAACATTGTCGACGAATGCGCTTTGGCTTGTCGCATCTGTTTTGTTTGCAGCGATTTCTCGAGCGTGCTTCCTCCGTCGCAAAACCATCGACTGTGCCCCGGCAGTGGCACTGCCTCCGAACCTTCCACAAACCCGATTCCCAAGCCACGATATAACAATCGCACCTGCCATGCGCCGTGACTGGCCCGGTTGCTCCTGCCATGGCTGACCCAAGCTCATTGCTCGGCCACCACCACCACCTCCACGACCCCCTCCACGACCAGCAAAATGGATTCCAAAACGGCGGCATCGATCCCAGCATGCTCTTGCTCGATCCGAATCCCCCCACCTCGCGACTTCCTGCTCCGGAGCCTCTTGCCATCTCGCTCTCGTCAGCATCGTCGTCGTCCAACACGTCCCACTCCCAGGCAGTGCAGCACCAGCAGCAACCGCCGCCGCCGCCGCCAGCGCCCGTCTCGAATTATGAGCAGAAATTCAGACGCCCTTTCACCTTCTCAGAGGCTCTTCCGTATTCTCCCTTTACCTCCATATCACCGCTCGAAACTCGTACGTCTCACCCTTCTCTCAGTCTCTCGATTATTTTGCTCTTGTTTCATCGTCTTTGCTCGGGGCTGCATAAACGCCTTTTTTTGCTCTTTTCGCTCTTTTCGCTTTTTTCGCTCTTTTCACCTTTTTAAAAGCTAAACCTCTTTCACAGGAATCATCCCTATTCCGACACTTGCTTCCAAGGCAGCGTCAAACAAGCTGACACCGCTGGTTTCGCGAGAGGAATTCGATCTGCTCAACAATAATTCCTCTGGAGCTTCCAGTCCTCCTTCCGACCGAGCCCTAGATGACGTCTTTCAGCTTCTGGCAAATGCGAGGATCCCACAGTTGTACGTTTCTTTACTTTTTTCACTTGTGTAGTGCGTGTTGTTCTTTCGGTCCACTCGTTCAATTCACTGATGCGGCTTCCAGCCGATTTAAATCTCTCCCACAAACATCTGCAGACGACCCGAGCTCAGCGGTTGGCTCACCAACTACACCCAAGACGCCTGCGACGCCTGCAACACCTGCGTCACCAGCTTTCCCAGCAGCTCGCAGTCCTGCGGCAAATCTAAAGCCCGTCTCCAAGATGGTTTTCAACAAGGCGAATGTGCCTTTCCGCTACCCCAGCCCAGAATCCCCCGGCAAGCCATCACCAAATGGCAGCGCTACGCGACCATCCACAACGTCGACAGTTGCAACCTCGACGACCAAAACCACGCCAACGAAAAAACAAGTCGCCAAGGCGAAAGAGAGTGCTGTGAACCGGACAAGCAGCGCTGCCGCTGCTGTGAACCAGCAGTCGCACGCGGGAAATTTAATGACCATTGAAATATCCATTCCCAAAGACCCGCCGCCCCATTTCCTTGAAAGCTATATCGAGGCTCAGGTAGATAGCCCTTCTTCCAATGTCGGTTCGCCAAAGGAGAATGGAAAGGAACAAGAGCAACAGCAAAAACAAGAACAACAAGAGCAAAAGCAGCAAAAGCAAAAACAGCAAAAACAAGAAGAGCAACAAGAGCAACAAGAGCAACAAGAACAAAAACAAAAACAACAGCAACCCGAAGAGCGCCCCTCCGGCGCAAAAGACGCTTCTGCGCCCTTCAAACTACGCGCCGGGTCGCCGTTGCCCTTTGCCAAAATCGAACCGACCGCGGCGGGAGAGAAGCCCTTGCTGACGATTGATCTTGCACCGCCTGCAAAGTTTGACCCTCAGGAATACGTTTCTGTATCTGAGCAACCAGAAGAGAGTGCCCATGATGTGTTCAGCGACCTGGACCAGCGGCAGCGGGCTGACAATGCCTTCCAAGAACTGCTACGCTTGTTTCAGGACATTTTTGAAGCCGAAGTCAATATTGCCCACCAGCCGGGGTCGGTGCCGTTGATCACCACAACAGCCGACGACGAACCTACGCTGACAGATGCTGCGCTTCGCAAAACTCACACTACGGTTCACAAAGCGATCACGCTCGGATGCTTTGTCGACGTGCCCGTGGATGACCTGGTCCACATGCAGAAGCTCTGCGATGGTGCGTTGAAACAGGCCGCGAATCTCGATCTCACGCTCGGTAGCCAAGCCTCTGATTCGGAAATCGATGAATGGATTGCCCTTCTCCGTTCCGCCGACGCTGGATTGAAAGCCGCGCGCCTGTCTCTGAAGATCATGTCCGGTGGCCGCGACGACCGCCAGCTGTACTCTGAAAACATCATACAGATGTCTCTCGATCTGTTCCGAAAGGTAATGGATGATGTCATTGTGCCCATTGCAGAGCTTCGCAACTCTGGGTCTACAGAAAGGCGTTTCAAGCAGCTGGCTTCCTACAAAAAGGTTATCTCGCCTGTTTTCACGGCAACACAACGCTTGTTTGCCGGCTTGGTGTCTCTGGTTTCAGCCATCGACTTGTCCGAGGTTGTTATCAACTCTCTCGAGTATGCGGCATCGCGCCTCATCTTTGTCGAAAACGCTCACACTGAGCGAGATTCTGTTCTGGGCGTGCAAGCCTTCGACGGCCTACGCTTGGTCGCGATGGACATGCTGTCTCAAATCTTTGTGAAGAAGCCGGCACAGCGGCGTGGCATTTTCGATGACATCCTCACATCACTGGAAAAGCTGCCGGTGGGAAAGCAAAGTGCGCGACAGTTCAAGCTCGCGGACGGCCGAAGCATCCAGCCCGTTTCCGCTCTGATTATGCGTCTCATTCAAGCCAGTGCTGGCCGTGTTGCCGACAGCCCCAAATCGTCATCTGGCGCTGTGTCCGGCATCAATGGCGACGGAATAAAAGACGATGACGACGATGGCGATGAAAGCGGAGCCGATGCCGGCAAGCCATCGGCACCGCCAGCACCAACAATCAACTCGGAAGAAGCTAGCGCTTATGAGCACGACTTGGCCATCTCCGAGCTGAAAGATGTGGCTACCAGCCTTAACAGTACGGCGTACTACCATGCAAAGTATGTCATCAAATTTATCGTCCAGCGAGCTCAGACTTCATCAAAGTCTGCCGATACACCATACCGCAATCTCTTGGATCTTTTTGTCGAGGACTTCACATCTTGCTTGGAAAATCCGGATTGGCCGGGTGCCGAACTGCTTCTGCGTCTGCTGATGGCCGCCATGTTCAAACTCACCGAAAATGACAAGATGTCTGCGCCAATCAAGAACATGGCGCTGGAGGAGCTGGGTGTCATAGGCGCAGCTTTGGCTAGGCTACGTTCTGTCATTCACAAGTCGGCTTATGCGACAGACGCGGCTGGTCCCGACGATCTAGACCGGCTTTTGTCCCAGCTGTCGAGTGCAGCACTCAGTGACTCTCCGCCAGCGGAAGAGTTTTTGTCTTGGACGGGGCCGCATCGGGCCACATTGGAGTACCTCGAAGACAGAAGCTCACAGGATCCGCACCTCCGTGGTGCTATATCTTATTCGGCAGCCGACTGGGCGGCCCGCGTCTGTCGCCTGTATGCCTCTCGCGTAGAGGCGGCTGCGGCGGCTGCGGCGGCTGCGGCGGCTGCAGCTGCGACTGCACCGGATGACGACGATGAGAGCAACAAAGCGGTCAACGGTGCTGACGGCCGCGGCAATCGCCTTCATGAACGTCAAAATAGAGAGCTGGGCCGCATTTCCTACAGACTCCGCGTGTTGATCGAGGATGGCCGAGGCGTGTCGGGAAATCGCTGGTTCCAGAATGTCTCTGCTGCACAAGCGAAGCTGGCATATGCCATCGTCACACTGCGTTCCCCCCTCGGCGGTTCCTTTAACGATATTATGAATATCCTTGCTATGGGAATGGGCAGTGACCAAGCCACCGTCCGCAGCAAGAGTTTGAAGAGCATTACCGATGTTTTGGAAATCGATCCATCCATTTTCGACAACCCAGCCTCGATTGTCGGTCGCCTCATTCGGGAATGCTGCGCTGACTCGTCCGTTTTGGTGCGAGATTCAGCGCTGGGACTCGTCAGTCGAGCCATCACGCTGCGGCCGAATTTGGAGGCGACCATGATCAAAACAATCATCGATCGATTTTTAGACTCGGGCGTCGGTGTACGGAAGCGGGCCATCAAAATTGCGCGCGACGTTTACCTGCGGAATCAGTCCAGAGCCATCCGCAGCGACGTGGCCAACGGGCTGCTGCATCGTATCCAGGACCCTGACGAGGGTGTACGGGACCTGGCTCGCCAAACAATCGAAGAGATTTGGGTCACGCCATTCGTCGAATCGGCAGCTGCCACAGCGGCTGGAACAGAAACAGAAGCGAGCAAGGCCAGCTTTTCAGACCACGTCGTCTTGATTCTGCAAACCGTCAAGGCTGGTACTGTGATGCCCATCCTTGACAAAGTTTTTCAGGCAATTTTGTCACCGCGTGCCAAATCTGCTGCGGCCAACTTTGAGGTTTGCAAACGCATCGTGGCCGCCATGTTTGATCTTGTTGACAACCCCGATACGGACGACCCTGCAGTGCCATCGGGACGCGATGCCCTTCAACTTATGATGATCTTTGCCAAAGCGGACCCCAGGCTCTTCACGTTTGAGCAGATACGCCTGCTGAAACCACACATTGCTAGTGTCAAGGACGTGCAGACGCCAGAGGATATGGCTGTAGCGAGGGCCGTCGTTGTCATTTATCGCCGTGTCTTGCCACAACTGTCCAGCGTCATGCGCCCGTTCTTAGACGAGGTGCGCAACAGTCTCATGCCAAGTGTGTTGAATGTTAGCAGAACGCTGCTCGATGATGTCATGGGCTGTCTGTCAGTCGTCGCCGTCTTGCTTAAGGACATGACGGGTCTGGTTCGAATTGTCCTCTCCGCACTGCGCGGCATTCAGAAGGAGGAGCATTTGACGGAGAAAGATCCCCTGTTTGAAAAGAAGGCAAAGCGATTTCTACGCTATGCCTTGATTGTGGGCATGGCCGGCAAGCATTGTGATTTCGAAAGCGAACTCGGCCAATTTCAGGCTCAGTTTCCGGGGATGAAAGCCACATCGGTATCGAAGCTCATGGTCGACATTCTCTGCCGCTTCACCGGTCTCGACTGGCCTCTGGTGATCCGAAGAATTGCGCTGGACGCCATTGGTCTGATTTGCCAGTCGTGGCCACGCAACTTTGTCTTGAAGAACGTCTGCGATGCTTTCCAGACAGCCTTCAGCCAGAAAGACCCGACGCTGGACGTCAAGATCATGCAGTCGCTCAAGGAGTTTTTGACCAAGGAAGAGCAGCGATCAGAGACGGCAACGGCGACGGAATCTGGCAAGGCGGGCAAAGCAGCGCGCGTGGGCTCTGCCAAAGCAGAAGGCGAAGTCAATGGCGGGCCGTCTAAGAAGCGGCAGTTGACGGTCATGGGAGGTACGAACCATGACGACGTTGCGAGCGCCACGACCCAGCGTTTTCTCGGCAACATTACCAGCATTGCCCTTCGATCCGTTAGCGAGGAGGCTTTCCTGGCTGCGGAAATTCTGGGTAGCATCAGTCGGCAGGGTCTCGTCCACCCCAAGGAAACGGGAACGACCATGATCACGCTAGAGACATCAACCATGCCAAAGATGGCAGAGCTGGCCTATCGGGAGCATCGCGCGCTGCACAACAAGTACGAGACCGTTCTCGAGCGCGAGTACGCCAAGGCGATCAGGGCCGTGTTTGAGTACCAGCGAGATGTGATCGGGGACACGCGCGGTGCCACGGTCGATCCGTTTTCGTCCAAGCTGCGGCATCTTATGGACGTGGTCAAAGACAGCAGACCAAAGAATTACGGCCGTCTGCTTTTGAAAATATGCGGCCAGGTCGACTTCGAGCCGGCCAAGTTGGACGTGTCTCAGCCGATCCCCCACCATCTCGAGTTCACCCGCTTTATCGTCGAAAACCTAGCGTTTTTCGAATACATGACAATAGAGGAGGTTCACGATATCGTCCGGAACATGGAGCATATTGTTCATGCCAAAGGCGTCACGCTCGTCAGTGCCATCGAGTCGGAAATCTTCGAGCCGACGGGAGACGGCCAGAGCAATGTCTTCGCGGCGTCAGCCCCCAATGGTGGCGGCGGTGAAATCATCGTCGCTCACCCACCGGCGGCCGGCCCTCTTCTGCGGCATCCTCTCGACGGCCGCCGACTGCGACAGGTGGCCACGGGATGTATGACTCTGCTGCTGATCTGGGAAGCGCGGACCTACCTGCGACGCCAGTACGGGCTGAAGCGGGAGAGCGGCAAAGCCAAGGGAAATGGCCGGCCAACCAAGGTGCAAGGCATCACGGGCGATAAGTTTTGGGAGGAGACGAGCAACATCATGAAGGGCCTCGACTCCCAGCAGCTCATGGTTGCGCAGTGTCAGGCTTTGGTAGAGCTTTTGCGCGTGGATTCGGAGTTCAAGGTGGAGGACAGCGACATGGTTGACGACGAGCCGACGACGCCCAGCGGCGATGACGAAGACGGCGGCTTGGAGAGGGGCCGCAAGCGCAAGGCGGGCGGCGGGAATACACCGGGCGGGCGCAAGAAACGCCAGCGGTCCAACTCGCAGCCTCGCAAAAGGGGTCGGCCACGAAAGAACCCGGAACCGACGGAAGAGAATGACGACGAGGCGGGATTTGAGAGCTTCTAGTTTTGTCTGCAGTTGGACTGCAGTTGACTGCAATGGCTGTATCAATTGCAGCATAGGGGGGCTTGGGGGGGCACACTTTGAGGTGGTTAGACCAAACTTTTGCGGACCATTGGACAAAAGAAGACAATCGGCTTTCTTTTTTCCCCTTTCTTTGTACGACTATTGACAGGGCAGGTAATCAGAGAGGGCTGTTTACCATCATGGGGTTTATATATTTATATCTTCTTGCGTGGCGTCACATGAATATAGGAGGCTGCAGAGGTGTTTTTTATTATGGCATGGACAGAAGACCAAACACAAAAAACACAAGGACATGGGGGGTTCTGCTTTTTACAGCCTCCCCCAAAAAACCCATGGCGACCTGAGAACGGCGTAGCTAGACACAAGTATTTAAACTACTAAACTGAGGCTAACTAAACGAGGTGTGTAGCTGAACGAGATATCCAGGAACTGAAGTTTCTTTTATGTACTTTGCCATTGCTCCGTTATGATGACATGTTTCAAACCCCGAGAGAAAAGAAGTCCAAGACTGAGGCGTCCTAGTTTCACTTTCTTTGCAATTGAGAAAAAGTAACAAGCAATCAGCGGTATATTCACCCCCATGGACAACGAAACCAAGCCGAATAAAATCTAAAATAAAATAAAACAAGAAACTCCTCCAAATACACCGTTTTGAAATGCCCATCATTGCTTTCTGTACATTAATATTTGCATTATGTCCGACTCTCTCCAACATATAAAAGAGTCGTCCGACCACATCCAGTGGTACCCCCAGTGCGAACTGTAACTGATGGAGTCCCCCCCTTTTCCCTTGCCCAACCAAAAGGGCCACATTAAAATGATATAGTAATAATAAGATAAACAGTTACAAAAAGAAGAATATTGAAGGCGTTAAAGAATAATTTAAAAAAAAAAAATAGAACAAAAATATCGTGTTCTGTGTTTTGTTGTACATGCTATTTTTATGTGCTTTTGTTGCAATTATGTGCGTCTGTTTCTCGGTTCGTTCGTTCGGCCCTTTTCAAGTCGTTAATCTTATGCTACCGTGATCGTGGATGACGGGTTATTGATGTCGTCCGACTCCAGTTTGGCGATCTCGGGTCTCGAGTCGGTCACCTCGGATGCCGACACGTGGTGATGCTGGTGGTGGCTATTGCTGTTTTCATGCCCGCCATGGTTCAGATTCTCATTTGCCGCGTCCCGCGGTCGTGGCGTCAGCGGCTCCTGCTCCGAGTCGTCGGCCGAGGACGATGCCACGACAGGCTCAGCATTGACTACTGTGACTGTTGGCACACCAAGCACACCGATAGACGCGCCAGTGACAGGACTGCTAGGGCTCGCCTTGTCTAACAGCTCAGCTGCGAGCACAGATCCAGCAGACCCGTCGTTAGACCCGTAAGCTGATGCCGAGGAGGCAAAAGACGAGGACTTGTTGATGCCCAATGTCTCGCTAGCTTCGTTGGTGTTTGCGCCTTCCTTGTTCACTTCCGCCTGGACCACGCTGTCGATGGATGGAGTTGCCACCGCAGGGTCAACATCAGATGTTGCTGCTGTCGCTGCTGCTGTCGTTGCTTCAGCTGTTGCTGCCGCTTGGACTGTTGAGAGATCGCCGTATTCACTCTTGCTTGATCGGGACCGCCTTGCCGGACTGCGCGTTGGCAGTGGGGGCGGAATACGCTTGGGAATGGTGACAAGAGCGCCCTTGGCTTGCACAACCGTTGCTACCTGACGCGGCACAGCACGAACTGGCTGAGACGCAGTGGTTGCCACCTCAAATACAACCGGCTCTTCATCTTCGTCTTCGTCGTCATCGTCGTCGTCGTCTCCGAAATCGTCGCCGTCTTCAGCACCCGATGCATTGCCATAGCCGTCCGTCTCCTCGTCCTCGTCATCTGCGTCCTGGTCCCGCTCGTCATCCACATAGTAGCTGGACGTTACAGTCACAGTCTCCGTTCCAGCATCAGACTGATCGCCAGCCGCCACTGCAGCTGGGTCCACCATCAAAAACGTAGTCGACAACTTCGCAGTAACGTCCTCCATACCACTCTCCTGGTGGCTCATTGTGGAAGGCAAATGGCTGGCATTCTCCGGGTCGGCAGCCGCAGCTTTGGGGGCAACTGGTGAAGTTGGCAGCACCAGACGTGGATGTGGGTCGGGGGAAGGAATGTTCCTCAACATGGAGGCCCGAACGTCCTTGCCGTCGTCGGAATGGCTTGGACTGGGCGACGTGCTTGGCGTCTCGGCCAGGTCGGTCTGGGTGCACGCATCGGTCATGGTGGTTGCCTGCGTTCGTGTAGACATGTAGCTTGTGCGGTTGGGATGTTCCATAGCGGCGTCGGCGCTTTGGCGGTTTGCATGGGTGGGAAAGATAGGGCTGGCAGGGGTTGGGTTGTACTCGAACTGGTTGCTGACAGGCCGATGCTTGGATCCGGCTTTGCGAATTTCAAGACCGGCCATTTCAAGGGCAATGATGCCAAAGGGATCGGGATCGGATACGTCGGGAACGCCAAAGGTGGTAGATGTTGGTGAGGATGGGGAGAGCAGGCTGGGTGTGTCGGCGATATCGGCATCGCCCGGTGCAGGCTGCTGTGAAAGCTGCTCCATTACGGAGGCGTCAAAGTCAATGCGGCCCTCGGCGGCTTTGATGGCCTCGAACAACGGAAGAGTTTCCGGAACCGACTTCCGAATGTTGCCGGACAGAATATCGAGTATGTCGACGGGCATGACGCCACCGGCCGAGTTGTCGTCGGAGTAGAAACGCTCGTTCTCGTTGGACCGTTCGGTAACAAACGAGCCGTAAAGCTGGGCAGGCCGATGGCGGCCGCGGGCTTTGAGGTACGTCAATACGGTGTTGGCCATGTCGCTGTTGTTGCTGTTCCAGCGCACGTCGTTTTCAAGCAGACCGAGAGGTGCGAGGGGGCCGACGGTCAATGGCACATCGACTCCCAACGTGAGGCGGGGCCGAGTAAACAGCTCGAGAACAGGCACACTGTTAATGACCAGCACACAATCGTAGATGTCGACGCCGATCACAAAGGCCAAGGCGGCAGTATGTAAAAGAATGCCGGATGGAGGCGACCAGGTGCCATCAGCCTTGCGGGCAATGAGAATACCCGAGCCGCCGGAACCAGACATCCACAGACCAGAGCGTACACACGAGAAGATGGCGAGGCCGACGGCATCCTGGATGATGCGTGGAGGGATCTTTTTCTTCAGGCCGGCAACCGAGGAAGTAGGCGAAGTGGGAGGTATGTCGGAGGATCGCGTTGAGGGAAAACGAGAAGACGTGAGGCTCGTGATGCTCCCCCGACTTGTTGTTGTTGGACTGGTCGGTACTGTGTCGGTGGACTCGTCGAGAAAACCGTCGGCTGCGAGGCTGAGTCAGTAAGGGGGGGCAAGAGGACACAGAAAACAGAGAACGAGTCAAGCAGTCAATGAAAAGGTAACAACAGCGATAACGGAACGAGACATACTGCAAAAGCTCTTTAAAATGCGAGCAGCCTTATCGCATTCGCGGTCAAGGGTGGTTGGCCAGTAGGTTTCCCTGCTTACTGGGCCGGGGTTCGAGGAGGAAGAGGCTGCAGAACCGGCAGCGTTGGCGATCTTGGAAGAAACGGTGAGTGATTTGCCGACGCCGATGCGATCAGCCCAGCTGAAGACCTTGCTGATCGAGCGCTCGCTTTTGGTGTTGGTGTTGGTGTTGGTGTTGTTGTTGTTGTTGCTATTACTGTGGCTGCGGCTGTGACTGTGGCTGTAGCTGAAGCTGTGGTTGTGGTTGTGGTTCTGGCCGTGGCTGTTGCTACTGCTGCTGTTTCGGTTGAAGCTGCTCCGGTTGCTGACGGTGCCATTGCGATGGTGGGAGGCGTCTGCCGGGGCCGAACCGCTGCTGTTGTTGCCGTCTGCCCCGGGCTTGGCCCTCTCCCAGAGCGGGAGCAAAGCCGAGACTCGCTGCATGATTTCGACTCGACAGCGAATCGCTGCCCCAAAAGAGCTCTCGAACAAAAGGGAGAGAAAAAAAAGGGGTCCCTGGCAAAAACCAAAAACCAAAAAAGAGGTCAAACAAAAGGGATAGAGAGAAGAAAACTGGCGGGGGGAGATAAAAAGCAAGTGGAGCGCAACGCTGGAACTCAGAAGGGCCAGCCAGAAAATAGAAGGTGAGACACAAATTGAACTCCTCCTTCAGCCAGAAAGCCGCTGCCACACCACAAAAGATGACAAAAAGAGAAAAAAAGAAAACAAAGAAAGCACGGGAAGGGCAGAAACGGCAGAAAACACAGAAAGGACAAAGACACCACTCAATCGACGGCTGTGCTTGGAATGAGGTGGTGTTGGCGTTAGTTGCAGCAGGAGTGGAGGACTGGGCGGGGACGAAGATGCCAGGCGCAAATGACGAAAGTTTTATGAGAGGCGAACAACAAGCCTGGCCGCGGAGGGAGAGATACTCGAATACGATTTAAGAGAGCGCAATACGGCGACAATGGCAGGTGGAGAAAGCCGGCGACAAGACCTCCATCTGCTTTCCCAGAGGCGCCGCCTCGTGCGTTGTGGTTTCCCAGGCGAACAGACAAAAAAACAAATCCAAAAGATAGAAGACAATGGAATCCAACAAGACTGAAGCTTGAGAGTAGGTCAGGCTGGACGCTGCCAATTTCAGTCGTATTGCTTTGTACTTTGTTTTTGTTCAGGGCTGGACTTTGCGGGGTTGAAGCTGTTTTTCAGCCCCCCCAGCCTCTCTTCTCTCTCTTCTGTCTGGCTTTTCTCTCGAATTGGGCTTTCTGACGTGGTGGTGCTTTTCGCTCTAATGCTCCCGTATTTGTATGTCGAAGGTTGGGAGAGTACCTCGTAATGCCGTTTAGAGGGTGGTCCAAGCAGCCACAAGCCGGCCCACTTATTAATGATGTTGATGGATGGGGATGGCTGGAATGTACGACGTAAGGTTGGCGCTTACGCGCAGTCGATCGTAGAACGCAATCAAAAGGCGAGATGGAAAGCAGGATGAGGGAAAGGAGGATGGCAAAAGACGAAAAAAAAAAGAGAGCGATTAAAGACGAGGATTGAATGGAAAGGAAAAGGTGAGAAACAAGAACAAAGAGTATAATTGCAACACAACAAAACTGCCACACCCCAAAAAATAAAATAAATGGGACTTCCTCTGAACCGCCACGAATTATACTTACTATGACGAGTGCGGAACAGAGGAAGGAATGACCGGAGGCGGATGACAAAAAAAATTTTATGGAGCGAAAGTTTGACTCGTATATCCGCTCTCCGAGTTGGCAGTAGGCTGACCTTGTGAACGAGACTCGTGGCGCCCGGCAGCAGCAGCTTTTGCTTTCCAGCTAATGGCTGCTAATGGGCGCACCACCGGATAGGCCGTTTGGGTGACCTGTCCTCGTACGTCGTAATACGAGTACTTCGTACGGAGCACTCACGGTTTTTGTCAAGTCGGACCCACCAGGAACAGCCCCCCTCGCCCAAAAAAAACTTTGGGAAACTATTGCGAGGCAGCAGTTTGCACCTCCCCACAAAATTGGGAGGCAGGCCGCCCACCAGCACATGGCCAGGAAGGTACAAAGTACAAAGGTACGTGAAAACCAAGGCAGGAGCCGACGGCCTGTGCGTGTTTCCTTCCTCCGCCATTGAGAAAATGAATCAAAGAAGGAAGTGACTTGCGAGTATTCGTATGGATACTCGTACGAGCATTACGACGTAGAGGCAAGAGCGTTTCGGAGATACATTTTGGCAAGTGCGAAATAATACGAGCTCGTAAATTCAAGGTTCGGAGCAGTATCAAGTTACTCATTAATACTCCATTCTCGCATACAAAATTGCTCCATCTGCTGCAGGAACGTAAACAATAAAATGAGCAGGCGAGACACAAAATGGAGATTTCACGGTAGTGTGGTTACGGGCTAATAATAACCACCGCTACGAGTAATACGAGTACATGAACAGAGCGCTCAGACGACGCCTTGTGGGACCACCCAACAGGGCGCAAGCAAAAAAAAAAAAAAAAAAAAAAAAAAAAATGAGTGGTGTCTATCTCGCGTCTGTGTCTGGTTCTAGGACTGTATGCCGGAAATTTAATATGGACGTCAGGTACGGAGGAATCAAAGCACATCAAGTCCCTTGGAAGAAAAGCTTGAGCAAGGCTTGTTTGGAAATCCATGCTAAGAGATATATATTGGAAGGGAGGGGAGACTTGCTTTTAATTTTTCGTACCTGCGGCTTAATTAAATTGTCTCTTGTTTTGGAGAGCATTGTCGCAATCTATGAGACACAACGTAATGCCGCGTCCCCAACAGAGTAATAATACTTGCAGAGCAATACAGAGAGCAGCGAGCAGTGAACGACCAGAATGTGTCTGGTCAACGCTGTCATTCTATTTGACTTTCGGCACAGGCTGGAAGTGGCTGTTGTACGCGTACACGATGTAATATGGATACGAGTAAGGAATACGAGTACGGAGTAGTATTAATAATACTCGTTTCGTATGGATATTCCGTGTGCTGAGCACAGCTTCGCTCAGCTTTAGATAGATTGACCGACGACAAGGACAGGGCTGGGTCTCTGCCGAGATGGTCCAAGTAGCCCCGGGCTCAAATCGCCGTATGGGGGACGATTCTGGGATGATGCAAGAAGCTAAAACAGCCAGGTTGTTGAAATTTCCCGCCAAGAGCGTAGTGCTGAGGCTGAGAAGCTGAGAACCACAAGAGCACGACCGCCGCAAAAAAAGACAAAGAGTCTAGGACAAATAGCGGAAATCACTCGCCAGGGTTGGGAGTTCGGAGTAGTGATCGTAAAACTGGCAAAGAATTTAGTATTTGCGGTAAGGATTGACATTGGGCAAGACATTAGTACAAAGGAAAGGCAAGAAGGCCAGTAAATGAGACTGCGAAATCAGGCCGGAACAAGCAAAAAGCTTTTTGCCTCATCTAACATCCCTTGCATCTATTTATCTCCAGCAAGAGATAAGCGTCAAGTCAGACGTCCTTGTTCTACAAACTTGAAGAGCAAGAGAGATGACAGTCTCAAAGGACCAGCGAATCGGCGGAATCCGGCAGTGAACTCCGTAGTAAATACTAATATCCATAGTACGATACACAGCGACGGAGTCCACACACTAAAGCGATGGACGCTACGAATCGGCTCCCACATATCGGCACCGGTGCTGGCACTCAGCTCGAAGAACATGATTGCTTGTACTCGTAATACGGAGATATCTCCGCGTGTGTGTCGTAGAATATATGTGGTAAGACAGGCAGCCAGCCAGCCAGACAGACAGACAGCCAGCCAGCCAGTCAGTCAGCCGATAGACCTACCGCTACGATTAAGTTGACGAGCCCAGTATATCAGAAGGGTGGAACGAGACGGGGAAGCAGATGGGTCGTCAGACAATTGGGAAGCGCGCTCAGATCAGGACGGCGAAACACCGATTGCTTAAATGGCAGTTTTAAAAGATCCATTTTCGAATGCAGTAATAACATGATAATCTGTAGGAGCGAGAGAGACAAAAAGGTCGGACGTGGTAGGCAGGGGAGAGGTGGCAGAGGTGGAAGATGCTTCTCGCACACGCCGCAAAAAGGCAGGGAACGCTATGCATATGGTATGCATTGGCTGGCAACGTGCACTCCGTACGATACACGGGAAAAATCTGGAAGCAAAGAAGTTCGACTTTGCAGAGGATTGGGTGAGTCTGTTGACCAGAGGTCAGGAAACGAAAATATTGGGCTCGATGCATCAAGTTTGGCCTTGCAAGTCACGTGTTGGTAAGGCGCAACATCGTGCTGGAGTGTTTTGTACGACGTAAGAGTATGCGAAAAAACCACGCTTTAATGTGCTTTCGCCAGGCCGGAAGACGTTTGCATCTCTCTTCAACAGAAACTTCCTGCAAAGGCGAATGCCATGAACAAGAGTTCGTTGGCACACTAAAAGGACCTCCTTTACGTGTACCAGTATCCATATAAGGATATTCATAATACGAGTAGCTTTTTCAGAGCGGTCGGATTCTGCCGGGCGGTGTAGCGCAATCTTTCTTGCCAGAGCACCTGAAAATCCAAGGGAGCGAACTGCAAAAGCCATAATACTCGTAGAACAGAAAAGTTCAGACGCCTATATATCAATACAAGCCCTGCACTCAACAACACATCCGACAGCAGCAACAGCAGCTGCATCGTCAGCCCGAATAACAGCTCAAACAAGCAGCCAGACGTTTCTATAACCAAAAGCCCCGCGAAAGACATTACGACGCGATCGATTTGGCGAGACTATCCCTCTGGATCCTTGAAGACCCCAGTCCGTCTTGCCCGCTTTGCTTTGCGCTTTCGCCTTGCCGCGAGCCTAGCCAGCGCCAAGCCCGGACGTGACGTTCATATCCCCCTTTATTGCCCTTCTCCTACAACCTCCGGTCCTCTCTGCCTCTCTGCTTCTTGCTTGAAACCATGGCGGACGCGAACATCAAGTACTGAGTTCTCCCTTGTGTTTTCACTGCCCCGCCGGCCCCCCCGTTTGATCTTGTGCTCAGAGCTGGAACCTAGACTGACACTTTCTTCTTTGCAGAGAACTGCTGCAAAAGCCTCGCAACGAGTGCACGTACGTTGAACGTTGATTCTCTCTCTCTCTCTCCCTCCTGTGGATTGAACTTGTACTAACTTGGGTGCGGCATAGGGAGTACGAGATTGCACAACTGGTAAGAAAGAAGCCTGCTACCGGCCCGCCTTCCCCTCATTCCGAGCTAACCCTTTCGTCTTCGTCTTCGTAGGAGCAATGGGAGTTTAGCAACGGCCCGTTGTCGATTTTGCAGACTGCCGTCCGCACACACACCCAGGTGCTCATTAGCATCCGGTCGAACCGCAAACTGCTGGCGCGTGTCAAGGCCTTTGACCGCCACTGCAACATGTATGTGTTTATGGGGGAGAGAGAGATTTGGCTGTGATTGCTTCTTTTTTTTTTTCCTCGTTTGGCCCTGATGCTAACAATGCCTGGCTTTTTCAGGATTCTCGAGAATGTGGTAAGTTGAAGGCAACAACAAGACAACAAGGAAACGGGCAAGATGTCCTAGCTTCTTTCTCGACACCTTTCAGTCGTCACGCTCTAATGAATTGTATAGAAAGAGATGTGGACTGAGACGCCTGTGACAAATGGCAAGAAGGGCCGGCCAGTGAACAAGGACCGCTTCATCAGCAAAATGTAAGTCTTTGGCCGGACTGTGTTTGTGGTGGGCGAGGGTCACTGGACGACCGGGCTAACCTCTGACTGCACCACAGGTTCCTACGAGGGGATAGCGTTATTTTGGTTCTGTTAAGTTAAAGGGAAGAAGCGAATCGAATGGGTTTTCTGAACTGGTTGGGATTCTGGAAAGGGGAGGGGCGTGTTGTTTATATCAACGGATCCTTTCTGTTTTTTTTTTTTTTTTTGTTCTTTTCCAGTCTTGATATTTTTGCCGTTGTTTGGCAATTCCCGGGCATGGAAAATTCAGCGGGCAGAAAAGTTTCCAAAAGACGATTTGCACGGGAGAGAGATATGAGAATTCAAAAGGCAAATGATGAAACAAATGGTCGATCCGTACAAAAAGGAAAAAGGTGCCGATCATACTCGTAGATAGTGCATGTGTTCTGTGCATTCAAGTCGGCACTGCCACAAACAATACGTGAAATGCAATTGCATTTTCTGACTAAACGGCCATACTTTCACTCTTTAAACAGATGTCTCTCGCATAATACATTTCTCTTGCGCACAATACCCTCTTGCACCCATAGCCAAGCCTTGTCACCTCTTTCATATCGTCGTGTCTCCCCTCCTCGTCATTTTTGCCCCCCCCCCGCCGCCCCCTTCTATACCGTTCGTTCAGCTTTGCTTTCTATTTTGACAAAAAGCCGAGCCGGTTGCCTGTTTCCTGTGCCTGTGCTTTCGTACATACCGCCAGGTATGTGCACCCACCCCAGTGACTTTATGCCGTTTCGGCCGCAGCGCCCCCAGACAAGTCCATGGAGAGGCTGCGGTCAGCACGTAGCTGGGTGAGGCGAGCCACTGCATCGTCCAGTGACAGCGTCGTCAGGTCGCCCTTGGAGTCGCGCACGCGGATGCTGACGGTGCGGTTCTGCATTTCCTTGGCGCCGAGGACTATTGGGGCGTGTAAGCATGGCAAAAGGGTAAAAGGGCAAAAGGGGAAAAGGTCAAACGGGAAAAAAGGCAAGCAAAAAAGGGCAGGGAGGCGTGAGGAGGGATGATCTGGGGGCCCAACTCACCAAAGATGAAATTGTACTGCAGCACTTGGCCGTTGCGGATCTTCTTGTTCATGGTGTTTGCGCCGAGGTCGCTGTCGACGAAAAAGCCGCGGGCCTTGAAGAGGGCGTGGACCTCGCGGACGTAGTCCTCGGCGTCGGCCATGACCGGCACGAGCAGGATCTGGCGCGGGCTCAGCCAGAACGGCCACTTGCCGCCAAAGTGCTCGCTCAGCGTGGCAATGAAGCGCTCGAAGCTGCCCAGCACAGCGCGGTGGACCATGACGGGGCGTGCATAGCCCGGTGCCAGGGGCTTGAACACGAGCGGCTGGCCTTCGCTGTCTCTTTCTATAACATCCTTGCCGTCCTTGCCGTCCTTGCCGTCCTTGTCAGATGTCTCGGCTTTGTCCGCTGTCTCGGCCTTGTCCGCCGTCTCGGCCTTGCCAGCTGTCTCGGTCTTTTCGTCCTCTTTGGCCTTGGGCTCTGCACTGCTGGCGGCGCCAGGGGTGGCCGCCGCGACGTAGCTGAGGTTGAAGCGCTGGGGCAGCTGAAAGTCCAGCTGGACGGTGGCGCACTGGTGCCAGCGGCGAAGGGCGTCCATGACCTGGATGTCGATCTTGGGGCCGTAGAAGGCGCCGTCGCCCGGGTTGAGGTCCCAGTGGGCGCCGGTTTCCTTGGAGAACTGGTCGAGGGCCTTCTTGAGCGTGTCTTCGGCCTTGTTCCAGGTGTCAATGTGGCCGAGGTACTTTTCCGGCCGCGTCGACAGCTTGAGGCGGAACTTCATGCCCAGCTTGCCGTAGACGGTGTTGATAAAATCAAACAGGTTGGCCATCTCGCTGCCAATCTGGTCCTCGCGGCAGAAGATGTGGCAGTCGTCCTGGATAAAGCGGCGCACGCGCGTCAGGCCCGTCAGCGCGCCAGACGCTTCGTTGCGGTGCAGAATGCCAAACTCGGCCATGCGCAGCGGCAGCTCGCGATACGACCGCTCGCGCGAGCCGAACACGAGGCAGTGGCCGGGGCAGTTCATCGGCTTCAGGGCTGTGGACAAAAGTGAGCATACGGAAGCAAAAGGGGAGGGAAGGCAACAAAACACACACACACAAAAAAAAAAAAAATGAAAAAATGAAAAAGCAAAAAGGCAACATTACATACCCCATTTCTGCTTCTCGATCTCGAGAGTGAACATATCATCCTGATAGTCTGGCAACGTTGTCAGCATTGTCTTTCTTTTGCCCCCCCCCTCAAAAGCTCAAAGGCCTTTTTTTTTCTCCACTACTCACGAGCCCAATGTCCGGACCGGCGCCAGAGATCGGCGTTGTACAGGTTTGGCGTCATGACCTCGACGTAGTCGCGGCGGTGGTACTCGCTGACGATGAGTTCCTTGAGGGTGTTGAAGATGCGGAGGCCGTGGGGGAGGAAGAAGGGCGAGCCCGGCGACATGGGGTGGAAAAAGAACAGCTCCTGGTCCTGGCCGATGCGGCGGTGGTCTTTCTTGGCGGCCTCTTCAAGGAAGCGCATGTGGTCGGCGAGCAGCTTCTTGTCGGGGAAGGAAATGCCGTAGACGCGCTGCAGCGAGTCGTTTTTGCTGTCGCCCAAAAAGTAGGAGGCGCTATGCTGCTGGGGTCAGGGGATGCGAGAGAGAGAGAGAAAGAGAGAGAGAGAAAGAGACAAACAAAAACACACCTTGAGCACGGCAAAGGCCTTGATGCGGCCGGTGTCGACGACGTGGGGCCCGCGGCAGAGGTCGATGAGCGGGCCGCAGCGGTAGACGGTGGTGGCGGAGCCGTCGGGGATCTTGGAGTTGATGAGGACGAGCTTGTACTTGTTGTACTTGAACATCTCGAGCAGGTCGGGCTTGGACACGACGAGGCGCTCAAAGGGCTGGCGCTCGCGCACGACGGTCTCCATCAGGGCGGCCACCCGCTTCTCGTCGCTGTCCGTCAGGGTCGTGTGCGGGTTCGGGTTGCCGTGGGCGTCGGTGGCGGGCATGCCAAAGTCGTAGAAGAAGCCCTCCTCGGTGGGCGGGCCAAAGCACAGGTGGCAGCCAAAGGCCTTCTCGGCGGCCTCGCCCAGGATGTGCGCGCTCGAGTGCCAGTACACCTGCTTGGCCTCGTCGTCGTCAAAGTCCAGCAGCGCCACCTCGGCGTCGCCCTCCAGCGGCCGCAGCAGATCCCACAGCTCGCCGTTGACCCGCGAGATCACCGTGCGGTCCGCCAGCGACTTGCTGATGCCCCGCGCAATGTCGTACGGCGTCGTCTGCCACGCCGTGCCCGCCACCTGCCGCCCGTCCGGCAGCGTCACCGTGATCGGCACGCGCGCCTTGGCCGCCACCTCCGCCTCGGCCGCCGCCTTGAGCTTGTCGTAGATCGCAATGCGGTGCGGGATGAAGTCCAGATTGGGCGGCGGGCCAGCGTCCACGGCCGCCGCCGCCTTGACGGGTACGACCTTGCCGGCTTTGGGAGGCATGATTGCAGGCAACAAAACAAAAGTGCAATTGAGTGCCCTTGGGGGGGAAGGGGGGTGGAGTGCAGGCGAGGCTCGTGGCGTGAAGCGTTGGCAAAAGAGACAAGAAACGAATATCTCGAAAAAAAAAAAGGTTTAGAGAGAAACCTATCGAGTATGGATATTTTTTTTTTGGTATCTTCTAATTTTAGTGTGCCTCAAAATAAGGAAGGAACGATGGCCTTGGTATGACTCTTGCGGTGACTCAACCTATTTAATTCAGGTGCGGGGCAACCCAGACCGTCCAATTCAGGCGGGGTGGCATTTTACGGCTTCGTGCAAAAGCGTTACGGACGGTTAACGGAGTGCCGAAATAATATAACGACTATGAGTTTGTCCAATACCAAAGAATACCCGTATCTCTTGAGCTGGAACGGCCACAGACATAATAATGTCACTGACTACGGGCGGCCCGCTCCTTGACACAGCATGAACATGATCAAACAAGGTACCATTGTGATAGAAGCGCAAAAAGCGATTTAATATTCTATACACGACCGATCAAAGGGGTCCTTCCTCCAAAACCTCGCGCCAGCTTAGTTCGCGAGTTGTTCTATTTTGTAGCAATCAACTTTGTCAGCTGGCAGTCTGGCAATCTCTGGCAGTTTGGCAGTCTGGCAGTCTGCAGTCTGCCGTCTGGCAGGCTGGCAGCTCCGCCACCTGGCATTGTCTGTGTCTCAAACCAACCTTTCATGAAGCCCTTTCCAGCATCGACGCCTTGGGATTTGAGCTTTGCTTCTTCGGCCTTGGCTTTGGCCTTGCTCTCGGCTTTGGCCATGCAGACGCTGCGAGGTTGGTTAGCTGGTAGGCAAGATTGGCAAGTGAAGAAGGCAAAAGAAAGAAAGAAAGAAAGAAAGGCAGATAAAGAAAGAAGCAGAAAAATAACACACCCAATCTTCTCGATCACAGGGTCGAGAGAGCCCTGCTGGTAGGCGAAAGCGGTCAGTAGAGCCAAGACGGTCAGAATGGCAACGCCAAGCAAAAAGAATGCCATGGCTTCTGCTGGAGGAGAAAAGGGCTAATGAAAAATTCAAAGTAAGAACAAAAACTCAGTTAAAAGAAAAAAAGTTGCAGTTCTGAATCGCTCACATCCAGCAAATGTCCCCAGTCTCGGCAGCCCATCGTTCCTTTATACATCTGCCGCTGTCTCGCCTCTCTCTGTTCCAACCTGGCCATGATGACGTATTTCACATTCCGCCGATCGTCAGCGCCGATTGCCCGCAGGTTTTGTGTTGACCTTGTAATACCCCCATAGTCTGCGGAGGTATCCGCTGTTGGGGGTCTGTTGGTGTCGATGGATCAGCTCTCTGCCTCTCCCTTAACAGGGCTGAAGATACGGGGAAACACAACACTTAATAAGCGAATGAACTGCGAGACAAACAGAAGATGACCTCGGCGTGGTGGCTTCGAACGACTTCTCAATCTGTCGTAGACTCTTTTCCTGAACGGCCGACCTAACGACGATTGTTCTCTCTGTCCATGGTCGGTCCGAGCAAGAGGAGGCCTTTGACCCAGACAAACTTACTTGACGGGTTCGCTTTCCTCAAAGGAGCCCAGGCCTTGATTCAGTGACCTTTTTGTCTACTCCGGCCTCATTAACAAATACCAGCTGGTCGGACTGGAAGCGCGATACCTTTTAAATACAATGTTAAATCTGCACGAACATCGTCCTTACCGTCTCGGGCGACGTTTGGCCCGAATGCTCTACGAATGCTAAAAACGCGCCACCTCGATTGCAAAAGTCGTCGCGAAAGAAGGAAATCATCTTGTTGGAAACCCGATATTGTAGATCTACCCGGCGAGCTAGTCATATAAAGCGGCCAGCAATTGTGAGTCGCTATGGGCTCCGGGCGGCGGCCAGACCCGATCAAGGGTGCTTTAGTCGAACCGAAGGGCAGTAGCTTCGATCGATGACCTGTGATATGGCAATAGCGCGCCTCGGGCTTTTTTTCTCCTTTCTTTAAACCTCCCCTCTCTTCTTTGTTTACTTGTCGATTAAGCCGGCCTTCAATGTCCTTTTGTTCTGTATCCCTACTGAAGCTCGAGGCAGCAAGACCGCTTTTTCATTCACTATTTTTTGGCCAGCAAGTCTCTTCCATCACACATAAGGTAAGCTTATTAAAGTTAAAAACGTGGAGGTCGTTGATCGAGGTCATTTGCGTCAAAGTGACATTTACTGTGAAGCTATGACAAGTCATCCGAGAAGACGACTTGTGTAGAGTAGGTTCGAGTCTATTGCGGACTGGAAGATGCTTAAAGATAAAGAGGAGCGAAAAAAATCATGCATTCCACATTCTCCATTTCCATTTCGATCATGTTTGCTTGGGTTGCCCCAAGTGGCTCATTCTAAATAGGTGACCATCACAAGGGAGAAAAAAAAAGAGAGAGAAAAAAAGGGAACCCTTCATTATCAGCGGCTTTCGTATATAGCCAGATCTATTGCCGTTGTTGAATCGTCATATAACTCCGAATTCGTTCGTAAAAAAAAGAAAGAAAAGAATGTGAGAGGTTGATAAGGAGATGCATGCAATGAAATGCTTTCAGACACAATGTAGACCAAAGTTCGGAGAAGGCATCCAAGTTTCCTAGTCATCTTTCAGACGGTTCCGGGTAGTGGTCCGTCAGCCCCAGAACGTATTCCTCGAATGGCTCGGAGCTGATGGAATAACGCGCGTGCCAGGGAGAGTTTGCATCAAACGGCGTCCAGTCGTCGAATGTGGTTGGCCGGAAGTAGTAGCTTTCAGTCCACGAACGATTGGCATGATTCGCGGGACCGTTCAGCCCGTTCAGCCCGTTCAGCCCGTTCAGCCCGTTCAGCCCGTTCAGCCCGTTCAGCATGTTGAACCCGTTGAGCCCGTTGAGCCCGAAAAAATCACCCTGCGTCACCGTCGCCCAAAAGTCCCCGTCGATCAACGGGTTTCCGACATCCAATGGACCCAGCGCAGGCGGTGGCGCGCCTAGATTCAACGGAGCCGGATCTAGACAGGTAAAGTCGCCTTCGAGATGCAGGCGTTTCAGCCGGGGCATCCGGCCACCGCGCAGGCTCCGAAACAAGGAGCGAAAAGAGCCGTTGGAGAGATGGATTCCACCAGACAGATAAGTTTTCATGTGGAAAAATGGAGGGCTGGCAGTTGGCGGTGGTGTGGTTCTAGCGGCGGCAGGAGCGGCAGGGGCGGCAGTGGTGGCAGTGGTGGCAGTGGTGGTTGATGGTGATGTGGCAGCTGCAGCCGGAGATGGGGGCAGCGGCGGCAGCGTCGGCAACGGCGGCGGCGGCGGCGGCGGCGTGGCCATGGGCGATGCCACTGGCGATGCCACAGGCGACGTGGCGACCGAGGTGGCTACGGAGGCTGTCAAAGAGGTAGCCTCCGAAGCGGTCGGCGTGTCCATGGCGGCCGGTGTTGAGGACGACAAGGTGGACAGGTGTTTTCGGACGGCGTCGTAGCGGGAACCGCAGCTGCCCAGCCGCACACGCTCGAGAGAGCCGGCGTGTCGAAGCAGAAACAGCCGCAGGTCGTGCTCGTCGCAGGAAATGTTCTCGACCTTGAAGTCGGTCAATGCCGCGTAGCGGAAAACATCGGGACCAGAGTCGTTGTTGTCGCTGTTGCCCGGGGCTGGAGGAGCCCAGTTTTCGTGGTCGGCAGAGGAGGAGCCGTTTCTGGCGGGTGATACTGCCGGGGCCGGGGCCGCATTCAAACTCTGATTGCGGCCGCTGCCGCGGCCACCGCCGCCAGCTGCAGAGCCGATTCCGCCACCGCCTCCATCAAGGCGGCCCCACACCCCGACCGGTCCTTCTGCGCCACCATCGGCATCTCCCAAAAGCTCGCGGAAAGAGAGCCGGAACTTGTCGGCCGGCTGATGGTAATTGCGAAAGCCAAGGGAAAGATGGGTCAGGTGCGGGGCCAGACGCAGCACGTAACCCAGGCCATTGATGGCCTTGAACATGGACGCCGGCAGCGCCGTGTTGGTCCAGTCGACAACCAAATTCAGGCGTTTCAGCCTGGAAAAGGCCTCGCGACTCTGGAACCACAGCCGCCGGCTGTTGGGTTGCCGAAACAGGTCCAGAGGGAGCCGGTCGATCGAGAGGCCGGTCAAGAGGCAGCGGCCATTTGACGCTCCCAGTGCGGTGTCGCCGTTGGCGTGGGCGTTGGTCTTCCCCTTGCCGAATTTGTCGTATTCGCCGTCGACACCGCCGGGAGCAGGCGCGGCAGCCTGCTGCAGCGCACTTATCAAAACGTTGACCGACTGGCACGCCGTCGCATAGTCCAGGACCTGGCCGCCGCCGCCGCCAGTGCGGGGAGATCGGGATGCCGAGCGCGAGGTCGCCCGAGAGGCTGTTTGGTTGTTCTGGGTGGCGGCGGCGGTGGCGGGGGCGGCTTTCTGGACGCCAACATACGGCACAAAGGTTGCATGGATATGGCGCAGGCGAGGCAGACGACGCAGGTCAGCTGCCAGGTCTGCCGGGTTGACGGCGTGTAGAGGCGGCGACCGGGGCACATTACACGACCGACCGGTGGAGGTGCTGTCTTCCGCGTCAGGGCCGCTGAGGAAGATAGTGAGGCTCTCGAAGCAGTGGCGGAGACGGTTGTGGTTGGCGATTTGGTGAAGAGTGGCCAGATCTCCACGCCACGGAACGATGCTGAACGAGGTTGGCAGTAGGTTGTCGTAGCCCAGGTCGGCCAGCACGGGCATCACCAGCCGAAGATTGCGAACCGACTCAGGGCTGGCTTGCTCCAGGATCATCCGGAGGACCTCGACGGGAAGCCGATCCATGGCGGAGTGGCACGAGAAGAGCAGAGAGTGGAAAGCGGTAGTGGAGGGCGGAGAAGGGTGAGGAAGGCGGGCAGAAGAGAAGAAGGGAACTGAAGAAGATAAAAAATGTCACAAGCTTTGGCTGTGAATGCGTCAACAATGCAACCGAGCAACTTTGCGGGACATGGCACGAGAGCGAGAGGACAGACTCAGGAAAGGAACCGACAAAACTGAAATTGAAATGGCAATCATATAAAAAAGTAGGGAGTCAGGTGAGCCAGCTACCGGTGATCTTGCCAAAGGGGACGTCGGGAGAGGAAAGAAAAAAAGGAGCAAGAGGAGTGAGAGGCCACAAATAGCCACAGTGAAAAAAGTCACGACGATGGCAAGCCAGAAAAAAGGGGGGAAGAAGATTGATACAAGAACAAAAGAACAAAATATAAAAAAACAAAAAAACAAAAAAGCCCCCCAAAAATAAGAACACCAGAGACAGACAGTATCGAATGAGATGGACAGAAAGCAACAGAGAGTCGGTAAGAGTAAGACAGTGAGTGAACGAAAGAGGCCTTGATGAGGCTAGATGTCGGTGAGCGCTCCGTTCAACAAGGGCCACACCCCCCCTGTCGGGCCGTATGCAGTTGCAAAAGCCAAATACTCCGAAGCACTTTTTGCGCCTTTTCCTTCGCTGCCGCGATTTGCACCCTGTCTTCGGGTATGCATCGCACTCTTATCGTTGCCTATTTGTCTTTTTTTCTTTTTCCTTTCTTTTGGTCTTCTTCCTTTTTTTTGCGTGTTCCCGCCCCTGGCGTGAACAGACGCAGGCCAGAAAAATTTTCCTGCAGGCTTCAAGCAATAGGGAGAAGCAGAAAGCTGCAGCAGAGGAAGTGGTTTTTTTTTTTTTTTTGGTAGCCCTTGCGTCCCCAAACTGGCGGTGGATGGAGAGGCGTTCCCCACCCGCTGCCGCCACTACGACGCTGTTCAGCTCATTTCAATATCAATCCACGCGCAAGGCCTCTTTTGTGGCTGGCGGGCCTGGAGAGGCCTGGCCAGGAAAAGAGTCTGTCGAATCGAAAAAAAAGGTTGTCAGAAGGTCTGTCTCGGCTGGGCTTTCCGTCTTGCCCTGCCCTGTCGGATTCTGCAGTCTCGTTCTCCGCAATCCAGGTTTCCCCTGCAAAGTACAAAAAAAAAACAAAAAAAGGCCAAAAAAAGAAATGGGGAAAACAGGGTTGACGAGAGCGGCCCTCACGTTGGCTGTTTGTTCTTTTGATGGGAAAATCCAGCCCTGCGGCTTAATCCTGCTGGTTGGGGGACGACGGTGAGAGGGAAAGGCGGGATTGCGTCTGGTTGGAGTTTTCACCGACGAGCTGGCTGAGCAAAAAGGGCCACGAACTTAGCGTCGCATCTGCAGGGTTGCTCTCCAAATACGAGTGCTTCGTATGTGATGTGACAGGCTCTCCGGGTGGGCGGATTGGGCTTCATTGCTGTTCCTCCCACACAGTACGAGTGCTGCGTACGTATGCTCGTACTTTGAATGTCGTCTGCTGACAGAGGCGAGCGGAGCCTTTGCTCTCACTCCTCAACTAAGAAGAGCCTTTGCTCACTCCTCCTTTTCTCTCACTCCTCAACGAATGCCGTCTCACCTTTTCTCTCCTCCTCCACCCCCCTCTTCTTCTTGGCCTTACCCCCACTCTTCTCAACGCCCAACAGATACGACGTGATAAAAGGCGTGGCGATATGCCCAAGGGTGGACTGGGGATGGGATTGGCTGGCCAGGCAGAGAGTAGTTCGTTAACCTCACCGCCACAAGGCCTTCGTGATCATGGTTGGTTGTGCAGTGCAGGAGCTATGCTGCAGGCTGCAGCATGCAGTGCAGCCTGCATTGCAGCCTACCGTGCAGCTTGCATTTGAGGATGCGTACGAAAAAACAAAAACAAAAAACAAAAACAAAGATCACACACACAAACAAAAACAAGAGAGAAGACGAAAAGGCGAGGAGAGTGACTGCTTTTGGATAAAGTGTCCAAAAGAGATTGGGCGTGAGTCAAGAGGCTGGATCCCAAAACCGATGGGCTACCTGTGCCAAAAAGAGAAAGAGCGGCAGACCGAAGGAGGTCGCTGCCCCTTGTGCCTTTGTCGAAAGCAGGCGGAAGGTACGTCGTACAAACGCCTTTGAGGCGGAAGGAGGGAACAAGATTTCACGCAAAGTGTTAACCCGATCTTTTATGAACTATGCATTATCACTCGGTATAATGCACATTGGCCTGAAGCCATGTGCTTAATCGGCGGCTCAGAAGGAACTGGTCGCCCTTGGCTGACTTACACAAAGTCTTAATAGTCCCTACGTCGTACGAGTAAAATCACGTACCATATTATGGGCTTCCCCCTCAACTCGTACTCGTATTACAGAACCTGAATGCACGTGACTGAATTGGTTTTAGAGCGCTTTGCATCGCCAGCGCCAACGCCAGTTTCAGGCTTTTCCGTATTCCAACAATAACTCGTACCCATCGCGACGATCACTCTAGACGCGCCGCCATCGGCCTTTGAGAGACGAGACAGCAGGGCGACAGAGCCTTTCTAGTTACGACGCTTTCTTCTCTCTGTCTCTTTCATTTTATTTTTATTTTTTTTGTTTTGGATTTCTGGGCAGCATCTCTCGCCTTGGGGAGAGAGAGGGGGAGAGGTGGTGTGGTGGACGTTTTGCTCGAGTCAGCCATGAGTTTTGTTGGCCGAGTGCTGACACGCGAATACTTGCCTTTTCTCCCTTTTCATCCTCTGACACGCGCATACAGGCGCGTACCGACAGCTGGACATGGTGCTGGCGGGTCTTTTTGGCCGTAGCCGAGCGTCGCGGGCGTCGGCGGCGAATCGACGTCTGCAGCAGACAACCGGGGGCTCTGCCGACGGGGCGGGCGAAGGCGGCAGCAGCAGCGACGGTGGAGGCGCGAGCCGAGCTGGGCGGAGGGCGTCGTCGGCGGCCGGCTCAGCGTCGGACGCAAAAGCAGCGGCCAGCGAAACAGCGGCATCGGCCAGGGCGGCAGCTTCGACATCAACATCATCCTCGGCCTCGGCGTCGACAGCGCGAGCGACGGCGGCATCTTCGGGCGTGGCCGGTGCAGCAGCAGCAGCCGTGGCGGCCGTGCCGCCCGAGTACATTGCCGATGAGGCGCAGCTGGGGATGGCGCCGGCAGAGGCGCCGGATCTGCGGGAGCTCAACCACAGCCTGGAGGCGCTGGCGGTGGTGTTTCCGGACGTGCAGGTGGAGGTGTTCCGGGAGATGCTGACGCACTTTGACGGCGAGTCGCGGCTGGCGCTGGTGGCGGACGCGCTGCTGAAGAGCCGGGTGACGTGGGTCAAGGGCCGGTGGCGCGTGGCGGACAAGGACAAGGCGACGACGACTTTGACGGCAGCGACGACGACGACAGCGACAACGACGACAGCGACGACGACTTTGACGGCAGCGACGACGACGACAGCGACAACGACGACAGCGACGACGACGACGACAGCCACGACTGCCACGACCGCCTCGTCGGCAGTTGCGGCCACGGACCGCTTCCGCAGCGACGAGTACAAGGCGGCGGTGATGGGGCTGGCGCGCGACGAGTTCCGCAAGAATCTGGCGCGGTCGACGATCAGCGCCGTGCTGGCGGAGCACAACTACAACTACCTGGCGGCGCGCGACGTGCTGGTGCAGCTGGCGGCCAACACGTGGACGGCGCGGCTGTCGAGCCTGCTGTCGTTCCGGCGCAGCAGCGGCAGCGGCAGCAGCAACAACGGCGGCGGAGGCGGCGGCAAAGGTCCGGGCGGAGCGGCAGCGGCGGCGGCGGCGGTGGACAAGGCGCATCCGCTGGTGGTGTGGAAGTCGTCGGGGCACGGGTCGATTCTGCCGACGATCCGGGCGACGGGCAGTGCAGAGCTGGACCGCGAGCTGTATGCGGCGCTGGTGGTGCCGCTGCGGACGCGGCTGCGGGCGGCGGCGGAAGCGGGCGACCGGGCAGTGGCGGCGGCAGTCAACGCGGCAGAGGCGGAGGCGGCGGACGCGCTGCTGGAGTGCGCGTGCTGCTTTGCGACGGCGCCGTTTGAGGAGTTTGCCGCGTGCAACGGCGGGGCGGCGCATCTGGTGTGTCTTCGCTGCGTTCGCTATGCCGTGCGCGAGGCCGTCTTTGGCCAGTCGTGGGCAGCGTCCATCGATGCCGACCGCGGCACGCTGCGGTGTCCGGCGGTGGTTGGCGGCGACGACGACGACGACGACGACGACGACGACGACGACGACGTGGGCGATGGTGAAGAGGACAACGATGGCGTGGGAGAGGGCGAAAACGACGGCAACGTCAGGAGCGACTGCTGCCGCGGCATCATCCCCATTGACTATCTGCACCGGGCATTTCTGTTTGGCGACAGCGACAGTGCGTTGGCGACCGGCGGCGGCGACGACCAGGGCGATGCGCGCGTGCTGCTGCATCTGGAGCGGCGGCTGGCCGACCACAGCCTGCTGGCGAGCGGGCTGCCGCTGGTGCGCTGTCCGTTCTGCGCGTATGCGGAGGTGGACGAGATCTACGTGCCGAACGCGGAGGCGGCGCCGCTGCGCGTGCGCGTCGACAATCTGTGCAGCGTGGCCGTGCTGCTGGCGCTGTGCGGGGCGACGCCGCTGCTGGTGCTGCTGGCGGCGGCGGCGCTGCTGGCGGCGGCGCTGCTGGCCATGGTGTGGGGGGGGTGGGCGAGCCGGGGGGGCGGCTGGGCAGCCGGCCGGGGGTCCGGCCGGGCAGCCGGCCGAGTGGGCCGAGAAAGCCGAAAAGCAGCCAACCGGGCCGGCCGAAAAGCGGCCAGCCTCTACCCCAGCCCCAGCTCCACCCCCCTCCAGGCCGTGGGCGACCAGCTGGCGGCGGCGCTGGCGCGGTTCCGGCGGCGGCGGCGGGGGCTGCAGTTCCGGTGCCGGGCGGCCGAGTGCGGGCGGCTGTCGTGTCTGGCGTGCGGCGGCGCGTGGGCCGACGTGCACGTGTGCCACGAGTCGTCGCTGGTGGCGCTGCGCACGGCCGTCGAGCAGGCCATGAGCATGGCCATCAAGCGCGTCTGTCCGCGCTGCCACACGTCCTTTGTCAAGACGGCCGGCTGCAACAAGCTGACGTGTCCGTGCGGCTACAAAATGTGCTACGTGTGCCGCCGCGACATCAGCGCCGCCGACGGGCCCGACGCCGGCTACCGCCACTTCTGCGACCACTTCCGCCCCCACGGCGACGGCCGCCCCTGCAACCAGTGCAACCGCTGCAACCTGTGGGAGTCTGAGGACACCGAGGCCGTCCTGCTGGCCGCCCGCCGCGACGCCGAGCGCCGCTGGCGCCGCGCCCAGCGCCGCGCCGGCCGGTCCTCCGGTGATGCCGGCGGCCTCTCCGGCGACCCCTCCGGCGACCCCGGCGACGACTGCGACGACGACAACGACGACAACGACAAGGCCCTCGGCCTGGCCGAGCGCGCCTTTGTCGAGACCGGCTTCGCCTCCCACGTGCCGGCCCAGCCCACCCTGGCCGGCCTCGTCCGCAGCCTCTGTGCCTCTGTTTGGGGGAGCGAGAGCGACAAGGGCGGCGGCGGCCACGGCGGCGATGAGGCCGACCAGCTGCCCGCCGTGGCGCGCGTGCTGGACTGGCTGCTGGAGAGTGTGCTGGTGTGAGGGCGGCAGGCGAGAGGAGCCGCAAGCGAGAGGAGCTGCAGGCGAGAGGAGCTGCAAGCGAGACTGAAAGCAAGTTGTGGATGGGAATATGCACAAGGTTGTGTGAACGGCAAGGTTGTGAATGGGCCATGCAAACACTTCACTCTTCCCAAGGCGTTGTTTATTTTGTTTATTCTCGACCTTATTCTTTCACTTTATACCCTTTCTTTTACATAGCAATTTTAATGGAAGACATGTGAGCACGTTTCACGTGAGCACTTTTGGAGACAGAACACGTGAGCACTTTGAAGACACAAGAACACCAAGAACACAGCAAGAACACAGCAGCACGTTTAAACACGTGAGCACTCTTGAAGACACAGCAAGAACACAGCAGCACGTTTAAACACGTGAGCACTTTTGAAAACATAAGAACACAGCATAGTCAAGAACCAGCCAAGAAGCTGAACTACAACACCTGAGCACCCAAGTAAGCCGCTCTTATCTCGCATCCCCTTCCAAGCACCTCTTCCCACACCTCTCCGAACAGCTTATCCTCTTCCCACGTCAACACCTCTCCAAACAACTTATCATCTCCCCACTTCCTTCAACCTCCTCATTATCTCTGCTTCTTCAAACCTCCTCGTCGTCATCCCCCTTACCCCCTCCACCTCTCCTCACTTCCACACCACCAGTCCTCACACCCCCCCACACACCCCCTACACCTTGCTCTTGTCTGCCACCAGCTCGGCGCCGCCGCCGGCAATGGCCAGCTTGCCCGTTTCCTTGACGCGCGTCTGGAACAGGACGCGCGCGCCGTCGCGCCACATCTCGGTGACGAGCGTCTGGCCCGGCAGCACGGTGCCGGCAAAGCGCACCTTGATGTTGCGGAAGGCGCCGTAGGTGTCGAGGATGGCGCGGCCGGCAAAGCCAAAGGAGCAGAGCCCGTGCAGGATGGGCACGTCGAAGCCGCCCATCTTGGCAAAGGCCGGGTCGACGTGCAGCGGGTTGTAGTCGCCGCTGAGCCGGTACAGCACGGCCTGCTCCGGCGTCGTCGCCGCCTCCACCACCGCGTCCGGCTGCGTCTCCCGCCCTGCCGGCGGCTTGTTCGCCGCCGTCGCCGCCCCGCGGTCCGCCGGCCGCCGGCTGCCGCCAAAACCGCCGCAGCCGCGCAAGAACACCGTCACCTCGTTGTAGAACAGCTCCTCGCCCGTCTCCGCATGCACCGTCGTCACCCCCGTCCGCACAATCGCCGCACTGCCCTTGTCCACCACCTCCAGCAGCCGCCCGCTCGACCGCACCCGCGCCGCCGTCGGCACCGGATACTTGCGCACCTCCAGATACTGCTCGCCGTGCAGCAGCATCATCGGGCTGAAGTTGGGCACAATCTCGTCAAAGCTCCACGGCATCTGCGCGTCAAACTGCGGAATCACCCCAAACGTCGGCAGCACCTGGAAGTCCTCCGCGCCCTCGCTGGGCGTGTTAGCTCTAGAAGGAGAAGGAGGAGAGAGCAGAAAGGAGAAAGGAAAAGTAAAAAGGGGACAGCAAGAGAAGGAGAGAAAAAGTAAAAAGGGGACAGCAAAAAAGAGAGAAAAGATAGAGCAAAGAGAGGTGCCTACAATATATACTTCAGATCCGTCCGCTTGGCTCCCACTCCGAGATTGTACAGCATTACATCGCGCTCCGTGTAGCTAAAGTCGGTCGGCGTCGGCTCTGCAGCCTTGGCGGCCTCAATGGCGGCCAGGTAGTCGGGCTTGTCGTCGGCCTCGTCCTCGGCCGCACCAGATGACTGAACACATTGTTATTTCTATGGACAACAGACTATCGTTGACAACTGAAGCAGAGGGGGGGGGAGGAGGTCGGGAGATCCAGAAACACCAAAACTAGGTGATCCAGACCACCCAAACTGGAGTATCCAGAAACATCCAAACTGGAGTATCCAGAAACTCCCAAACTAGGTGATCCAGACCACCCAAACTAGGTGATCCAGAAACACCAAAACCCCCTAACCCCTTCTCCCCCCCTCCCCCCCTCCTTCCCCTCCTAAAACCCTGTAATACACACTCTCATACCTTGGGCTTGGACCCCAGGATGGCCTTGAGGCTGTCGCTCGCCTGGGTCGGGTGGTCGGCGCGGCCGTTGTCAAAGTCGACAATGGCGGCCAACTGCTTGGCCACGTCCTCGGGCGTCAGCGGCTTGTTGCGCGGGAAATCCACGCCCGCCGACCGCTCCCAGCGCGTGCGCCCGGCCCAGCCGCTGCCCACCTCGTACAGCCCGCCGCTGGGCGCCGTGGGCACGCTGTCGCTGCAGAGCGCCAGCACCAGCGGTGCAATGTAGTCGGGCTTGAAGGCCTGCACCATCTCCTCCGGCATGATCGTGCGCGTCATGGCTGTGCCGGCGTTGGGCGCGATCGTGTTGATGTTGATGTTGTGCTCGGCGCCCTCAATGGCGAGGGCCCACGACAGGCCGAGAATGGCGCATTTCTGAAAAGTTAGCAGAGTGGACAAAGTTGAAGTGTGCGAGTGTGCACAGTTTTCCTATATCCCACATATACTCACCGCTGCAGAGTAGTTGGCCTGGCCAAAGTTGCCGTAGATGCCGCTGGTCGACGTCGTGTTGATGACGCGGCCGTACTTTTGCTTGATAAAGTAGGGCCAGGCGGCGCGGGTGACCTTGTAGGTGCCGCGGGCGTGCACGTTGAGCACGGGGTCCCAGAGCTTGTCGTCCATGTTGACAAAGGCCTTGTCGCGCAGGATGCCGGCATTGTTGATGACAATGTCGATGCGGCCAAAGGCGTCGATGGCGGCCTTGACCACGGCGTCGCCGTCCTCGGCCGACGCCTTGACGCCGACGGCCTTGCCGCCCAGCTTGCGGATCTCGGCCACGACGTCGTCCGGGTTGACGAGGTCGTTGACCACCACGGCCGCGCCGTGCTTGGCAAACGCCAGGCAGTAGGCCCGCCCAATGCCGGCGCCGCCGCCCGTCACCAGCGCCACGCGGCCCTGGAAGCCGACGGCCGGCCCTTGCTCGTTGGCCGGCATCTTGACCGACTCCTCCAGCAGCGTGACAAAGTCGTTGGGGCCCGTCGGGTACTGGCTGTTGCGCGAAAAGTCGCCAATCGCCGCCCACTTCTTCAGCACCGCGCTCGGCGTGTAGCTGTCGTCGCACTTGAGCAGCTGCCCGCCCGCCCGCTGCCACCGCAGCTTGGCCACGTGCCCGCCGCCGACCTCGAACACGCCGCCGGTCTCGCTGTCGTTGCTCGCGTGCGCCAGCACCGCCACCACCGGCACCACCCAGCTGGGGCTCAGCAGCTTGGCCGCGTCGTCGTCGCCCTTGCCGGCCTTGCCGGCCACGCCCGCAATCTCGCTGCCGACCAGGCGGCTGGCCGCCAGCGGCGCCACGGCGTTGACCAGAATGTTGTACTTGGCGCCCTCCTTGGCCAGCGTCTCGGTGAAGCCGACCATGGCCGTCTTGGCCGCCGAGTAGGCCGACAGCGTCGCCGCGCCAAACAGCCCCGCCACCGACGTCGTGTTGATCACCCGCCCGTACTTTTGCTTGCGGAAGTGCGGCCACGCCGCCCGCGCGCACTTGTACGAGCCCTTGACGTGCGTCTTGATCGTCGCGTCCCAGTCCTCGTCCGTCATGTCCTTGAACGGCTTCTGCCGCAGGTTGCCCGCGTTGTTGATCAGCACGTCCACCCGCCCAAACTTTTCAAGCGCCGTCTCGATGATCTTGTCGCCAAACTCCACCGAGTCGTAGCTGGCCACGGCCGTGCCGCCGGCCGCCTTGATCTCGCTCACCACCGCATCCGCAATCTGCTTTGTTAGCGTCTCGGTGGAGAAAAATGGAAAATGCAAGTAGACAGAAATGCAAGGAGCAGACAGCAACACAACCCACAGACATCACCAACAAAACTCACCTTTTGTGACGGCCCGCTGCCCGACACGGGCACGCCAAGGTCATTGACCACCACCTTGGCTCCGCGGGAAGCAAAAAACAGCGCATATGCCTTGCCCAGGCCGCCGCCTGCTCCGGTGACGACGACGACCTGGCCGTCAAAGCGTAGCTCGGCCATTGGAAGGTTGGGAAGTTGTGTTTCAAGAGAAGAAAGAGAAAGAAAAACGGTCAGGCGTGCCTATGAATGTAGACAGACAGCAGACAAGGGTAAAAAATGCAGGTAAAGCAAAAAGAATAACTATAAGTAGAAAAGAGATATTAGGAATAGGGAAATGCAACCAGGCGGCCGTTGAGATAGGACAGCTATTTAACCGGCAGGATGAGCATTGGCAACTCAAAAAACACTTTTTTGCGGTTTTTGTTTGGTCTATGATGGTAGAGTGGGAGAACAAAAAGCAAAAAAGGGAAGAAAAGCACAAAAGAAAAAAAAAAGACAGCAATTTAAAGGTAGGCAAAAGAATGCGCGAGGGAGGCACGGGAACACAAAAAGAATGCTGGAACCTTTGGCCGATGGAAGCGACGACTTGCTCGGCAAGTTCGTTGCTCAGCGTCATGCCGAGGCACAAAGCTAAGCACAAGAGCTCTCTCAGAGTGTGCTGTAAGCGTACGAGTCGACTCCAGATGCGTGACTAATCATGATCGAACACCAGCGGGGATCTCTATTTTCCTTGGCCTAGCAACGCAAACGGACGTACGACGTACGAGTTCGAATGCTGGAGAATGCTTGAGCCTGTGATTGCCGAGCGGGGCGGAGGGCAATTGGCGCTGTGGAGTTTTCCCCCATGTGGAGCATTGCTCCATGGTACGGAGTACAAGGTACACAGTTCTCAACCGCGACAAGCACGGTGTAGGAGTACATTCCCGCATTCGTACATGTGCGTGTCTATTGGGCGTGAAAGTACAAAGAGCCCAGTACGACAAGCGCCATAGTCAAAGTAGCTTCTGTGCCAGTCCGCAGCACTGTGTACTGACCACACCCGAAGTTTTCACATGCAAACCGCTCTAACCTGCCTCGCCATGGTGGGCCAAATTGCGGTTACGGTCACGGTTCAATGCTCCCGTACTTATTATGTGCAAAGTGACTTGGGGTCGCTTCCACCGGAAAGAGAGACAGTATGCGTACTTTGTAATTGACGACTCAGCGTCCTGCCGCTCCCAGCCTGTATATGGCAACAACCCCCCCCCCCCCATTGAATTGGACGCCAGCCTGTGATCGACGACGTCACTGTTCAAGGGGGAGCAAAGGCGTTAACGGGAATATCACAGAAGAAACGAGCCCGCTTTTTGCCATAAGAGTATATGGGCGGTTTCTGACTTGGCGCCATGTCATCCGGCAAGCCCGCCATCGTCGACGACAAGTCGCCCATTTGCATTCCCTTTATTCTCGACCGTCTCTCTGCCTACCAGAGGGAATCTGCTGCGGCGGCTGCGGATGGAGCCGGCACCGGCCCGCCACGGCCCTTTATTGTCGGCGTCAACGGCATCCAGGGCGCCGGCAAGACCACGCTCGTCGACAAGCTTGCAGAGGTGCTGCGCAGTGGCCAGTGGCAGCAGCCGACGGGGACGGCGGGCCCGGCTGGCCAGGCTGGCCCGGCTGACCAAGCTGGCCAGGCCGGCCTCGAAACCCTCGTCGTCAGCATCGACGACTTCTACCTGACCCACGCCGACCAGGTGGCGCTGGCGGCCGCCCACCCGGACAACGGCCTTGTGCAGGTGCGCGGGCAGCCGGGCACCCACGATACGGCGCTGCTGCAGGCGTTTTTCGCCGCCGTCTGCGCCGGCCGCCCGGCCCGCGTGCCGCAGTACGACAAGGCCGCTTTTGGCGGCCAGGGCGACCGCGTGGCGCCCACGCCCGCCGTGCCGGGCCGGCTGGTCAACGCCGGCGCCGGCGCCAGCGACGACAACAGCGACAACAACAACAGCAACAAAAACAGGCCCCTGCAGGTCGTCATTGTCGAGGGCTGGTGTGTCGGCTTCCGGCCCATCTCGGACGAGGATCTGGAGCGCAAGTGGCTGGCTGCCAAAGATGCGGCCGCCGCTGCAAATGCTCGCAAAAGTGCCAATGCACCAACTGACGACGGCAACAACAACGGCGAAACCACCACCACCACCACCACCACGTTTTCCCGCCTCCATGCTCACTCTCTCGACCACCTCCGCTTTGTCAACTCCCAGCTGGCCGCCTACGACGCCGCCCTGACCCGCCACCTCAACGCTTTCATCCACCTCGACGCCGAAGACACCACCTATGTCTATGGCTGGCGCCGCCAGCAGGAAGACGCCCTGCGCCAGGCCCGCGGCGAACACGCCGCCATGACCGACGCCCAGGTCGACCGCTTCGTCGACGCCTACTATCCCGCCTACGAGCTGTACCTCGACGGCGTGCGCCGCGGCGTCTTCGGGCCCGACCGCCCAGGCCGCCAGCTGCGCCTGGTCCTGGGCCGAGACCGCCGCGTCAAGCAGACCGTCGTCATTTGAGGAAAGGGGAGACAGGCTGAAAGGGCAATGCGGCGGCTCGGATGGGAATCAAATTAAAAGGGGATAGCAAAGGAAAGGGAAAGGCAGCCAGGAATCAAATTAAAAGGGGGATGGAAAGGGAAAGGCAGCGGGGAAGAAAGCGTAATATATACATGATACACATGCATCAATGCGAAATGGACAGCCAGTTGTCTACGGTATCTTCCGACGCTTTTGTATAGCGGCTGGCGATTCGTGCTTGAAACATCGCCAACCATTTTGAGGCATCAACAGATCCGAACCTAGAAGAGAAAACTTTCGCAGAAAAGTATCGAAACAATATGTCAAAGCAATGCTGAGAGGGGCTCAATTTATACTGAGGCTATTACACTGCGATCGGCAAGGCCGTGTTTTTTGCTCGCTGAGTTGCCGCGACAGCCTCGCCTGCTTGCGCTAGCATTCTCATCTGTTGATGGGGCATCTGAAAAGCTGGGAACGACTGGCTCAGAGATCCACAACCTTGCCGCGCATCATGCCCTCGCCCTCGTGCTTCAGCTCTTCCAGAGTGCGCTCTATGCTCTCCATCTTGGCCCGCACCGTCTTCTCGCGCTCGGCAATCTCCGCCTCAAACTCCGCCACCTTCTTGCGCTTGGCCTGCCGCTTGGCCCGGATCCGGCTTGTCAGCTCCGCAAACTGCGCCAGGAACCAGTCGCCGCACTCGTCCCACTCCTGCACTGTCATCTCCGTGAAGAAGTGGTGCTGGCTGTTGCCGTCCTTGCCCTTGTAGTATGCCAGCCGCTCCTCCAGCGACATCTGAGACGGCAGCACCGTTGCCGCAGCTCCCGCCCCACCTGCTGTTGTGGCCTCCGCCATTGCCGCCCCCGCCGCCGCCGCCGCCGCCGCCGTCTGCACAGCTGCCCGCGCGGGATCGTAGTCAAACGGCTCGTTGCGCAGCTCGCTGTAGCTCATAGCGTGAAGCATGCTGTCGTCGTAGTCTGGGCTGTGCCGCCGCTTTCGGCTCAATTTCCTTTCGCGTCGGCTCCCGCCCCCTCCACCCCCTCCTCCTCCCCCCGCAAGCCGCGGCAGAGAGCTTTCCTGCAGTCCTCGCTTTAGCGGCACAGCTGGTGGAGGTTGTTGTGGCGGTGGGCCTTGCGGAGCCCGCATCTGGCGAGGCGTGCGGTTGCTGTTCCCATTGTTGTTCGTGGCCTCGTCCCCTTGCGACGGCGCATCGCTCCCGTCATCGGTGGGCGACCGCCCAACCGCGTGCGCCATTTGAGCATTTGCATCGCGAAGATACACAGATCTGCGTGTACCAAGGTCTTGATCGACCACGCCGCTGCCACCGCCTCCGCCGCCTCCACCGCCACCACCGCCGCTACCGGCGGCCGTCTTGGAAAAGCTATCTGCTCGATGGTGGATGCGCCGCTCGGGCGACCCGTTGTTGCCGCCTGTAGGATCATCATGGTTGAAGCGGTCGGAAAACGACGACCTGCGGGTAGCGGCGCGGGCGTCGCGGAGCGCATACTTGGAGTGCTTCAGGACGGGAATGTGTCGTGCCGGAGATCCAAAGGGAGATCGCTCAACGTACGACTCGTCTGTGTGAGCAGCAAGCCCCTCTCCATTTGCATTGGTCGGCAGCATGCGCAAAACACCACGGTCACCTACAAGAAGAGGGGTTGGGACAACTGCATCTTCGGTGCCCCCTCGGTCGCCTGCCATCCGGTCATAGTGCAGCTGCCCCCGGGAAGTCGGCGCCGGAAACGGGCTGTCGTAGCGGCCGCTGGCCATCCGCTGCGACCGCGCTGTCGCAGTGACGTTGTCAGTAAACATGGAGTTGATGCTGGACTCTTCCCATATCTGCTGCTGCTGCTGCTGCTGCGTCTGGTCAGACATGGCTGGTGGTGGTCGGTTATCTGAGTTGGACCGCGTCCGCTGAAAGGACGGTTGTCGTTGAGGCTGTTGCTGATGCTGGTGCTGGTTCTGTTGCTGCTGTTGCTGTTGTTGAGACTGTGCCTGCGCCTGCGCCTGCGCCTGCGCCTGCGACTGCGCCTGCGTCTGCTGTTGCTTGGGCGAGGGCGTCAATGATTGCTGCGTAGTTGTCTGGTGAATCGGCGTGGTGCCGCGCAGGGGAATGGGAACGGGGATTTTAGCAGCTTCGGCGAGATGTTGCCGCGCCGAGAGTGGCGGCGGCGGTTGCTGTGGGTGCGATGAGGCAAATTGAGAAGACGCCATCTTGGGACTGCTGTTGCCGCCGCCGACATTGCCGTTGATGCTGGAACTGTTGTTGTTGCCGTTGCTGTTGCTGCCCTTTGGCTCTGAGCTTCGCATATATCGCAGCATCTTGAGTTGCGTAGCTGGCAACATCGCCTTGCGCAGACACGAGACGCAGCCGTTAGCCGTGGCTGCGGCACAGGCAGCTAGAGAGCCAGCCACTGGGCGACGCTCAGAACCACCTGCACCCGGCCTCCGGTTTGCCTGGGAAGCAGGTTGGCGTGTTTTTGCTGTTGTTGTTGCTGTTGTTGTTGCTGCTGTTGCTGCTGTTGCTGCTGCTGCAGACGCTGCCTGAGAGCGACTAAGCACCGCCGTCTGTGCTCGAATTCGTGGCTCTGGCTCTGTTTTCGCCTGCGGTGGTCCCACCTGTCCACCTGTCCACCTGTTCCTCAAAAGCGTTTCGTGGATAGAGGACGACGCAGCGCGGAGACTGTGTGTGGTCGACCCGTAACGACAGAACGCGTGTTGGAAAGAAAAAAGGGTGGGGGAGGAGAGAAATACGCGACGTATTATAAGGCGGCGAAGATGTCGTCCCTTCTGTGCCAACAACAGTTGCTCGCCTCGCTCTGGCTGCAGCAGAGTTTCAACGGTTGATGGCTAGCGTGCAGGCTCTCGTCCGGACTCGTGCATAGGATAGGCCGATGTTTGTCGTGTGTGTGGTGGTATCGCCCTGGTCGAGCTGTGTGGATGGCGGGCAGGACTTGGAGGCAGAAACGAGGCGCCGCGATGTACGGTGCCGGGGCTGTTGTATTGGCTGAAATTTAAAGGTCGTGTCGACGATTGGGCTTGCGACGTGATATTATGGACAGGAGATTGGGTTGGTGTGAAGTGGAGGAGAAGAGGATCAGGAGTTCGCTGGGGAAGAGGGAAAACAAAGAAAAGGAGGGGGGGGAAGGGGAGGAGGGATTCGTCCTGTTCTTTTGAGCAAACTTTCAGGTCGTCCCAGTGAGCGAGCGCGAGGTAATGGGAAGGCACGCGAAGTCAGGTGAACTGCAGGGTGGTAGCTTCCCAGGTCTAAAAAGCAAAGACCCACTCGGCGCTGCAGCGCTCCTCCCTCATAAGCATCATTAGGGGTGTGGCTGCCTGTACTCCATACGTCGTACTCGCACTGAAACGTTGATGCGTTGGTTGTTTCCTTCGTGGCTGGTGCCGTTTTTAGCAGACCGCCTCACATCTGCTTCTTCACGGCAAAGGGCCCAACGACACTCCTTCCTCTGTCGACTCAATATTAGGTGGTAGCACACACCCTCCTTCCTGTTCCCGCTTGCATTAGACTGCGTTGTCTCGCTGGCATTTCCAAAGCTATCAAGCCATCGCCAAATTCCTTCTCACTACGGGCATTGATGCGTTCTCTTTCTCTTTTTTTGCCTTTGGCTCAATTCCCTTACACCCCCCCTTCCCCCGTCTTTCGTCTCGTCCCTCCATTCTCACGCCTCGTCTGTGCGATTTCATTATTTTCATTACGTCTTGGCCACGCCATTAACATTAACTGGTCTGCATTGCATGCTCGAATCTTTGCTGTTTTTATGCACAATACAATATCCTTTTCTCTTTCTTAGGTCAATGTTTCTCTCTCTACATCTGCTATGCATGACCTTTTGCCTGGCGGCCCAATCTCTCTCTCCTCTCCTTGTGGGCACCTGAACGGCAGCGGCCCGCCTCACATTGCACGATATGCCTTTTTCTCCTCTGCCTGCAACCTACGTCGTGAACTACCAATCCTGTGAAGGACAACTGGCCATCAGGCCTCCATACAGCTTTCCCACTTTTGGGTCTGCATCAGCCTATCACCACGGCGCCCTGCCGCCAGACGGCCCACATGGTGGCCGAGGATTTGCTGTTTTGCAACAAGAGACGAAGCAAACCAAGAAAAATAAGAAAAGCAAAAACTCTAATTCTGAAAATCGGTCCTTAGCCTTGTTATCCTGAGGGGCTAGCCCTTGCTGCTCTTTAGCAACATGTGACCCTAGTCTTCAGTCCAAGGTTGTGGCCGCAGTGAATAGAGGTCGATCAAGGCGAAGGGAAAGAAAATGGCCGCCAAAGACGACGGATTGCCGCTTTTGTCCACCTACACACATACAAACCTGCTCTCTCTCGGGCAGACTTGAGTTGATAACCAGCAGCGCCAACGAAGGTGTGTTTGCGTGATGTAGGTCGTCCAACCATTCACTTTCTGCTTTCCATCGTGCTGTTGGCAAGACATCCGGCCGCCCGTCCGTCACCGTCTGTTTTTTTTGCTAGACTATCGGCGTGGCTTGATATGATGTGTGGCTGCCAAGGGCCATGTGACGACTTTTCCCCCCCGAGCTACTGATTTGGTCTCGTCTGGCTGCTCTCAAAGAGGACGGATGCCTAGGGCGCACATTCCAAAACCATCACGTCGCTTATGGCGGGATGCAGATAAGAGATGAACAAAAAGTACAAGTAGTGGATAATATAAAAACCGGCATACAATCCACGGTCCTTCTCGGCGGCATATCGGAAACGGACGGCTCAAGCGTCTTGATGAGAAGGGCTCGGAATCGCAAGAGACGAACGCTTATCGCAAGGTGAACAGGCAACTCGCAGAAAAGGAGCGATAAAGCAAAGAAGAGTAGCGGTCCTAGGAAGAGAAAAGGTGGGATGGGATATCATAGGCCGTTCGGAGCACATGCTCCTCGATCAACTTGATGGTGTCACCCACCCCGTTTTCCACTGATATGCAGCCACATCAAGAATACTCTACTTCTTGTGGCTCTGCTTTTCCCTGGACTGCAGTTCTGTGCGTCTTGCCAAGACCCACCATATTAATCTTATATTTTCACCGTCAGCCACGACAGTCGTCTGTAGACAATCGCTGACTCATTGGCCAATAAGTTTGGTCAAACTGGCCGATCGTGAGTTTGAAGAAGAGGAGGGGGAGGGGGGGCCAGAAGCCGTTGAAAATACCACCCACAACCTTTCGTCTGTTGTTTTCATTTTGCCTCTCTATTCTCGAGGCACACACCAAACCAAAGAAAAGAGAGCACTCTACGGAGTATTAATAGTCAACGTATAAATGATAAGATAAGAAAACTAGCTCGGATTTTTAGTGGGGAGACAACCATACGTCAGCGGGGCAAAAGCACTTTGTCACATTTTGGATTTCCAATCATCATCCAGCGCGCGCAATTCTTTCTCGGTCGTTTCCTTTGCAGACCACACATTTATGGCATCCACCAAGCGCACGCAATAGTGCGCATACTTGCCTGTGAAGCACACAAGCACACAAGCAAAAAGATACGGAAGCGCAAGATGCAAAACACACACCCAAGGGCACACAGCCAAGGCATAATACTACCTACGGAATAACACACAACTCAACGCCGAGCCAGTCACACGCCCCGTTTGCGTACTCGCGCATTCCCTCACACACTCTTACGCGTGCTCCCACACAGCGCGTGCGCTCGCCCGACATGGCGCCGGCACTGGACATGCCAGAAGCAGTCGAGGATGTGCTTGCCAACCCGTTGAAGGAGAAGCCGAAGCTGGTGGCGCCAGAGCCAGAGCACTGCCCCGGTCCAGAATCCGAACAGGCTGGCCAGGCTGACTCCTGCGCCGGCTGTCCCAATCAGCAAATATGCGCTTCTGCTCCCAAGGGCCCCGACCCCGACATTCCCGTGATCACGGCGCGGCTGGCGAACATTAAGCACAAGATACTTGTCTTGAGTGGCAAGGGTGGCGTTGGAAAGGTGAGATTTTCCCCTCTTTTGTTTTGTGTGCTTGTGTGTTTGTGTGTCTGTGTGTGCTTTCGAGTCTGGGTCTGCGAATCAAGCTAACGCCGGACTTCCAGAGCACCTTCACCAGTCTGCTGGGACACGCGTTCTCGGCGAATCCCGAGGCCACGGTGGGCATCATGGACACGGACATATGTGGGCCGAGCATTCCCAAGATGATGGGGGTCGAAGACGAGACGATCCACGTGAGCAGCGCGGGCTGGTCGCCGGTGTGGGTGGCGGACAACCTGGGGGTGATGAGCATCCAGTTCATGCTGCCGGGGCGCGACGACGCCGTGATCTGGCGCGGCGCCAAGAAGAACGGCCTGATCAAGCAGTTTCTCAAGGACGTCGAGTGGGGCGACCTGGACGTGCTGCTGGTGGACACGCCGCCGGGCACCAGCGACGAGCACCTGAGCGTCAACACGTTTCTGCAGCAGAGCGGCATCGACGGCGCCGTCGTCGTGACGACGCCCCAGGAGGTGGCGCTGCTCGACGTGCGCAAGGAGATTGACTTTTGCCGCAAGGCCGGCATCCGCATTCTCGGCCTGGTCGAAAACATGAGCGGCTTTGTCTGCCCCAAGTGCCGCCACCAGAGCGAAATCTTCCGCGCCACCACCGGCGGCGGCCGCGCCCTGGCCCAGGAGATGGGCATCCCCTTTCTGGGCGCCGTGCCCCTGGACCCGCGCATCGGCCTGGCCTGCGACTACGGCGAAAGCTTCTTCGACAGCTACCCGGACAGCCCGGCATGCCGCGCGCTGAAGAGCGTGGTCCAGGTGCTGGCCAAGGAGGTCGGCTTGGAGGGCTGCTTGCCGGACGATTAAGGGCGGAGGCTTTTTTGGCGGCTAGCTTGGAAAGCGAGCAAACGAGAAGAAAACGCCAAGAGAGGAAGAATGGAAGAATGGACGAGGGAGAGGGAGAAAGAGAGGGAGGAGTCCGGGGCCCGACATTACGAGTAGATGGGGAATGGGAAAGATGACAGAAGCTCTTATGACACACAAAAAAGGCACATCATTCTATGGAGTCTGATTTATGAGGCTATAAGCAAAAACAAAAAAGAGGAATTAGAAAACAGGCCGAAATGCATACGGTAGTGCAATTTAAAGTCGTCAAGCAGAGGAGCAAATTTGCCCCCATGTTACAATAGACACCCAAGTCAACCATAGCCAGAGCGGAAACACAGGAACAGACAAGAAAAAAAGTTTTAGATCAGCGCACCGCACCGCGCCGGCGTTCCCTTCCCCTTATGCCGCTCCTAGCTTCGCAGGCAGATCTGCCAGGTCTTCGGCTGTTTCCAGGTCCAGCACCTTGCCCACCTCGCTCGTGTTGCGCATCAGTTCCTTGGCACCGGCGTACAGCATGCGCATTTCGCTGTTGCATGTCGTTGGTAGATAGTAGAGCAGAACGTACGGGACGGAGAGACGGCCGGACGGCTATTGGCGGGAAAATGGGTCAGACCAAGACAAGGGAGGGAGAAGGGGAAAGGGGCAGAACGGCAGCGGGGGAGCAAAAACAAAGGGCAATCCTGCCTACCAACGTCATGGGGTAGCTGAGAAGCACAAAACGAGGCGAATTCTCAGGCAGGTCGTCGGCCAGGTCGTCAAGGCTCTTGTAGACAACCTTGTCTTCGTCTTGGCGGATTTCTTTGGTCGTCTTGTCAATAAAGTCTGCAGATGTTAGTAGAGAGGAGAGAGGGGGAAAAAGAGAAAGGTAGGGGCCAAAGAGAGAGAGAGAGAGAGAGAGAGAGAAGAGAAGAGGGCGTCTTGATCACTCACAAATCACCGCCTGCGGATCATTGGATCTCGATGTACCAAGGCGGAACTTGCGCAGCTGGTCTTTTGTCTCCTGCGAGAACGTGTAGAGTCTGGCTTCGGAGCTCTAGGTTTGTGTGCTTAGTGTTTCGAAGAGATGACTTCGTTTTTTTTTGCTTCCCCTCTCAGCCTTGACCGCCTCAATAGGAAAGCCCGTTCTGGAAGTTGGCATCTTACCATGGTGGGCCTGATCGTCTGAGAAGAGGCTGTGGGTGTGTGTGTGTGTGTGGTACAAAACCGTCAGGAATGGCTTGTAGCAGCTCGGTGCGCGGGCTGCCTGTTTCTGTTGAGGTGGCTGTATTTCTCTGGTTGTCTTGTGGGCTTGTCTTGTGTTTTTGTGTTTTGTGTTTTGTTTGGTTGTCCCAGCTTTGGCAGTTACTACTACTGCTTTGTCGTGGCTGGAGGAATGCATGATTACATCGCAGTTGCCGTCTTCGCCTATTAAGCGCGGGGCAGGGTCAGTGGCTGCCCATTGGGGTACTCCAATCGCAGCTATGGTATCCGTTCAAGTGAGTTAGTTCGATCACCCAATGAAAGCCGTTCTGCTGTCGTCGCTCTGCGCCCGGAAGTCCAGTCCACACTACCTTCCAGTTAGCCGACCCCTCTTTCTTTCTTGGGACCCTAGGCCATTCCGGTTCACTGTATTATTACGGAGTAATACATATGGGAATCCCTTCCATACAGCAAAAAATGTCGTAGTGAAATCAATGGAAAAATCCACAGCTTAAACTGCTGTCCACCAGAACGACAAAGCAAATATCACGACCACGCACCCACTCTCCCGAACACTTTGACACCGCGTTCCACCCTCCTCTTTCTTTCCTTTTTTCATGTCGCTGCGCCTGGGCCAAGTTTTGCGCCATCTCTCCGGGCCTACAACGAGCTCCGCCGCTCCGCTTCTGCTGTCGACCGTTTTTGGCCGCGCCGGGCTGGCAGCAGGCAATTCGACCACTGCACCTGCAGCAGCTGTGCGAAGCACCATGGCAGCCTTACGCAACGCCACAAAGCAGATCCACACAGCGGCCTGTCTCATTATCGGAGACGAGGTGCTGGGAGGCAAGGTGAGCACGTCCTTGGGGCCCTCCTGCCCGCTGCGTGCAACCAGCGAAGGGAGTTGTTGTATTGGCATGAAACTGACTGGCTATAATCTATCACTGCATGCAGACAAAAGACGTAGGTTCCAGCGCTCTTCCGTCTCTCTTGGGATAGGCAAAACAAGGAGGCTGTTTCGTGGACCATCCGCCGTGCACCAAACAATGCAAGCATACAGGAAAGAATGAAACGACCGGTTAAAGCTGACGAGAGTTCATACACCGTATAGACCAATTCCGCCTACGTTGCAAAGTGGTGCTTTTCTTTGGGCATCGTAAGTTTTACGCTCTTCTTGTCTCCGTGGGGAGTGCATTTTGGAGAGTGTGCTCTCTTGGGCAAGCGTGCTGACGTGGGAACTGTACTCGTTACTGCTGCATAGTCGTTGAAAAGGGTCGAAGTCATTGAGGACGACGAAAGCCAGATCATCGAGGCTGTCCGCCGCATGAGTGACAACTATGATTTTGTGGTAACCAGGTGAGTTCAAAGAGTGTGCGTGAAGTGGGAGGTGTTGGTGGTGAGGAGAGAGAGAGAGAGGAATAAAACAGGTTCCCCTGCTTTTGTGCGCATCTGACACAGTTTGCTGATGCTTTCTGCAGTGGAGGCATTGGGCCAACGTAAGTGTTCTCGAACCCCTGATTGAGATTGAAAAGAAACAAAAACACGTTATGCTGGGAACGGCTGCCACAACGCTTGGGGAACAGGCACGACGACATCACCTATCCGTCCATTGCCAAGGCGTTCGGTCTCAAGCTGGAGCTCTACCAGGAGGCATACCAGCGCATGCGCAAGCTGTCGCGGCGACACCCTTCGCAGCCGGTCGTGGACTGGGAGTCGGACTCGCCGGCCATGCGTGCGCGCTTGCGTATGGTGGAGCTGCCAACGGACCCAGACATTCCGCCAGAGCAGCAGTTTTTGTTCCCGCGCGAGGATCTGTGGGTGCCGGTGTGCCGCGTCAACGGCAATGTCCACATCTTGCCTGGTGTTCCTCGGTTGTGTAAGTGTTTCCTTTTGTGTGTGTGTGTGTGTGTGTGTGTGTGTGTGTGTGTGTGTGTCGGTCCGCCTCTGCTAATTTGGATGGATCGCTAGTCGAAATGCTTCTCGATGCTATGAAACCCAGCCTGCTGCCGCGCCTCTCGGATCAAGGCATCCACCGCGTGCTGATCTCGACGCCCATGCCCGAGAGCGCGGTGGCGCCGTATCTCACAGAGCTGGCCTCCCGCGTCGAACCGAAGGGCGTCAAAGTGGGCAGCTATCCACGGTGGGAGCGGTCGCGCAACACGGTCACATTGGTTGGCAAGTGAGTATTAACGCTTCGCAGCTGTGCATGCGCTTTGGGAGAAGAGCTGCGCTCCCCCTCTCCCCCCATGTGCGAACTGGATTCATTCGAAACTAACCCGAGCTCCAGGGACCTGGCCTTCCTAGAGAGCCTTGTGCCAGAAGTGGAGGAGAATGTAAGGGGACGCCGCATCATGGTCGAAGGCGAGGACGACGAGCTAGAAGACGAACCCTCCAAGCCGAAAGAGGAAGAGAAGTAATAGTAGTAGTATCTCAGCATAGAAAGCCTCAATGCATTTAACAATGTTCCAGTCAAGAGCCCTTTTCCTCTGAATCGGGGCCAACCGCACTATCCGCCCCAGACGACAAAAACCTTTTCTTGGCTGCTGCTCTGGCCTTGGCCCGTATGCCGCCGTTGGCTGAGGTGCCACGGGGGTTTCCGCTCGGCTTGGCCGGCGCTATCGTATATTGCACCGCAGAGGGAGTGATATTGCAGCCCAACAGAGCTTCCAACAAGCAGGCGAACGAAATCAAGTGCCTCCAAAGACTTTTTGTGCGCGCTTTTCTGTCTCTTTTGCATTGCGTCGCCAACTCGAAAGGACCACAAAGGGTGAGATGGCCAGCAATCCGATTACCATGTATTAATGCTGGGTACGGCGTGCGAGTATTATTACGATATTACTCGTACTCGTACGACTTGGCTTTTCCGACCACGCAGCCGCTCTCGCCCCACTCCGTTTGTGGTTGCAATGGTGATCCACGGCAGGCACTGAGAATGCACATCGAAATTACCAGGCCTTACGAGTACTGGTAATCCTCCGTTGACAGCGGGAAGGTCCTGCCCCGACTTGGCCTTTTGACGCGTTCTAGGAACCTCTTCGCACGAGGACGCAGGAACAAAAACGCCCAGGTCTTCTTTGGAGCTTGGAGTTCCAGTGTCACGGCCCCCATGCCTCTTCTGTTCATCCTCATACGAAGTATTAATACGGAGTAATAATAGGTTGGGTAATATGAAAGGGTATTCGCGTTATGGCGTATGGATATTATACCTTACTCGTAGTATCCTTATTACTCCGTACTTGCACGAAAGACCATTCCGTTAAAGGAAGTGCCTGTATGTCGAAATGCGGAAAGGCCGTTACCATCGTGAAAAACACTCCGTAGAAAGCCAGCCGTTTCACCTGCTCTCTTCAGGTAGGCTCTACTCCAAATTGGGAAGAGCAATCTGCCCCCCAGCTCTGGGGGTCCCCTGGTCATCTTAACTTTGCTCTGTCTGGTGGCGCGTCGCATCCCAGACTCCGTCCTATAATGCTCGTTTCGTGCTCGTACACGTAGAGTCCAATGTTGCTCTCATAAACAGGTCCTTCCAATCTACGAGCATTGCTAGCAATAATACTTGGGTACGGATAGTTCTTCGCTATCGCATATGCAGTATTATCTCGTCTGCTTTTCGGGTGTCCCTTGAGAGCTTTTAAAGTGTAAAGAGTAAGGGCACAAACTGCGTGTTATTACTCCGTAATGCGTCGTGCGGGTACGAGTACATATTCTGTGCTCGCGTGCTGGTGCAGATACTCGTACTCCGTTCACAATCCATATCCGTCTCCCGCACTAGTAAAGGCTTGATAACGGCCTTCCCTAATAGCCGGCGTCTCCGCGTGCGTCCTGGGGGACTATGATCTTCTCTGACCCCTTTTTTCCCTCTTTTTACTTCGGGCTCCTTGTCCAATTTCGCAAAGCAAGTCAAAGTATGGAGAGAAGGGAACACGGGGTGTTCGTAGAACATAGACAACGACAGAGAGTACGGAGTACAGTACGAGTAGTTTCCATACTCCCTAAAGGGTCTCTAATTCTCCCCGCCTGCTTCCCGTGCTTGGTTGTTTGTTCTAGAAATGTTCCCTATTTCCATCCACACCCCCTAAAGTCACCCCCAGGACTGGTACCAACGCCGCACCGCCCTAGATTAATAACGGCGCAGTTGTCGTCCTGACCTTCCCTCTTCACCGAGGGCGGTCCATCGTAAAACAATACTCTGCAATGTCTGCCATATGAAACGAGGACTTTCAGGGCATGCTGTGTCGAGCAAGAGTGTGTGTATTTGTTTTTTATCTTATTTTCAAACGACAAGATTTTCAATAGCCAATGGGAAGAACGCAGTGAGAGGAAACAAGCAGCGGGAGATGTTTTCAGCTGCACTCTGCAATATTGCTCTGCACACACTCACGGCCATTCTCCTTACTCTGAGCTACTCGTAGACCGTATTACTCCATGTCTCTCTCCTGAGCTCCTGGTTCTTACCGCCATGGCAAGTGATTCAGTTTCAATCACCTCGTTGGCGGCGTATTGCCCAACGGCCAATTGCTGGTCTACGAGTACGTATGACTACGAGTTCTCGTACAACAGGGACGACAAAAGGGGTTAACGACACCATCTACGACGCATTCTAGCTCCGTCATGCTCGTACTCCGTACATCTCTTGATTTCTTTAGGCCTTAGCCCCACCCTGCGTTAGGCGAGTAAAGCAATGCTAGAAATGCTGTATTTTTTGACTTGGGAGTAATTCTCCGCTGGCTCTCCTGTGACATTTTTAAGGATACTTCCAGGACAAGAAAGTGAAAGCGTTCCGTCCGTCTGGTGTTTGATGGACCGTGTTGTTGGCTAAAACCAATAAAGAGGACCACTTTTGGCAAACGCCATTTTGCCAAAACAGGGACAGAAACAACAAGCTCTCTCAGCAAAAAAGAGAGAGAGAGAGAGAGAGCAAGTGTGCTCGACACAATAAAAGGAAACTGCCCCGTTTGAACAGAACCGGACACTGTGTTAATTTTCGCACGTTGCTTCGGTTTTTATGTGGGACAGCTTACAGCAGCTTATTCCTACACGGCGTCAGCTCTCTCAGTTTTTCTTCGCGATGCTCTACCGAATAAAGAGTCTTACTCGTACTTTTGTATTACGACTCGTTCATCGGGCGGAAGTCTGTGCCGACCATGACCATCGTCTGAGTTGAAGACATACTCCGTACTCGTACTGGGACGATAACCGAAGAACATACGTATGCAAGGCCAGGCCGGCCTCTGTTTTAGTTTGGGTTTGTTCTTTGGTTCGGGTTCGGCTTCGTCTTGTTTTTCTTTGGGTTCATACACGATGTATTACTTTTTTTCGGTTTTTGTGCTATACTCGTACATCGTAGAACGGATGTCTCGTTCTACAAGTACCCACCACAGCTCGCAATCTAGCACTGATGATTTACAACCAGGCCAGATCGTCTTGGATCGCTTTCATCCTCGTAAGTCGCCCTTCTTCTTCACCTCTTTCCCCCGCACAGCAATATAAAAAACGTGCTAGCAAGCCGGGGAGATAGAAAGCAGCAGAAAGAATGAACTACGGTGTAAAGAGTACAAATTGCTTTTATTACGGAAAAGAAACCGAAGTACGAGTACGAAGTATGGATATATCCATACTCGTACACAAAAACATTCTATACGAGTACTCGTAGTAATTTTTTTTTGCTCTCAAACCAACCTCCCCCCATCTTTCAATTATTTCTGCTTCTTTTGGTCACAGTATCCGCACTATGTAGCAGTTCTCCCCGCTTATAGATACCTGAGCACTAATGCTGGCCGTTAAGTTCTAGTGACTTGTGCGATACAACACAACCCACGTGCAACATATGCAAGTGCTAGGTATCTCGCTGTGTCTTTTTTTTGCGCCCGGGCCACCAAACCCAGCGGAACAAAAGCATGGGCTGCTTTTTTTCAATGGCCCACCCCCTAAAACCGTAGCAACACTTTGCCCCGCCTCACAGAAAAGGAGCTCTAAAGTAGTGAACTCTTAGGCTGGGAGAAATTGGGATATCCGGCGAGGTGTCATTAGCAAGGCCGATACGAGTATTGCTGTATTACGGTGTATTATTACAGCAGGCTTTTGCACTCATGGGCTGTATACATCGTACAGAGCATGAGATACGGACGCACAGAGCACGAATGATAATGTTCTGCTTGTACGGAGTACTCGTATTACTTCGTAAGTGCGACATAGGGGAGTGTTATTTCATATACGGAGTACTACGGAGTACGGAGTTGTGCTCCATAATATCTTAATGTCCAGCGGATGCGTGCTGGGTGCAACATCACTAAGTTGGCGTATCAATGCTCTTGGAAATATATGGAGTATTACCATATTACAGAGTACAGGGCGACAGAGAGAGCATAGGACGTTTGAGCTCCCACTGTGGAACAACTGCTCTGTAAGACTGTCAATGTACTTTTTTACTTGTACAACAGTTGCAAAAAAAAATAAAAAAAAACCGCTAAAGGAGCAAAAAAACGTGTGGGTTGCTTGCCGTCCTGCTGCTGCTCCTGCCTTTGCTGCTACTGCTGCTGCAAGGCCGCGCTTGAACATGTATGGCACACCAAAATTTCACGCCCACCGATAGCCAAACCCACCAAGACCACAGACCACAAAGCACATGCTTCTTCCAATGAGCCTTTCCACACCACCACCACCCACCCACTAATAATACCAAGCCAGCCAACCAACCACCACCTTTTGGCGCACACACCCCCATTCTTTGCCTTCTGGCGCCTCCCCCTGCTCCTTCCTCGCTTTCTCTTCTTCTGCGACTCCTTTTTCTAGTGCGCTTCGCTCTTTTTCTTCCTTCCCCTTTCTTGCCCTCGTTTTCCCTCCAAAAGTTCCGCGGCATCCACCGGTTTTCTTTGAACTTTTCCTGCATGCAAAGTGCTATTTTTTGTTTTCTCTCTGCAATAACATTCCATCCTGCTTTCTTCCATCTCTCTCTCCTTCTTTCACACGCCGCATTCTTTCGCTTCGCCGAATGTTGAACGACTTATCTTGACGAGACTGCTTGCGTGACCGCCGTCGTTTGTTTATCTCCACATAACAAAATCTTGACCCGAGACATTTTGAGCAGTGTTCTACGAGATCCTCCTCCGATTTTATCTATTCCCGCCCCACGAGCAATATTGTACTTCGTACACTTCACCGACTTCCAGAAGCTCAGCAAGGGAGAAAAAGGGGGGTCAGGGAAGCCGTTTTGCCAGCGCGCACCCACGAAAAAAACCATCTTGATTCGGCCACCTGGACGCTCATCAACCATTCGCCTTAGAATACGTGTCAGACAGGTTCGCTACAGATAGCAAAGAGCCAGCCGACACGATCTCTCGCCGTCTTCTGTTGCTGCATTCCCTCTCCACGTCGACCGTGCGATTGATCGGTCAACTAGCTCCAATCTTGAAGTAGACGAGCGACTCAACTGACCCACGGCCACCAGCGCATTTTGTCTTTAGCTATCAGTCTTGGAAAATCCAACCGAAAACGTGAAACGCCACGAAGTCACGAAGCCCACGAGGAACAAAGGAATAGAGGAGAAGGGGCTAGCCTTTGTTCTGCCATATCCCTAAACAGCTTCAACGAACCCAACTCGTTCACCGTTTTCGTCTCCCTCGACTAGGCCACGTTTTTTATTCTTTCTCTCTTTGTTGTCTGACGGATCACCCGCCGAACCCAACAACTGAAAAAGAGACAACAGGCGCTTCAACTATAGGCTTTCTGCTGCACTCAATTTCTTTAGGTTTCGCAATTGCCGCAATTCTACCTCGAAGTTTCATACAAGCTCATATCGCGATAGACCATACACTTGGCCATGGCATCCAAGGTAAGTCGTGTTATATACTAGTTAACCCACACCTGGTTGCCTTGTCATCTCGCCAGCTTCTAGCAGCTGCGCGGCCCGGTTTTTATAGAAAGCAGCAACAAGGCAGCTGCTGGTGCTGGCCGGGAGATAGTTGAGGGATTGGGGACGAACGAGGTGGAGAAAGTGCCACGATCATGCTGCGCGAGTATCATCATATGCTAACATTTTTTCCCCTTTTTGAAGCAGTTTCTTAGAGAATACAAATTGGTTGTGGTCGGCGGTGGTGGTGTTGGCAAGTCGTGTCTGACCATTCAATTAATCCAAAGCCACTTCGTCGACGAGTACGACCCGACAATTGAAGGTGGGCCAACGATAATTATCTCAATATGTGGTGCTCGCGGTGCGTTTTTGGTGCTGACTCGTTGTCTTTGTTTACAGATTCGTATCGCAAGCAGTGCGTGATCGACGATGAAGTCGCTCTACTTGATGTCTTAGATACTGCCGGTCAGGAAGAATACTCCGCGATGCGAGAACAGTACATGCGGACGGGCGAAGGCTTTTTGCTGGTGTACTCCATTACATCGCAGCAAAGCTTTGAAGAAATCACCACCTTTCAGCAACAAATTCTGAGAGTGAAGGACAAGGACTACTTCCCTATGGTGGTCGTTGGCAACAAGTGCGATCTCGAGTCCGAGCGCGAAGTTAGCAGACAAGGTATGATTATGAAGACTTTAGTGCGTTTGCAAGTTTGCAAGCAAGATGGCAAGGCTGACAGTTTCTTTTTTTCTTCTTTGCACAGAGGGAGAGGCGCTGGCAAGGTCGTTTGGCTGCAAGTTCATCGAGACATCGGCCAAGTCAAGGATCAATGTTGACAAGGCCTTTTTTGATATTGTCCGCGAAATCCGACGTTACAACCGAGAGATGCAAGGCTACTCGACCGGTAGTGGCAATTCTAACATCGGAGGCCCGACAAACAAGATGGAAGTTGGTGATAATGACGCCGAGCCAGGATGCTGCTCGAAGTGCCTGCTGATGTGAGGCGGCTGTCGATCGGTTGTGGTGCGAGGTGTGAGGGAGCGAGGGAGAACAGGGAATTGCTGGTTTTTTTTTTGGTTTTTTTGCCGCAGGAACGCGACAAAGCAAAGTAAAGTTCAAAGAAGGATGTTGCGAAACGGAAAGATGGAAAAGTGCCAACCCTATACCCGACTAGCTGCGGCGGAAGAGAGAGGCTACCGGAAAGACGGAAATTTTTGCAACGCTGATTTTGGTTATGGAAGCTGGACATGGAAGGAGGAAGGAAAAGGTGTGAAAGTGGATGGTATTGGATTTGGAGGAATGGAAACGCAGGAAATGGCGTTTTCTGGACGACGAAGACGAGCTGAAACAAAAATAACGCCCATTTGCTCTTGCACTCTGCCAGTAGTCTGGAAACTGAGTACTGGCATTCTTCACTCTCCTTCTGTCCTTCCGCTCTTTTGTCGTTGTCGAGCATTGGCGGATTCCTGAAAAGGCTCGCTTTTGAGCTCAGGCTACGCTGAGTGTCTGGGTTGTGTGGATGTGCTATTTGTCCCGCCAGGACCTAATGTGCGATATCCTCTCTTCTTACTTTTCACATTGATGCGGGTCTCCTTCTCCGTAGTGGTTGATTTTTTTTTTTTTTTTTCCCTTTTTTTCACGTCCCTTTCTCCATATTTTCACTCCTATGCTTCTGTTCTTCGGCCTCAACACTTTTTTGTCTCATATTGCTTATATTACTTATTATTGCTACACGGGTGCTTTTTTTTTCCCCCGGGATTTATTGTTTCCGTTCTCGTTTTATCTTATCGTCACGTCTTTTTTTTCTTTGTTTCATTTTTTTCTAGTTTTTTCTCTTCGTTTGTCGAGTATTTTGGGGAGCGCAGACTTCAATAAAGATCGAGTAGAGAAACTACAGCGTAGGTGTTGTGGTGACCATACAAAGTTGATGTATTTGTCGTTTTGACTGTAGCTTGAACAACTATAGCGAGCAGTATCTATAGGAAGCAAAATAAAGAAAAGCATGGAAATAAAAAGGAGGGAGGGGTATCAATATAAATGAGTGACATGGATATGAATGATCGTGGCAGCATAATGAGCGTACTCGTATAGCGTAATAAAGAGAGAGAGACACAAAGGTGAGACCAAAAGAGAAAGAGCGGATAGGAGCAACACCAACCGGCCCAGAGAGGAAGGCAGGCGGCATATTACAATTAGCAGTACCCAAAAGGCAATCCTCAGAGGAGCAAAGCCGAAAGTCCAACGCTGCCCAGTAGCCAAAACAGAAAAAGAAAAAGAAATCCCAAAATCAAATTTTACCCATTACACAATTTCAAGAAGACAGAAAAAGCAATGCAAAGTAGCATGAAAAGAGAGAGAAAGCAGAGCCATGGCGGTCTCGAAGGGAAAAAACAAAACGAAACGAAACGAAAACGGAAAAAAACGAGGAAAAATGTGGAAGAATGAATGCTAGAATGGAAGAACGGGCCAAAAAAAAAAAAAAAAAAACACGACGAAACCCGAAAAAGCGACCAAAAAGAAAAAAAAAAGGAAAACCAATAATGATGGTGAAGAGACGAAGAAGCGCATGAAGAGCTATTTTCTGTCGCTTCCCGCTCAACAGGCCGGTATCGCGATTATACACCAAAGATGAGCAGAGCCATCGCTAGGGGCACCAACGCTTTGACGGCAACGGCACGGGGGAAGCCGCGTGTGTTCGGCGCAGATAGGGAAGACGCGCCCGCTGTCGAGCTTGTGGCGGATGCGTGTGCGGGCAGGGCAGTCGACGAGTCCAGCGATGAGGAGACTGTCGACGAGGACGACGAAGTCCCAGAAGACGAAGCCCGAGAAGACGAAGTTGAAGACGACTTGGCGGTAGGGGAAGACGAGGCAGCGGGAGCCGAGGAGGTGGGCGAGACGGCCAACGAGGGTGTCGACGCCGGAGGAGTCGACGAGCCCGGCGGAGCTGAGTCGGCTGCCGATGTTGGGGTGGTGGTGGGCGAAGTGGACGGAGTGGACGCAGTGGACGACTTTGTCGAGGTCGTCGAGGTAGTCGGCGGGGCCGATTTGGCCGATTTGGCCGACGTGGTCGACGTGGTCGACGTGGTCTTGGCGATTGGCACAGGCGCGCCCGAGCTCGCCTTTGCTTGCTCCGACGTCTTGGTGGTTGCATGGTCGGCAACCTGGCTCTGGGCCTTTGTCTTGCTGGCGACTGGTTCTGGAGCTGCCTGGGCTGGGACAGTATCACAATATTTGAGGAACTGGGAATAGTGGTCGTCGAGGTCGGCCAAGGTCTTCTGGCTCTGCTGCTTGTCATTCTTCTGATGTGTGTTGACGCACAAGTGGCAGCCGTCTACATCCTGCTTGAAGGCGGAGCCGTCGTTGCACAGCGTGAGACCCTTGCCGACACGCTGGGCCTCCAGGTAGGCATCGTTGCAAATTCCGTAGCACACGGCAGGAATGGTGTTGGAGACGCCGCGCTTGGCTAGGGCGTTAGCGTTGCTGTTGCTGGAGTAGCGGCCGGCGAAAGTTGCATCGACAAAGCCGTCCATGGCGACCCATCGAGGCTTGCGAACAACCTGTCCGGCGGCGGCGGCGGCAGCAGCAGCAGGCAGCCGTCCTCCTCTTTTAGCGATTTCGGCACCCGCCGTGAACAGTGTCAGCGACGTTGTTGGCGGATAGCTGGACAGCGCGGACTGCGTGCCCCAGTTGCCGGTGGTGATGGTGACGGTGACGCCGTCAATGCTCTCGATGACGATCTCCTCGACAAAGATGTCGTAGCTGAGGCCAAAGAGCGGCGGCGGCAGGTTGAAGTACGGCGGCGTTGGCTTAAAGAACGACGTCTCATTGTCGCGCCAGTGCACCACCGTCACGTTCGGGGCTGGCACGCACTGGGCAGGGTCGCACAGGAAATTGTCGGCGGGCGCATCGGCAAAGAGGTCGCACGAGTCCGGCTTGGGGGGACTGCACACGAAACCCGGCTTGCAGCCCCAGGTCAGATCGCTGTCGGGCGCCAACGGCGCCGCTGTGGCCAGGCCGCTGACGGTTGGCGGAGCGCACACGGTCACCGGTGTGGGCACCTCCGTGGTGATGGTAATGATCTCGGCCGGCTTGGTGACAAAGTCGGTGACCGTTGCGGTGGCGGTGGCGGTGACAGCCGTGGTGTACACCAGCACCACAGTCTTGGTGGTCGAGTCGTTGATCTCTTCGGTGGACACGCTCGTGATCACGGTGGTGTAGACCGACGTGTAGACCGACGTCACCACGTCTGTGGTCACCGAGCCGGGCAGTGTTGTCACAGATCCCGGCAGCGTCGTCACCGAGCCGGGCAGCGTGATGGTCGAGGGCGAGATCGTGACGACGGCGCCAGACACTGTGACGGTGGAGCCCGGCAGCGTCACCGTGGACGCGGGCAGCGTCACGGTCGACCCTTGCAGCGTCACCGTCGCACCCGGCGCCGTCTCGGTCTCGGTGCTGACCACAGTCGTGCCCGGCTCGGTCTCGGTGTGGATCACAGTCGTGCCAGGTCCAATCTCGGTGCTGACCACAGTCGTGCCGGGTTCGGTCTCGGTGCTGACCACAGTCGTGCCGGGCTCGGTCTTGGTCGCCGTCACCGTCGGGCCCGACCGTGTTACCACCGAGCCGGACACCGTGACGGTCTGGACAACGTCTGACGTTACCGTGCTCACCTCGATCGTCGACACCGTCAGCGTGCTCCACTCGATCTCCGTCGACACCACACAGACGACATCCCTCTTTTGTGCCAAGGTTTCGCTTTCTCCGCCATCAACATCCCCTTCGCAGGCAGTGACAACGACCGTGACCGGATAGGACTTGCGCTCTGTTAGCTAGCTTCCTCGTTTCTGCCCTCTCAGATGGTGCGCCTGGTTTTTTTTTTTTTTTTTTTCCGCGTCTTTCTCTCCCATTGTCTTCTTGTCTTACCGATAAGTATGTGCTGATTTCTGTATAGACCGAAGTGACGGTTAATGTGATGTTCTCATAGTCTGTCACGATGGCGCTCTCAACATCGGTCACAGTGACGATGGCGCTCTCGACATCGGTCACAGTAACAATAGAGCTCTCCACATCGACTATTGTCGCGTAGCTCGTGGTGGTTTCGTAGTCGACGGAGCTGGTGACGAAAACGTTAGCACCCAGGCGCGAAAAGCGGATGAGCAGACAGAAATGACGGCAAAACGGGATGTACTCACAAAACGGTGATATAGCAGGTTTCCGTCACCGTATGGTTATAGCAGTAGCAGCCTTCATAGCATCCACCGCCTCCTCCGCCGCCTCCTCCTCCACCTCCTCCTCCTCCTCCGCCTCCTCCGCCTCCGCCTCCGCCTCCGCCTCCTCCTCCTCCTCCTCCTCCTCCTCCTCCTGCTCCCCCTGGTCCTCCTGGTCCTCCTGGTCCTCCTGGTCCTCCTTCTCCTCCTCCTTCTCCTCCTCCTTCTCCTCCTCCTCCCCCTCCTCCTCCTCCCCCTCCTCCTCCTCCTCCTCCTCCTCCGCCTCCGCCTCCGCCTCCTCCGCCGCCTCCGCCGCCTCCGCCGCCTCCTCCTCCTCCTCCTACCTTTGCTACGGTGTAGGAGTCTTCAACTGCCAGAGAGTTGTATGCTGGTGCCGAGTAAGAGACATTTGTCGCGGCCACCGCAGCACTGTATAAGGCCAGCGCCCCAAGGGCCCATCGCTGGGGAACCGACAAGCGAACCATGGTGCTATACAGCTCTTGCGGAGCTCTATAGTAAGAGTATTCTCTTTTTTTGTTGCTTTCCTTTTTGGTCTGCTGTCGAAGCCTTCGTCTGAGTGGTTCTTTTTGTCGACAACCCTCCTTACTGTCGCTTTCAACCTTTCTCCTTTGTCGTGCTTTCTTTTGTTTTAGTCAATTGTTCTCCCACTTTCCCGTGCGTGGAAATCTGCGTAACGATTTCTTTGATGCAGTTCTTCAGCCTCTTTGGACCGATCGGCGGAGGGGGGGGGGTTGGAACTGTGCGAGGCAGAGCTCGACAGAAACGAGTGGACGGCGAAGCAAAGAGCAACTTCAATAAGATGAGGACAGAAACGAGAGAGAGCTTGAACAGACGGGTATGCGAGCGAAGGTAAGAGACATGGACGGGGTCTATTGGGAGAGGAAACAATTGGTATATGAAGATGAGGGAAGAGAAAAAGAAAAAGAAAAAGTGTAGAAAAGAAATAAAAAGAAAAGATCTGAGAGAAGCACTACACAAAGCCTCTCTCTCTCTCTCTCTCTCTGTCTCTCTCTCTCTTACAGTCTCTTACACGCAAGCTTGTGTGGCGGGGCACATATACGAGCTACCATGCGGAATGTACAAGGAGCAACAACAGAAAATAGGTAACAATATTCACGGCCGGCCGAGGAGCTTGGGGGCGGAGGGGGGCGTCGCAAGGCAGCTTTTCTTCTTTCACGGAGCTTGGACTCTGGTGGAGAGAGTGAAGGAAGAGGGGGTGTGGTAAGGTAGGCTGTATCTTTCGGAGGAGGGGTGGGTCAACATATAAGTGCTGTTGTAATATTTTCGGATTTGCTTCGTACGAGTACTCGTAGTTGTTGTCAAGTATCTACGACAGGGCTGGGGAGCCAAAATGGGGCGAAGCTGCGTTTTGCTGCATGTGTTGTGTGCAGAGCAGCGGCCACAGAAGACAAATGGAGAGAATTTGGGGCTAGTGTGTGTGTGGTTGGAAGGGGCAGAGTGTGGTTGGGAGACATCCCTGTTGATTTTTACTTTGGTTGTTTGCTTTTTCTATCTTCTCGTTTTGTTGTTTTTTCCTTTTTCAGTCTTTCTTCTCTCCCAACCCCTCCCTTTGTCTGTCCGCATTTTGAAGTCCACATGGCAACAAGTTAAACTGCTTGTTGGTACAGGGAGGTGGGATGGAATCAAAAGCTCCAGAACAAGGCCTCTGGTCTGTGTTTGGGCCCCCCTTTTTGCTGGAGAAGAGCTTTATATCGCATTACCGAAGTACAAGATACGCTTGCTACTTTTCTACTGGGATGCCGTAGCTGAAAACGGAATGCGACTTGGATACAACGGCAGAGCCGCCGAAAAGGATTCAAGTAGCAAGAACACGGGAAAAGACGGCTTCTGTATGTAGAAACGAAGTACCAATACGGCGTACGGCCAAATCCGAGGAGAGGGAAGTGATGATGCAGTTGTGCATTTCTACTTACGAGTACGGAGTACTGTACTCTTGAAGGAGGAGCGGAGTGCATACAAAGATTCTTGGTTGGCGGAAGGGGGGGGGGGAGGGGGCGGAAAGTCCTTCAGCTGAGTTGGCATGCAGTCCAAAAAGAAAAGAAAAGAAAACAAATCGGGCAGAAGTGAGCACAAGGCAAAGCCCGAATCAGAGAAGAAAGTGTTGAAAAGGGCAGCAGAAGAAGACAAAGTAGAAGACAAGGGAGAAAGAAGCAAACAGAAAGAAGAAAAACAGAAAGAAAACAGAAAGAAGAAAAATCTCACTCAGTAATACCAGTGGGAAAAAGAGGGACAAAAAGAATTGTTCTTCCTGCTCGTCTTCGGGGTTCCGCCGCTTTTGTTCTGGTTTCTTGCCTCTGCAGGCGAGTGACCTGACGGGGCCAGTCTGCAGTGCAACCTCCGTGCTTTGTAGTGTTGGTAGTAGTGGGACTTGGCTTTCTTTGCTTATTCGGCTTTTCGTCGAATCGGCACCCAGCCTCACCAGTGTCAGAGTCATGCTATGGAGTTTTCTGGGTCCCAGCGGTACAGATCATCCTGCTGGGCGTCGTAATACGTCGTACTCGTACGAGTATGGATACTCGGTAGAGAAGGTTGCATAGCGAATGTGTGCAGTCCGAAGCTATAAAAGTCGTTCTTGGCAAAGACCGTTTAGAAGTTTCCTTGAGCGAGGTGAGGTGGCATTTGTTGGGCTGTATCTGCGCTCGAAGAGAGCGCTGAATAAAGGCGGTGGCTGTCTCTCTCTCTCTCTCTCTCTCTGTGCCAAGCTTTCTCCTCGCTCTCTTTTCCACTCTGGGAATCTTTGCTTTTTGCCTTTTTTTTTTCTTTTTTCTTTCTTTTTCTTCGCTGGTTTCCGCTCTTTTTTTTTTTTTTGCTTTTTCTTTTCAGCCGCACAGCTATTTTCTTGCCTCTTCTCCTAGCCCAGCCAGTAAGGCAAGACAAGCGAGCCAAGAGCCGCAACAAAGCAATAGTCCGAGCCCGCCACGAGGCCAAGGCCAGCGTGAGTGAAAAAGAGAGTGAGAGACCTTGACACAAAGTCAGTCGTTGCGCAGACCGGTGAAAAAAAGAAGAGGAGAGGGAAAAGCTACGTCGTAATACAGTGCTACAGGTCTCTCTAGGGCTATCTTTTTTCTCTTCCGTGACTGGCCAACTATACGAGGCCCGGTCCTCTGTGCTGTCATTTTACAGGACTAGGGTCGTCACCAGAAGGCCTCTGGTGTTCTGGCCTTTTTGGCGGGGTTTTGTGATTAAGACGCAAAAGATAACAGGGGCATGGGTGTGAAAGCAACCGAAACCAAAGCAAACAGCAGACCGCCTTTTGGTGACAGGGGGGGAGATACGCTTTTGGGAATATGGGGAGGCTGGGTGGCTTTTTGTTTTTTGTCTTCTCTCCGGCTCAATAATTTCACCTTCAAACGGCAAACTGAGCAGGGAGAAAGGAGGGGGGGCGGGAAAGAAGCAAGAACAGGTTTTTCCTCTCGTACAGCCTGCTTGTCGCGACAGCCTGCCGTCGCAGCTGACGCCACATGGCGACGGATGGATGGGAAAATAACATCTCACAGCAGCGGGCACCTGAAAAGAAATACGAGCAGTGGCGTGCCGGCGTCGGCCTCTGGCCATCTCTTCTTTTTGGTCTTTTTGGTCTTTCCGTCCCTTTTTTGTTTTTTTTTTCTTGGCACAAGGTGGCATTAAGGCGCAGTGACAAGTTCAGCACATCCGTTAGTCGGCGCGCCGAATCGAGCACAATGGGTTCCTGACAGGTAATAGCCCGGCCAAAGATCTGTCTGGTGGTGAATGTATTTTTGGTGCCCACCACTGTCCTCAATGGGCGCTGCAAGAAAGTTCGTGAGATCTGTGGCTGTGTGATGTCGACAGGAAAGAACGGGAAAAAAAAAAGAAAAAACACTGCCCGTTTGCTTTGGATTGGACAGGCAAAACGAAAGGGCTGTTCAGCGCAAAAAGCTGAGTTTTTGTTGTCGTTGCCATATGGATACACCAAGAGGAGAAAGATAGAGGGGGGACGGGAGGGCGCGGCGTTGTGGTGGAAGTTGCGCCACAGATGTAAGACGTGCGAGTATTATACCTCTGTTAGTGCGGCAAAACGGCATCGGGCAACAAGAAAAACCAAGAGAGGCTGTCGTTCGGCGATTGGCTGGTAAGGCTGCTGCTAGTGCGGACACAGCCTAGCGCATGCTGTGAACTCCCATAGTCATAACAAAAAACGGGAAGGTGGGGGAGATGTGGGCTTTTGTCGCGGGGCAAATCGTAGCATGGTATTACACCGCAAGTAAGGAAGTGTGGCATGGTTGCATGTATTGTGTGGTATTCCCACATATCAATGAGTATTACGACGTAATACTCCGTACTCTGTTCTGTAGCAATACATCAAAGTTACAGAACAGCATATATTAATAGTACAGGCTGAACAGGTGCCAGCAGGCTGGTTGGGTTGGGCTACGAGTACGTACGTGGTATCCTTATGAATCCCGAGCAGACTCACCAAGACTCCACTAAGGCTGCAGAGTACAAAGTATTCATACAGAGTAATAATACTCCGTAGTCAGAGAGAGTACAATTCCTACTAGCAGTCACGACAACCCATGCATCGTAGCTTCCTCCGGTCCACACACCACACCTGGAAGTTACGAGTACAATGGCCCATCCTTCAATGGCACCCTACGAGTACTGCTGGGCGGGGAAGGTGTCGGAGGAACAGGAAGGCAGTGTGCTAGGCCAACAGAAGAGTAACACCACCACTTGGCACCCGGAGTAATGGCACGAAGTGGCAGAACGGACTGACCGAAAGCGTCGGACATATTCTCTAAGCGCACACACTATAACCACCGTCTTTAGGGGGAACCACTGCGAGGGGCAAAAGAAAAGAAAAGTAGAACAAGCATGAGGAGAAACAAAAAAGAAGAGAAAGAAAGACAAAAAGAAAAAAGACTCTACATGAACCCTAGACGATGTACAAAGGTACGAGTTCGGAGAACGACGTATTCCGGTTTAGTTCTCTCTAAGGAATAGGGCCCGCTGCTGACAGGGCCGCCATTGCGGAGATGCTAAGCCTAAAGCAGTAGTATTTTGCAAAGACGTGTTTGTTGGCCCAGCCCCGACAGCAGACTCGAGCAAAGGGCGAAAAAAAAGATTCGGCAGAGGTTGTCTCAACAAGCCAGGCCAACATCATTCTCAGTTTGTCTCTCTCTCTCTCTCTCTCTCTCTCTCTCTCTCTCTCTTTCCCTCCCTCCCTCCCTTTCTCCCCTCCCTCCGTTTCTCCCCCTCTCTTTCATTGCTTGCAGCCGAAATCATACCACCCAAAAAGGGAGGCGGCCGGTTTTGCGATAGTAATACCAGGCGGCAATTGGTGCAGTTCTGACAGCCACAAAGCCATGGGAGCTATTCCACAAATGCATCACAATAGCAATAAAAACTGCACGCTGCAGTGCAAACCTTGGGAACCTAATCTCTGTGTTATTGCTTTTTTGATGTTTTTGTTCAAGTTCCATGCGTTGACCAGATTCCAGATTCCAGATTTGAGAGCGTTTTTTTTCAATCTTAGTCGACTGTATTGTGTGTGTGCTAGACAAGGCTGAACAGTCTACATACGACTCGCATTTTATTTTAGTCTCCCCACTGTAAGCTTGTATACAATATACGAGTTTTGTCTCTACTAGTAAAAAAGCACAGCAAGCGGGTGCTGTATCGGTACTAAGCAGGGCCAGTGCCGGTAGTTTGCACTAAGGAGATATAAATTACCTGTATTCCGTACGTCGTATTTACTCCGCCACATTAAGGCCCTGATTCTGAGATTGAAAAAGTATACGGTATATGGTATATGACGGGATACGGTGGGGCATTTTCAGAAATGAGTGGGTACCTCAAAAATCTACCATTAGGTACTAAATAACCAATGTCTGGAAGTACACTTTCATCACAACCAATGTTATTTTTCACCGCCTTCATGACCTTCTTCTCGTAATCTTTTGACCCCTTTCCCCCTTACTCGTATTCCGTCGTTTTTTATCGTATATAGAATAATAAAAAAAATCCTTTTAAAATTATAACGTTTTATTAAATAATCTCTCCTTTGAGTAGTCGTTTAACGAGTTATATACATAGTTATGTTATGATCACGTGTATGCGTTTTAGTCACGTGTGTTGATAAAAGGTCACGTGATTGGGATTTTTTAACGTTTGTTGACTAATAGGTTGATTGGTTGTTTGGTTGATTGGTTGATTGGTTGATTGGTTAATTGGTTGATTGGTTGATTTAGCTGGTTGACTGGTTAACTGGCTGACTAATTGGTTAACGGCTGGCTGATTGGCTGGTTGGCTAGCTGACTATCTAACAGACTGACTGGCTGGCTGACTAACTGATTGACTGACTGGCTGGCTGACTAACTAACCGACTGACTGACTGGTTTTTCTGCCGACTAACGTATCCATATACTTATTTTTTTTTGAGTGAAGTATCCATAAGGGTGACTTTGTATTTCGAGGATTTTCTTAGCCAAATAAGGTATAGCCTATTATTTGCCCCACCGTATCCCATAGTATACCATATACCGTATACTTTTTCAATCTCAGAATCAGGGCCTAACTCCTTATACGGCACGCTGGACAAGTTTTCACTCGACACGACCAGCCTGTACGGTGCAGGCTCATGGCAAGTGAGAGCAGTTCTGCATACTGCGACTTCAGGGTTGGTCGGACCAAAGACAGGCACGGAGCTGGGGCCGGGGCCGGGGGTCCGCAATGTCTTGGACGCCGGGGGTCAGGCGTGCTGAGGCAAAAAAAAAGGAAGCCGGACGTCTCCGGCGTGTGCCCAGACGCAGCAACTGCCGCTGTCGTCCGTGGGGCGTGGTCGTCGGGCCTTGTTGGCCGTATAGGCTGGCCGTGAGACCGTCACCCCTGCCAGACGGCGACGATGCAGACCGGCGACAGGCCCAGGAAGCGCAGGGCCTCGCCTGGCGTGGAAGTCTTCTGGAGGATCACGGTGTCAGGAGCGGTTTCGGGCAGTCTGTCGCGGCCGCTGGAAGCCTTGCTTTTTTGCTTGCTTAAAAAGAGTCCAGAAAAGCAGAGACCAAGTAAAAGAAAGGGCTCCAAGCAAAGTAGAACACATAGAACCGTAAATCAAGAAACAGTTTGCATTCGAATATATGGAGAGTGATATCGAATGGATGCTCGTTTATATTTCATCCTGAGATGCTCTGGAACCGCTTTCTTTTTGTTCCATCTCGCCTTGTTGTACTAGCCGGTACGCTCTGCAAGCAACGCAAGCACAGCATCATCCACAGGTCGACGTCTTTTGCTCTGCGAATAGTGAGTAAGAGATGGCAGGTGCTTCACACGACGAGATGCGAAATATGTCGCCACAGGGAAAAAAAAAATAAGTACGATTAAAAAGCTAAGAAAAAGAAAGCCAGATACAAAACACAAAGAACGCCAGGCATGCAAAACCAAAGAGTATGAATGTGTAAGTCCAAAGTCCAGAGACAAGGGCAAACTGAATAAAGAACTGCAAAAGAGTAGAAAAATACAGCACCGCTACAGAGTGCCAACAGCCACTGACACCCCTGTGACACCCCCCCCCAGCAAGCTGTTGGCTCTCTTTGAAGTGCAATATTTCCTTATTACTGACAGAGCTTTTGCCACCTCTTTTCACTATATCTTCCTTTGACATCTTTTTTCTGCCCTCTCTCGCACAATGCAGTTATCCTTTTTGGCAACGGCGGCGTTGCCCTAAAAAGAAGGAGCCTCCACTTCGTTGCTCTTTCCGCCTTGCTCGTGACAAGAGAAAAAAGGAAGCTACGATGTGAGGTTTCGGGGAGGGGCTGATGCAGCGTACAAAGTAGCATGCAAGTCGCTACCCAGTTTCGAGCCAGCTCAGCCCAACCCCCCCCCCCCAATCCCCCAATCCCACCTTCGTATCTCCATGTCGTTCGGCCTCGCCAACTGGCGCAATGCAGCCCTTTTCTTTCTTTCGGACCTCGCATTGGGCTTGGTTCGCCGCTAGTTTCTGCTGTCCCCCCCTCCTCGCCCTCCCTCTTTTTGGTCCTTTGGTCCTTTGGTCCTTTGGTCCTTTGGTTGCATTTTCTCGAGTTCTCCTCACAGCGGCTGGTGTCCCTGGTGTCTTTTTTTTTTCTTTTTTTGTTTTCCACGACGCATTACTGCGCTTCTTTCCGGTGTGGCTGACGCTTTTCCTGGCGGTCTGGTTTTAGAATGCCTCTCTTGTCGGTTTTCATGTACTGGCGGCCCCTCCACAGCCGTCTGGTAGTGTTTTAATGCCCTTTTCTTGCGAACAGCCAAGAATAGTGTGGATGGGATGGATGGTCGTTGAGCTGAACCGGCCTTGCTTCCTTTCTTCTTTCTTTCTTTCTTTGGCGTATGCAGTAAGCATGACCGTCGGGTTTACACTCAATATAGAAGAAGCCATTTGGGATGCCAACTCTCTCGTTTCTCCATCAGCAATTTTTTTTAATCTGATCGACTCTGTGGCCTTTTTGGTTCTGTGATCCCTGTGTCTTTGCCATATCTTGTCTTTCACCGCAGGACCCCATGTCACACAGTTTTGGTCACTGTCATTTTTACATTAATTTTATTTTGTTTTAATATCTCTTGTGGTGTCAAGCCACGGTCGTTGCTGTGTTTTTGACCCGGGATCTCGCAGTTCGGTTTTTTATTTTTATTTTTATTTTTTATTTTTGTTTTTCTTCCTCTCCACCTCACATCTTCTCTTTTCCCCTCTCTCCCTCTCCCCTGCTGCACCGGCCTCATATATTGGCTGCCATGGTGACCAGTTTAGGGCCTTTATGGCCCGTCTTTGCCCTTCTTTCCAGCTGGATCGGGGCGGCTGTGGCCCAAGAATCGGGATGGCAAGAAGGCCAGGTAAACACCACTATGTGCTTCTGGGAACAGCCTCGAGGTGAGTCGAAGACTTTGGAGGTTTTGGCTCTGTTGTATGGGGTTGCCATCGCAGCTAACACACTCGCACCACAGTCGCTGTTATCCGAGACATCATGTACATTGACGGAGGCCACCTCTGGTGGGTTCCAGGCCTGGCAGATGGAACGAAAGGCGACCTCATAAGCGATGGTGAGTCCAGAAGAATTCAGGCTCTTGCATTCTTGTTCTTTTAGCATCTTCGTCTTGTCCTCCTTCCTTGCGCTCGCATCCTCACAATCTCAGGCAACCCTTTCGGCATTATCTACATGCTCAATTTCAGCGTGGCCTTTAAGACGCTTGACAACATCTCGGCTATCCTTGAGCCGCTCAGCTCGGGGACCAACAACCTTGCGCCTGACTACTACGATGGCGCGCTGCTGGCCAACGACGACGAGTGGTTTGCATACGGCGGCCTGCTGCGCCGCACCGACGCCTACTCACTGCCGGACGGCGACTCCGTCCGGGCCTACGAGGCCTACCAGTACGGCATCGACAAGCCCGGCTTCCATCCCGGCTTCGTCGACAAACAACTGCCTGACGGCATGACGCGCTATCTGGCCTACGGCGGGGCTGCCAGCGCACCGTCGGAGAACAAAGCCTGGTACTTTTCCGGCTTGCACGCCCCGACCTGGGGCCCCGTCTTGATGGCCGACGGCAACGACTCCACGACCGCCTCCAATGCGTCCAGCACACTGCTGACCCTGGATATGGCTGTGCAGTTGCAGGAGACCTGGAGCAACGACACGCTGCCGCCGACCGTCCAGGGCCGCGCCAACCCGTCGCTGGTCTGGGTGCCCGTCGGCGCTGAGGGCATCCTGGTGGCCATTGGCGGCGTGGTGTTTCCCGAGTTTGCCACGGTCGTGCACGAAAGCGAGAACGAAGCTGCCAGTGTGAGTTGATCTGTCTTTCTGCATTCCTGTCTCCCATCTTCGTTCTCCGTCTTTGTCCTCCGTCTTCGTCCTCTGTCTTCGTCCCCCGTCTTCCGTCTCGGCCGTCCCTCTGACTTTGCCCAGAGAAAATTCAGCCCCGCCTTCATGACGACCATTGATGTCTACGACGTAGCCAAGGGAGAGTGGTACAGCCAGCCAACGACGGGCGATGGTCCCGGCCAGCGCACCCGAGGCTGTGCCGTCGTAGCCACGGCGGCCGATGCGTCCAGCTTCAACATCTACTATTACGGCGGCTACGATGGCGTGGACATCTCGTCCGATTTCAGCGACGACGTCTGGGTGCTGACCCTACCTGCCTTTGCCTGGGTGAAGGTATCGGCCGGCAACGGCGCCGAGCACGGCCGTGCCGGCCACCAGTGCGTCACGCCATATCCCGACCAGATGTTTGTCGTCGGCGGCTACAAGGCCATGACGGACACGGATGACGTTAGTGCTGAGTGTGTGGGCGGCAGCGTTCTGCAGGTCTTCAACCTGTCATCTGCGCAGTGGCTGGATAGCTACAGCCCCGAAAAGTGGGCGCCCTACACCGTGCCCGACGCCGTCGTTAAAGTCATTGGCGGCAATGGCCTTGGCGGCGCCACTGCCACCGAGCCGGCTGTCGTCACCACCACTGGCACGTCCACAGTGAAAGGCTGGGCTACCTCGGCGCTGGCCTCTGTCTTTGCCACGCCCTATGCGAAGAGCAAAATCAACACCTTCTACCCGTACGCGGCAGCGACCTCGACGGCAGGCGGCACGCGGCCCACGCTGACACCCCCGCCCACAGCCACGGGCAAGTCGAAGAGCTCTCTGCCTTCGTACGTGCCGCCGCTGCTTGGCGTCATCTGCGGGCTGGCGGTCATCACGGCCGTTGCCGTCGGCTGTTTTATGTACCGCCGGCGGCGCGCGTGGCGGAAGGCCGAAGAAATGGACGGAGGCGCCGGCGGGTCGTCAAGCCGGGGTACCCGGCGCATGGCCAGCAGTGCCGGCCGGTCGCGCCCCGACACCGAAGCGACCTACGACACGGGCCGCAACTTTGTCTTCAGCTGGCTGCGCGCCCAGGCCAACAACGGCCAGGCGGCTAAGCAAATGTCCACGGCCGGCACGTCGTCCCTGGACGACGCCATCAACAACGGCAGCGTCCACAACGACCCCAGCTCCAGCCAAAGCCACAACGCTGCCAGCCGCGGCCGCGGTGTCAGCCACAGCACCCAAGCCTACTACGACGGGCCCGGCGGCGCCAGCACGCCCATCTCGCCCTCCGACGTGGACCATACCGGCCCCCGGGGCTCGCCTGCGGTCTTTGCCGCAGCTCGGCTGCATAGCGGCACCCCGACGTACGGCGGTGCTTACGGCGGCGCTGTCGAGGCCGACAGCCGATTCATCTCGGAGCTGCCAGGCGGTGAGTTTGATTTCCCCCTTTTTTTTTTCTCTTCTTTCTTTTTCTCTTCTTCTTCTTCTTCTTCTTCTTTCTCTCTTTCTCTTTCTCTTTCTCGTTCTCGTCCTCGTCTCTCTAACTCTCGCAGATACCACTCATCGCTTCGAGATGCCTACATCTGACCTCTCCACAACCGATGTCAGCAGCGGTGTCCGCTTTTTGGGTAGCAGCAGCAACAGCAGCAGCGGCGGCAACAACCACAACTACAGCGCGGGCGCTGCGTCGACAGGTCGACCCAGGACCCAGTCTGCAGAGCTGGAGACCAGCCCTTTTGGCAAAGGTCAGCGCGGCAGCCGCAACAACTCTACCTCTGCAGCAGCGGCGGCGGGGGCGTTTGCGCGGCCGGACTCGCCCTCTCTTGGCGCACCCTTGAGCGAAAAGCGGCCGACACCTTCACAAGAAGCATCAACAGCAGTGTCTCCGGCATCAACAAAAGAAGCAGAAGCAGCAGCAGCAGCAGTAACACCAATCACGTCCCCTTTCACGCCCAGCAGTGCAACAACATCCACCACCGCTGTCGGCCACGCCAGCAAGCACGTGTCTGGCGTGTCCGACCTGAGCGAGCAGGACCGGACGCATCTGCGCAATGCTAGCGACGGCGGCGTGTCCGTGGTGTCGTCGTCGGTGACAGGAGGAGGAGGAGGCCGAGAGACGCCTGTGGGGTCACCAGCACCAGAAGCGGCGACGACCGCGTCAGGAGCAGCAGGAGGAGCAGCAGGAGGAGCAGGAGGAGCATTTGGACGGCCATGGACAATTCCAGAAGAGGGGGTGGCATCGGCATCAGCATCGGCAACATCCCTAGTGGATGGCAGTGCCAGTCCGAGTGGCCGACGCCGCAAGAGCGCCTTCAAAGAGAAGACGGAGGATCTCCAGGAATGAGGAACGTCCGATGCGAAGTGAATGCCAAGGGGCAAGCTAGTGTTGAGCCTCTGCGCCGGAGCACTGGGGAGAGCAGCAGCAGCGGCACACTGTCATTGCGTCGGTCAGCGCGCATCTCTCTATATTATTGCTGGTCAATTGCGTGGCGTACGGGCCTTTTTTTATGCGATTGGTTAGGTCCGCTAAATTGTATCCGTGGACTATTAATGTTTTTTTTTTTTTTTTTTTCGAAATCTGGGGCGTGGTAGTCGGCGAGTCAGCAGCGACGGTGGCCGAGGTGGTCGAGGCGGCGCATGCTGTATTTTCGATGTATTCTATTTAGGAATGGCAAACGCCTTTATGCGCCTTGGGGCAACCTTGGAAACAAGCTCTGAGGCGCAGTTGGCGGCTGTCGACTGTGTAGTTGGGACTGTGTAGTTGGCATATTTTCTCGTATGATTCCATGATATTCCCATTCAAAGCGCAATGCTACATCTATCGGAATGCAGATGGTCTTGGGCAATAAAACCAGACGGCAAAAAAAAAAAGCAAATCTCGTAGCGCTTTATCCAATATGCACACACACACACACAAAAAAAAAAAAAAACGCCATCAAGCCGTCAATATCGCCTCGCCATCCGCGCGAACGGCATCCTGACAAGGCCACTCGTTAATATGTACAACTGCCATTGGTGTGCCGAGCATTCAAAGAGCTCTCACGTTCTCGTGTTGTTGTGCAAAAGCCAGGACCTCGAGAGTTCTAGCCAGAGTGTAGCCAGTTTCCAGCCAGTTTCCAGCCAGTTTCAGCCGGCCATTCAGCCACGCCAGCAGTAAAGCTCAAGTCTCCAGCTGGCGGCGCCGCTGCTGCTCCGCAGCCTGTGTTTCGGCCAGCTCGGCGCAGACGATGCGGTTGAACTGTTCCGGGTTGTCGAGGTAGAGGTGGTGGCCGGCGTTGTTGATGATGACGACCTTTGCGCTGCCGTTTTCGCGCTGCTTCTCCTCGGGCGAGCCGTGCAGCAGCGCCTGCACGGTGCGCTGCTTGATTTTCTCCTCGGCGGCAAAGCCGCCGGCGACGTCCATCCAGTCGTGGTCGCCGTACATGAAGACGATGGGGAAGCCGGTTTCGCGCACGGGTTGGGGGGGCGGTGTGGCAGAGTCGCCGGCTGGCGGCGGGATGATTTGGCGGCCGACGTCCTGGATGCGGTTGATGAGCGGGCTGCGGGCGTAGGCGCCGGGGGCCAGCAGATAGGGCAGGGCGTACTCGCCGCTGCCGCGCTGGCGGAACAGGCTGTAGGAGTAGTTGTGCAGGGCCTCGGCCTCGGCGGGCGGCAGGTGGCTGAAGCGGCGGGATGTCCAGCCGGAGACCAGACGGGGGCCCAGCGGGCCGGTGGCGCGCACGACGCTGAACGGCGACACGTTGGCTTCCCACAGCCACACGAGCCATCCGGGCAGGGGCCGGCGCTGGGGGCGGGCGGCGGGGGCGTCTTTTTTGGCGGCGTGGTTGTGGTTGAGGCGGTAGTTGTGTGCGGAGGACGACGCGGCGGCGCCGTTGGTGCCGTTGGCGTCGTTGGCGCTGCTGCTGCTGCTGCCACCGGCCTGCACGACGGCGTGCTGGTCCTGCGAGAACTCGGTGGCGAGGGTAGAGGAGGCGGGGTCGGGCAGGTCGGCATTGACGGCGTAGGGGTCCTCGGGCACGCCGACGGGCGAGACGAGGATCAGCTTGTTGAGGTGGCCCGGGTACTTGAGGGCGTAGGAGACGGCCAGGTAGCCGCCGAGCGAGTGGCCCAGCAGGGTGAAGCGGTCGAGGCGGCGGGCGCGGCGCCAGTCCTCGAGAGCGTCGACGAACCAGCTCTCGGCCTCGGCGATCTTGGCTGGCGCGTCCTTGGCGCGCACCTTGAAGGGCGGCCGCGCCGAGTTGCCCATGCCCAGCATGTCGAGCGCAAACAGGCGCCAGCCGGGCAGCCGGCTCAGCGGCTCAAAGTTGCGGTAGAAATAGCCCAGCCCGGCTCCGTAGCCGTGCAGCATGACGAGCGTGTCGGTCGCCTCCTCGCCGACGCGCTCCACCGAATATTCGTTGAGCGCGCGGTTCTTGCCCGGCAGCGGCACCATCTGCGACCGCCACAGCCGCGGGCCGTACGGGTCGGGCGAGTCGTCGTCGGCGGCGGTGGTCTCGCTGGGGGCCGTGCTCGGCGTCGCCGTCCGGCAGTGGTGTTTCTGGTGCGCATTGAGGCTGAGGTCGGGCTGCGAGCCGGCCTTGGCCTCTCGGAGATACGGCACATGGGCCAGCACAGCGCGCTCGGCCGCCGCTGCCGACGTGTTGGTCCACTGAAAGGTTAGGGGAGAAAAAAAAAAGAAAAAGGAAAAAAAGAAAAAAAGAAAAAAAGGGGGAAAAAAAAAGAGAGAGAGAGAGAAAGAGAGAGAAAGAGAGAAAGAAAAACATACCCATTGATGCACGGCATCCTTGTAGCCCAGCGGAAAGTAGCCGGACAGGCCGGTGCGCCTCTGCGCCGGTTCCCGGCTCCGCTCTTTCGCCGTCGGCGGTCTCTCTTCCGAATGCGCCCGCTGGTGGGTCTCGTGCTGCGGCGGGTCGGCACTGACGACATGCTGCTGCTGCTGGAGCTGCGGCGGCGGCGGCGGGGCAGCAGTGCTGCTGTGGGCCGCGGCCATGGAATCGGCCGACATCCTGATGGCGCGGAGGGCGGCGGCTGAGGCGTCTGACACCGGGGACGCGGCGACGGCGGCGGCAGCGGCAGCTCTGGGCGGCGGAGGCAGAGGAGGCGACTTGTCGGGCGAATTGAACGAAGTGGCTACAGTGGTGAGAGTGCGTCTGGAGGGCGGCGCGACAGACAGCTGTAAGACCACGTGTTGAGGATGCCGGAGCATTACTGAGGGGGAGAGAGGGAGGGAAGGAAAAAAGAGGGGGAGAGAGAAACCAAGAGCAAAAAGAAAGGACCGAAGAAGAAAATAGAGAGGGCCTCCTTCTCCAAGGGAGGGATTTTCGGCTGCTGGCGTCCTCGTTCTTTTTTTTGCGCTGTGCTGGTGGCCTTAGGAGTTTAATCTCCTAAATCCGCAGGCGAAAGAAAAAAGAAAAGAAAACCAAGACAAAAAGAAAAAGTACTCCGTACTGCTAACGAACGACTGCTGCTGGCGAGTGAGACATCAGTGCTGCCGCTCCCCAGGCAGAAGAGAACAAAAAAAAAAAAAAAAACCTTGGTTCCGGAGTACTCGTTCTCGCTTCGTTGCTGGGAGTTTTTGGTGGCGGGCGAGGTTGGCGTTGCGCTGTTGTTGTCCTCCTTCTGGGATGATTTTCTTTTTCTTCCGGCTCTCCGTCGGCTTTATTGTGCCTTTATTTTTGAGAGCTTCTTCCGAAGGCGTGCTGGGATGCCCAGGCCATGCAAAAGTCATGTGCACCAGGGGCCCCACCCATTGAGGCCAGCCGCTCCCAAAGCTGGAAAGAGCGCCAGTGAGGTGCATCGTCGCATCCCAAAGCTTGGAAAGCGGATTTCGCACAGGTGGAAGGAACAAGCTGATGGCCATGGACCGTCGCCCTGTAACCTTGCTGGGGGCAGTAATACGTCGTAATACTCCGTATGAGCATTTGCTGTATGCGTCTCAGCGCTGTGGGCATTCTCATGGTGGAGCACGAAGGCTGCTGTAAAGATCACGTGGAAGCAGCGGCTTGCCACACGAGTAAACCCCCCAAACTGCCTGAAAATCTAGCGCCTTAGGCACTGCGAGACATTGCTTATTCATTGGGTCACGGGCCCGACAGCTTTTTGCGTGCCGCGGCGCCTAGAACTTGGGGGATTGTGTTTTTGCAGTTCCCTTGCTCCAACCGCTCCCAAGATAATCGTTTGCGCGACTGATTGATCCGCCCTTTGCGGGCTCCTCGGCTTCTCTGCGCAGATCGACTGTGCTTTGGGGCGGCGACAAGGCCAAGCGGACGTTTGGAAAGTTTATTTTGCATTTTCTCGGTGGAATCCTTGGGAATTTTGCCCCTTCTCTCCTCGTCTCTTTCTTCTCATCATCTCTAGATCTCTCGCCACCGAAACTCCTCCATGGCGGACGATCTCGACTCCCTGGTCAAGGGAGCGCCGCTGGGCGGCTTGCCGGCGGGCAAAGGCGGGCTCGGCGGACTCGGCAGCAGCAGCAGCGGCGGCGGCGGCGGCGGCGGCGGCAGTGCGATTGCAGCGAGCACATCGGCCAAGGCGGGCGACCCGCTGTCGCACACGCCGAGCTCGCCGTCGATGATCTACCTGAACATGCTGATGCTGGAGGCGTCGCTGCGGGCGCAGTACCTGGCGCTGCGGGCGCGGCGGCGGCACCACACCTTTTTCCTGATGCTGCTGAGCGGCTGGATCCTGGGGTTTGGGTACGCGCTCTTTCTGGCGCCGCGCGAGGACGGGCGCGGCGTGGGCGGGTCGGTGTACTGGGTGGTGGACGTGGCCGAGAAGGTGTGTTTTATGGGCGGCGTCATCACGGCGGCGCTGGTGTGGGCGACGGGCATCTGGGACCGCGGCATCCGCTGGCCGCGGCGCTGGTTCAGCGTGTGCAACCGCGGCCTGCGCCACATCAACTGCAAGCTGGTGCTGCTGAAGCGGCCGTGGTGGGCCGAGGCTCTGGCCACGCTGGCCTGGTTCCTCACCTACGGCGTCTTTTCCAACTCGGGCGGCGACGCCGGCTTCCGCTACATCGACCCGGCCCTGCTGCGCGAGGTCGACCGCGAGCTGCAGCCGGCCGCGCCGGGCGTCGACCACCACCCGCATGGCCACCGTGCTCAGCACCACGGCCTCCATGCCCAGCACCACGGCCTCCACGCCCAGCACCACGGCAGCCGTGCCGGCCACGAGGAGGACCTGGCGCCCGGCGGCGACTACGTCAAGCTGCTGCTGCTGGCCAAGCCGTTCTCGCCCACCTTCCGCGAGAACTGGGAGCTGTACCGCCAGGAGTACTGGGACCGCGAAAACGAGCGCCGCGCCCTCATCCGCCGCAAGCTGCGCGAGCAGGAACGCGCCCAGCGCTACGGCGGCAGCCGCGGCTGGTTCTGGTGGCTGCCGGGCCGCGGCGGCAGCAGCAACGGCAGCAGCAGCAGCAGCAGCAGCACAAACGCCTCGTCTCTTCAGCGGCCTCACACGCCGCGCGGAGGCAGCGGAAGCAGTGGCGACGTTGGCGGCAGCGAGAAGCCGCACAGCTCGCAACACCCGCTGCAGCACCCGCGCCACGCGGCCGTCGAGCGCGAGCACCGCCGCACGCGCAGCAACAGCTCGCGCCGCAGCAGCATGTCCATGTCGGCGGCGGCGGCGGCGTCGGCATCCACGACGTCGTCGACGTTGCCGCCGTCGCACAGCAGCATCGGGGCCGGGACAGCCGGCTCGCCCCCCGCCGAGGTGGACGACAATGCAACGGCTGGAATGGCCCGCAAGGGCAGCACAGGCTCAAACACGTCTGCACGGAGGAAGAAGTCAATGGCTGGCGGCGGCAGCGGCTCCGGCGGCTCCGGCGGCGGCACAAAGCGATCGCCCGGCAGCGGCGGCGGCGGCGGCGACTCCCGCTCGGCCACGCCGGAGAACCCGTCGCCCCTGGCTCGAGAGAGCAGCTATGGCTTTGCCGAGGATGGGTGAGGGCGAGGCCACTGCTGGTCTGGGAAGGCCGTGTATTTTCTTGTCCGTACGCAATGTCGATTGAATGGAACAAAAGTAAAAATAATGTTATAAACCAACTTTTATCAAGTGTATGCAAAACGAAATGAAGTACACTGCATGTCTGGTTTGGTATTCAGTATCTGCAGTACATGCCTGATTTGATATTCAGTAACTGCAGTACACGTACATGCCTGATTTGGTATTCAATAGCTCCAGGGCACGTATGCCGTGTTTGATTCAATAACTCCGTATCCCATTATAAACTCAATGCCGGCAAGCGTTCATGCTGTGCAAGTGCTGTTTGGTGCTTTCGCCTTATAGGGAATGAGGGACGGAGCACTGTGCCACTAAACGGCTTTGCCTACAAAAACGGCTGGCAGTCAGCCTGTACTTTATAATGCAGGAATAAAAAATACTCCACGTCTTTTCTCAGCCTTACGTTTTCCTCGCCTCTTTGACACGACCGCTCCAGCAGACGAAGGCCGAATCGGCGCGGACATTTTCTCTGAAGTTTTCCTTGCTTTCTCGACCGTCTTTCAAAGGAACAGACTTGCGCCCGCACCTGTGCTTCAAATTTCTCTGTTATTCTCCTTGTCTCTTTTTTTGCTAGCTGCCAAGACGAAGCGACAAGGCGCAGGAGCGAGTTTCCTCGCTACAAAGCCCTGATGGACGTGGACAGCGTCGTGACAGAGGCGGCCAGTGGTGCAGCCAGTGGTGCAGCCAGCGGTGCAGCCAGCGGTGCAGCCAGTAGTGCATCCACTGCCACATTCAGTTCTGCATTCAGTTCTGCATTCAGTTCTGCATCCACGGCTGCATCCACTGCTGCATCCACGGCTGCATCCACTGCTGCATCCACGGCTGCATCCACTGCTGCAGCCAGTTGCTCTCCGGGCCGCATGGTTCTGCCGTCGGGTGTCGTGGCCAGCGCTCCGTACGCGGCCCATGCGCCGTCGCAGCCGGTTATCATGGTGCCGCTCTTGCCGGTCAGGCAGCGCGGTGGCGGCTCCCGGAGGCAAGACGGCCGAGACGCCCCGTTGTCGCCTACGCCACCCATCGGGACCGGTGCCGGTGACAGTGCCGGCAGTCGACCACTGCGACCGGCGTCGCCATCGTCTGCAGACGACGGCCCGGACGGCGGCCTGGACGACGGCCTGGACGCCTATACCGAGGCAACGGCGCTGCGGCCGTCGCTGGCCAACGCGGCCGTGCTGGGGCTGACGGCGGCGCAGATGACGCAGATCACGGGGTGGCGGCGGCAGCGAGGGCGGCACTGCGTGTACACGTGGAAGCACGAGTTCCGGCGCCAGGCCCAGGCGGTGCTGGACTTTGTGTTTCTGGGCCCGCTGGGCGCCGCGCGCGACCGCTCGTTCCTGCAGCGCGCCGGCATCACCATGCTGCTGGCCGTGCGCGACAGCCGCCTGGCCGCCCTGCGGCTGCAGCTGATCGACCGCCTGGCCGCCGAGCTCGCCATCGAGACCCGCCACGTCGACATCGCCGACAACAGCGAGCTCATCCGCGCGCTGCCGGGCGCCGTCCGCGCCATCAACGACCACATGCTGCGAGGCGGCGTCTCTGAGCAAGCACCCCCGCAAGGCAGCGTCTCTGAGCAAGCCCCGCAAGGCAGCGTCTCTGAGAACGCCCCGCGAAAGGTCCTCGTCGTCTGCGAGACCGGCAACGACCGTTCGGCCGCCATCGTGGCCGCCTACGTCATGACCATGTACGGCCTCAGCCTCGTCGACGCCCTGCAGTTTGTCACCTCGCAGCGCTTCTGCGCCTCCGTCGACGGCGACACCCGCCACATGCTGCTTGCCTACGCCGAGGTCCTGGCCGCCCAGCGGGACGTTGCCAGCCACGGCAGTCGAGGCGATGCGAGCAGCACCAGCACCAGCACCAGCAACACCATCACCAACACCATCACCAACAACAACAGCAGCAACTTCTCTGGCTCTGGCACGAGCAACAACGCAGACTCTCAGCAATCGGCGCCATTCACCACAGCTCGTCCAAGCACAGCGTCCCAGCAGCCGAATGTTGCGTCTTCCGGCAGCCGTCTTCCTGCCGTCTGCCCGGCCCCCTCCCCGTCCCCGATCCCGGTCCCGTCCCAAGCTGCTGCTGCCGCCGCCCATGACGGCTTCTTCTCTCGGACGATCGCCTACCACCCGAAGCGCAAAATCAGCGAGACCGTCGAGCCCGAAGACGACCGGATGGAGGATTTTGGCATGGACAGCGGCGGCGGCGGCGCCTGGTCGCCGTCTGGTGGCGAGCCAGCTGCCTCTCTGCGGCTGAATCTAGACATGGCCCGTTATCGGGACCGCGAAGCCTTTGTGCCGTTTAAGGACATAACCAATCCCCGCCAGCCGGAATGAAACGGTTGGCAAAAAAGAAGGAGAGCAGCAGCGATGGACAAAGGGTGGGTGTCATTAGAAGGAAGGAGCGTTGGGGGGTGGGGGGGGGGGGGGGGTTGTGTGTGCTCCTGCCCTTTTTCTATCATTTGAATGTTTCCTTCTTTACCAGGCACATTAGACAAGAGCGACAAGAGCTTTGGCGTATTACAGGGCAAAGTACTGAGCTTCTTTTACCAGCAATATACCCTATTTTCGCGTGTAGTGTGCGTGCGTGCATGAGTTCTTTCCAAAGTTGGGCAGACCAAATGAAACAAGGGCAGGTGCGAAGGAGCAGTGACGAGGAAATCTCGTAGCTGTTGCATCATCTGCCCTCTTCGGCCACTTCACTCTATATTCACTAATCAGCCTGCAACAAATATTCAACCCTTCCCATCACTCACGAGATAATTGTTGCTGCAAGCCAGAAAAAGACCAAAAAAAAACCAAAAAAAACGCCACGGCACTGATAGCCTGCAACAACAGCTTCTTCTTTTCACACCGGCATCAATTCGCAAAAATCCCGTTTGAAAACGCAAAGTGAAAACGGCCAAGACTAACGGCAATTGAATGACTTTGAGGTTGTCTTTAAGCTCGCTTTTGTTATTGTTGCTGACGGCAATTGAATGACCTCGAGGTTGCCTTCAAAAGCTATCATTGTTGTCTTGGACGTCGAGACTCCTAGGCCCTTGGAACCATCTGCCAGCTTCAGCTACCTCCAACCTTGTCCATTTCTGCTTCTTCGAATATTTCGTTTCTTTGCAGACAGCATTGCCCACCTTGACTGATTTTGTATTTTGCCAAACACTTTCCTTTTACTTTTTTCGTCTTTTTTGTCTTTTTCGTCTTTTTCGTCTTTTCGTCTTTTCGTCTTTTTCATTTTTATCCTTTGCCATTACTCTATTTATCACCCCCTTCTCTATCTCATCCTCCTCCATCATCATTTTGATCCTCAACCCCGGAAATACACCCCGGACATGCAGACTTTGCATCCCGTGTCGATGCCTAGCCAACCCGGCCGTCACACCGAGCCGAACCCCTTCAGCGAGGGGGCCCACGTCCAACACCGCACCGACAGCAGCACGGCCACTTCCTTCATCCCCGAGCTCAGCCAGTCCTGTGCTTTTCCATCGTGGGATCTCAACAATACCCGTCGCCACCCCAACGAAGCCTTGGCCGACTTTCACCAGGCTGCCAAAAACATTCTTGGCCTGCAGGTGTCGCCAAGAGAGCGACGCCTCAGCGCAACAGACGAGGCCCCCCAGCAGCCGTCTGCCGCGTTCTCTTCACCGCTGTCTTCGTCGTCTCTCGTGTCGCCGTACGCTTCTTCCCCGGCTGGCAGTGGCATTTCCGCCACTGCCACGGCTGCTGTGCTGCCAACGCCGCCACCACCGCCTCCGCCCCCAACGGCGGAGCAGGTCGAGGACTACCTCACGGGACTGATCGATCGCGCGAGAGACAGGCTCGTAGCCAAGTTCTCCCGCTGGTTTCGAGGCCAACAGCGGTCCAGAGGGCAGAAAACCACTGCTGCGACCACCACCACAGCAATCACCACCAGCGCTGCCGCTTCGTCTTCGAATACTCCTTCTGAGTCTGCTGCGGCGGCCAACGCCATGTCTACGCCGCCAACGCCGCCACCAACCGGCAGTGGTACGAATCCACAGAAACGAAAGGTGGCAGACGAAGACAGCAACAAGAACTCACAGGCAAAAAGGTCAAAGCATGCCCCGGCCAGCCCTGCGAGAGTCCTCTGGCGCCACGGCGACAGCCATCGCCATGCTGGCAATGTCGGCAGTCAAGACAACACGGCAAACGCCGCCGTGCACACGGCGACCCCGGCAATCGGAACAAGCACTGACTCGGCCAGCAAAATCGCCGAAACCAACAATTCTGGCATCATGGCAACCGATATGGACTGGGGCTCATCGGAGGACGATGCCGCTAGGCCATCAAACAAGCAGGTCAGTCTCGACTCAAAGCCTTTCTCTCCTCTGTCTCTGCTTGTATTTATTTTGGAATGGCAGAATACATCAAAAGTCGGCTTTGATATGTGCACCTTCTAACCCCATTCAATTTGGACTTTACAGATCACATCCCAAAAAGCTGGCTCCTTCGAGATGCGCAATCAAATGACAACAAACACACCAGCCATTGCCTGGGACGCCGTTCCCGACAATATGAAGCTGATTGTCGTCAAGGAGCTGACCACTTGGTTCCCTTATGCACAGGCCATTGCCATTCTCCGCATCAACAGCTCCCAGGAGGCTGCCTTTCGGGCTCTTTACCAGCGGGAGAGGCATAAGGCGGCCGAATATGAAACGGCCCTGCGCGGCTATTCCCAGCGTTGCTGGGACGAGCACGAAGCGAGCCGCCACAATCCAAACACCTTTGTGGCCCACCAGGCTCTCCAGCACGCGTTGAACAGCAGCGAAGCCACGGCCGACACCGACATCCACGCGCCCGGCAAGGACAACTATCTGTCCAAGATCTTGCGCTATCCCATCGTCCGCCTGCCCAATTTGCTCACCGATTTTGTCTCCATGCAGGACATGGAGATCGGCCAGAGCTACCTCCGCAGCGTGGGCTTTGCGAAAAACTCGGCCGATCTGGGCCACTGGCTTGGCCACAGCCTCAGCGGCCGCTTTGAAATCGACATGAGCGACCACTCAAACTGCCCGGCTGGCCACCACGGCAACGAGCGGGAAGAAGGCATGTGTGAGGCTTTTCAGGGTCGAAGCTGGCAGGCGATGGAGACCACATCCAACACTTATCTTTCCTCGACCAGTTCCACCCGGGAGCTGAAGCACCTGCAGCCATTGCCGTCGCAAGCACACAAGACAACAACAAGTGTTGCACCCAAAAGCAAACATCTGGCTAAAGGAAGGGGCTTGCAGCAGACTTCCAGAGACGAAGCCGAAGGGCGGGGTCCATCGAAAGCAGATACACCGAAAACGCTGGCCAGCAGTATATCCAAGCCGAGAGCCAAGGCAAAGCTCAAGACGTCCAATGACGGCACCCAGCAACCAAAGCCGCGAGGCCGCCCGCCACGGGCAAATGCTAATGCTGTGCACGGTTGCCAACAGGCAGTGAGAGTCGACACCTTGGCCGGCGGAGTGAACGTTGCAAAAACGTCGTATACAGCGGTAGCCTCAGCAGCCGCAAGAGAGAAAGCCGACAAGACGTTGGCAAAGGTGGAAGCAAGGGCAGGAGCAAAGGCACAAGCAAAAGCGGAAGCAAAGGCAGCAGCCAAAGCAGCAACAGCAGCCAAAGAGGCCAAAGAGACCAAAGAGGCCAAAGAGACCAAAGAGGCCAAAGAGGCCAAAGGAATCAAAGGAGAAAAGCCAGATGCAATGAAAACTGCAAAAGCCAGCCTAGCAGCAGACAGCAAGCTCAAAAGATCTAGCTCCCTCTTGTCGCGACATGATCAGGACAGCGAGCAAGTCGCCGGAGCAACGGCCTGCATCATTACAGCACCTGTTTTTACAGTAGAAGACGAGATCGACACGGCGAGCGCTGGCCGTGCTGCTAACAACACGGGCCCTCAAGCACCATCAATCAGTGAACTGGCTGCCGACTTTCTCCGTCGCCACAAAGTGCGATCGAGCCCATTGACGGCGACGAATGGTGATGACGAAAATGATGACGGCGAGTATGTGCCAGAAAGAATCCGCGAGACAATTCCAAAACCCAAGAGAAAATATACGCACAGAAAACAGCTTGCAGCAGCAGCTGCTGCTGCTGCTGCGGCCTCGTTAAAACCGGACAACAGGAGAAGGGAACTCGGTTTACGGGAAACCTAGCGTTTTCCTCCTCTCATATTTTTTTTTGGTGGACGTGTCTGTTTTGAAGGCGTTCAAACCGAGTAAAGAGAAAATGCAAATATTTATGACAATGTGCGCAGGGCTACAGGTGGGAAATACAAAAAAAAAGTGTTTATTTAACGAAGCAGGCACAGATAATAATCATCCTTTTTATGTTTGTTTTTTTGTCGTTATCTTCTCAAAATGTACTGCTGCGGGTTTCTCAGTCGTTAAAATTATTACTAAGGGTCCGCCCAAGCTGCCTAGAGACAGAGTTACAGTGCTGTATGGTATTACGACGTATCTTACGAATTTCTGCTTAATAGCAATCATACTAAAAGCAATAGTGATGCGACCTGACTCGTAATTCAGCCTCTCTTAGCTCCTGTTCCCGATAGTTCCAGGCAAACCATACTCGTACATACCTACGCATACGCACTCCAATCCGTTTCTTTACGAGCATTTCACAACACGATCGAGCCGCCGATGGCAGCGGTTTGACTTCTTCCACCCTTTTTGTCTTTTCGCCCTCTCTGCCGAAGAGAACAAACGTGAACGTTGCTGCGACCGCGCCCCCCCGCGCGGCATCCAACAAAAAACTTCGACCATGGCGCCGCCGCGCATTGAGCAGCAGGAAATCGAGACGTACTGGAACATTTTCTCGGCGCGGACCAATGGCGGCAAGTATCTGACGGGCGAGCAGGCCGCGCCCGTTCTCAAGAACAGCGGACTGCGCGACGACCAGCTGGAGCGGGTGTGGGACTTGGCCGATGTGGACAACGACGGCAACCTCGACTTTGAGGAGTTTTGTGTGGCCATGCGGTTGATCTTTGACATTCTGAACGGGGTAGGTGGGAGGTTTGCTCGGATCGATTTGCAAAGACTGGACTGGTGACTATTTTGATCGCAGTCTTCTCCCCTGGCTTGTGACTTTTTGATCGCAGTCTTCTCCCCCTGTCTTGTGACTATTTTGATCACAGTCTTCTCCTCCCTTTTGATCGCAGTCTTTTCCTCCTCCCTTTTGATCGCAGTCTTTTTCTCCTCCATGAATTTCTGCTCACTCCTTCGTCTAGGCATACCCGGATGTTCCATCGGTCCTTCCCGACTGGCTGGTGCCCGAGTCCAAGGCCCACCTCGTGCAGGCCGGCAAGGCGCTGACGGGCCGGGCGCCGCAGTTTGAGCAGGTGGACGACGACGACCTGGACTCGCCCGGCCTCAAGGACGGCTTTGACTGGTACATGAGCCCGGCCGACAAGGCCAAATACGAGCAGATCTACCTGGAGTGTCGAGACATGCGGGGCGAGATAGCGTGTGGGTTTTTTGTCTCTTCTCTTTTCTTTTCTACTCTTTCCCTTCCCTTCTACCCTTCTTTCCATCTTCTTCCCTTCTGACATAACCAGTCTCTGCGCTGCAGGACCTCTACGAGTCGCTCGACGTGCCGGACACGGACATCCGGTCGGCGTGGAACCTGATCAATCCGTCGGCGGCGCCGTCGATCAACCGCGACGCCTGCCTGGCCTTTCTGCACATTCTCAACTTCCGCCACGAGGGCTACCGCATTCCGCGCACGGTGCCGGCGTCGCTGCGGGCCAGCTTTGAGCGCCGCAACATCGACTACCGCGTGGACAACGCCAGCACGGCGGGCGGCGGCGGAAGCGGCGGAGCGACGGCGGCGGCGGCGTCGCGCTGGGCCACCAAGGCGGACGACTCGACGCCGACGGGGCGCAAGGCCAAGTTTGGCGACCAGTACCTGACGCGGCTGGGCCGCAGCAGCTTCAAGACCAGCGGCACGGACTTTGCCAACGACACGGTCAGCCGCACGGAGGACTGGGAAGAGGTGCGGCTCAAGAAGCAGCTGCAGGACCTGGAGGCGCGCATTGCCGACATCGAGGCCGGCGCGGCCAACCGGCGGCGCGGCGGCGCAGCGCACGACTCAAAGCCCGCGCTCGTCAAGCGCGAGCTGCAGCAGCTGCTCGACTACAAGCGCAAAGAGCTGCGCGACCTCGAGGACGGCACCGGCAAGGCGGCGGCGGCGGCGGGCGGCGGCCTGAAATCGGTGTCGGACGATCTGCAGGCGGTGCGGGAGCAGGTGGAGAGCCTGGAGGCGCATCTGCGCTCGCGAGAACTGGTGCTGCAGCAGCTGCTCCGGGACATTGACGACGAGAAGCTGTCGCGATGAGTCGGTAGAGTCGGTAGAGTCGGTGGAGAGTGGGAGGCTGTTTTGTCCCTCTCTTTTTCCGCTGCTAGGTTTATTTTCCTTTGTCTTTGCTTCGTGTCGAGCGAAGCGACTCCATCTGGTTGCTGTGCAGGTGACATGTTAGGTTGCTGTGCAGTGTGGTTTGTGGTTTGTGTTTCTTATTCGCTGCTTTACTCTGTAAATAACAACAACAGTCCAACCCGACGAAGGGAGAAGACGCGATGACAAAACTAAAAGTGCGGGTATTAGGGTGTATCTGAAAGAGTGCCTCAAAAGCCACAAGACGCAAAGAGACAAGATGCAAAGCGAGAAAAGACGTGGCAGCAGCAGCGCCCTCCCACGGCTCAAGCAACGCTGCCGTCGATGTAGCTGGGCAGCATCTGCGTGCCGAGGGTGCGGCCCTTGGCGGCCCAGCCGGCAAAGGAGGGCAGCTTGACGGGCCCGATGCGGCCGGCGGAGCGGCCGCGGCCGACGGCGACGACGGCGATGTCGACGGGCATCAGCTTGACGGCGACGGGCGGCTTGGCCTGGAGGGCCAGCAGGATGTTTTTGGCGACGCCGGCGGCCTGTTTCTGGGTGATGAAGAAGGCGGCGCGCGGCTTGGAGACGGCGTCGCCGACAGCCCAGACGTCGTGGCTGGGCACGGCGGCGGCGCGGTAGAAGTCGTCGACGGCGACGCAGCCGCGGGCGTCGAGCAGGGCGGCAGGCAGAAAGTCGGTGTTGGGCGTCAGGCCGACGCTGGCCAGGTAGAGATCTGTGACGATGGGCTCGGCTTTCTGGTCGGTGCCAGCGGAGGAGGCGTCCTGCTGCTGCACCACGGACAGCTCGAGACGGCCGTCGGGCAGGCGGCGCGCGGCCGTCACGGCGCAGCCGGTGCGAACGTCGACGTGCAGCTTCTCGAGCTCGGCGCGGGCGCTGGCAGCCACGGCGTCGCCGCCCATCAGCTGCGGTGAGCTCGATACCAGCACGATCTGCTTTTTGTCGGCTTCGCTGCTGCTGCTGCTGCCGCCGTACTCGTAGGCCAGCTCGCCAGCCGCCTCGATGCCCGTGGACCCGCCGCCGACCACCACAATGTGCTTTGCCGCCTTGACCTGCTCCTGCGTCGTCGCCAGCAGCGCCGTCAGCTGCTCGTACGAGCCGTCTGCCTTCCACGGCATCACTGCGCCCTCGGCCGCCGCGCCCGCCGGCTGCGCGCACCGCGCCCCCGTCGCCACCACCAGGTGGTCGTAGGCCAGCGTGCGCTCTTCGCCGCCGCCGTCGCCGCCCACGGCCACCTTGACCGTCCGGGCCTCCGGGTCGACGGCCTCGGCCGTGCCCACAATCAGCTCCACGCGGTCCTGCGGATACCGCGACAGCGCACTGGCCAGCGGCACCAGCGCCTTGTCCAGAGGCCAGATGCCGGGCACGATGAGGCGCACCGAAGCAAGGTTCCAGTAGAAGTGGCTGTTCTGGAAGATGTCAGATGGGGACGAAAGAAGCAAAGAAAAGATATTGACTCCACCGGGAGAGGCATGAGAGCTCGCAAGCAGCCAGGAAGACGACAACGACAACGATAACGACAACGACAACGACAACAGCGACAACGACAGCGATAAGCGACAAAAAGACGACGACTTGAAAAAAGACAGATAAAAAAAAACAAAAAAAAAAAGCCCAAGACACCCTACGCACCTTGGAAACCAAGATGACCTTGACGTCCTTGGAGTTCTTCAGCAGATAGTGGGCAACGTGGAGGCCGCCATAGGCGCCGCCGAGAACCACCACCGTTTTCGACATGGCCGTCGGCTGGAGCGAGGAAGGGGCGACTTGCAGGCTGAGACGGGACAGAGTCGCAGAATCGCAAAAAGGAAGGCGTCAACCAAAACACGGCGAGAACGAGGGAAAGAGCGAGCCCAGGGAAGGCGTCGACCAAACACAGCGAGAGCGAGAGAAAGAGCGAACGCCGAAATGAGAAAGAAGCACACACACAGAAACAGAATCACAGAAGAAGCAGAGGAATCGGCAACAGAGACAGAGAATGCACCCTTTTTATTGCGCCGCCAACAAGAGCTGTCTCAGACCCACGGCACGCAGTGGGGAAGCGACGAGGCGCCATCCAGAGTACAGAGTACGGTCGTTCATGCTTGTTTTGGCCGGAGCTTAATGGTGTTTTGTAATCCTTTGCAATCGAAACGGCGCCCCAAGGACGGGGCGATGGGTCAGCCAAGCTAGGATGGATTGACTACAACTGATAAAGCCACTTTTGAGTCTCTCTCTCTTGGGATCACAGTCTGGTTTCTGGTTAAGGACCAAACGGAAAACAAACAAAAAAAAAACGAAACGAAACAAATCCCTCACACAGGTTGCCTTGAACAACTTTGTGTTTGCTTTCGTATTACTGCTGCGTCCAGGCAAAACCTTGGTCATGCCCTGTCATTGATGACGCTTTTGAAAGCAATGCCATCATCACAGCCTGTCAACAGCCTCTCTTTGCTCCTTTTGTGATTGGCTGCCAGGAGGAAGAGACGGTCAGCCTGTTCTGGTTGGATAAAGCACTCTCGTATTGTAATACTCCGTACATTAATGGCATCGTGCTACTTTGCGCGTTGCATTATGTCGTAGCTTCTCCCTGTAACGGAGTTAGGGGTCCTGGCTGAGTCTTGTCTACTGCTGCGAAGCCGGTTTTGTATTGCCACCGCACAGTATCCATATACGTACTCTGTATAATACAGCTAGCTAATACCCCGCCAAATCCTTCCTTCCCCAACGAACAAGCTCCCAACCCACCTAACCGCATATAAACACCGGCCTTCTCAACGGATTTCCCACCTTTGATCTCCCTCCAGAGCAAAGTTCACCGCATCAAACACTGGCCCAAACCGACCGCCAAAACCGACACAAAGCAAAACCGACGCCCGAAGCCGCCCAAAGCTGCCAGCAGCCGCAAAGAACTGCAAGACCTGCAAGCCGTCAACAGTACAAAAAAAAAAAAACAGCCATGTCTGCCCCTCAATCCGACGCCTTCAAAAAGGCCGTGCTCGACTCCAAGAAGCTTACGGCAAAGCCCTCGAACGAAGAACTGCTCGACATCTATGGTGCGTCGTCGACCCGGAGGAGTGCTGGCACTGCCCCTTGGGCTTTCACCTCCTGTTCTCCCTCTTGCCTCTCGTTCTGTTTCCTTGGCCTGGCTTGACTAACTGGCTGTACAGCTCTCTACAAGGTGGGGACGGGCGAGGACATCACCAAGGCGCCGGCGCCCGGCATGTTCGACCTGAAGGTACGGCCAAGACCAGAACGAAGAAAGAAAGGAAGAAAACGCCGACGTCAACGTCCGGCAGTACCGCAGTTTCCCCCCCCCCCTCCAAAAAAAAAAAAAAAATTAACGGTTTTATTTTATTCTTAATAGGGCAAGGCAAAGAAGAATGCCTGGCAAAAGATTGTCGACGAAGGCCTGACGCCCGAGCAGGCCCAGGAGAAGTACGTCGCGTACATTGAGCAGCTCAAGGAGAAGTACGGCTACGACGAGAACAAGGCCCCCGAAGCGGTCGGATCGTCGTAGACGAACCGGTCTCCAGACGGGCGGGCCCTCTGCTTCGGCGGGCAGGCGTGCCAGTGCCGGAAGCGGGATGGAAGTGCTGGACGAACAGCGATAGCAACAATGCGAGGGATAAGCATGCATTAGGACGCAGAGATGGCGAGAGGCGTGCAGAGAGAAGAGACCCTCGCGTTTTGTTTGTGCTTCGTTTTTTTTTTTTTTTTTTTTTTTTGGAGCATGGACTACACATACGTTGTATTGCTCTATTTGAAATCAAACATGCTTTCCAAAGCCAACACACGTGGCAACATGACCCTCTTTTTGCCTTTTCAATCCATTCATGGCCCGGCTTCAGTCGATCCAGAGTGCTGCGAAACGCCGCCCTTGTTCCCATTGGCTCCATAGCCCATAAACGCATGATCTGCCCTTTTGCGTCCCAGCCCTAACTGTTGAGAGCAGCGGTGCAACAACACCCCACCCTTGCCCACGTACGCTTGTCGCTTCGTTACAGTTGCCATGTGTCGCCTCTCCAATCAGGTTCGGTGTGCGCCGCCGTCGCAACCCACGGAATCTCTGTGCTGCCGTACCGTTGCAGAGGCAGATCGTACGGGATGCGCAGGGCAACCACAGTCTGGCTGTCGCCACTGCCCCTGGACGACGTGGTCGTAGCCGTGGCCGTGGCCGTGGTCATGGCCGTGGTCGCCGGCGCCAGGCTGTTGCTGCCAAACACGGGCTCCATGGTGGCGCCATCGCCGAACAGCTCGGGCCACACCAGCACGCCGATCTCGTACGACGCAATGCGCACCGCGCCCGCCGAGTTCGCCGCTTCGCCCCAAGCCTGCTTCGAGAGGTTGGCCGACGTCATCAGGGCCCAGTCGATGGTGCCGTCCGGGCCGTAGCGGATGTACGTCTTGATGTGCGGCGCCGCGCGACGCCGGCCGGCGGTTCGGCGGACGGCCTCCTCGGCAAGCTCTGTGCAAGAAAAAAAAGACGTTGTCAGCACCGTTTTCGACTTTGCACTTTGCGTTCTTTCCCTTTTTTCGCGTCTCATGGCGAGGCTGGGCACCTACTCGCGCCGCTGGCGGCATCATTGGCCCAGTGGCACAGCAGCGGCCGCATGTATGCCAGCTGCTTCTGCTGCTGGGCCGACTGGATCTTGGTGTGGATCGACGTGCCCGACAGGTAGCCGTCCAGCGACCGCCGGATCTCGTCGGCCGTCGGAAACACGATGCGCAGCAGGGGCGGCTTTGGCTTTGGCTTTGGCTTTGGCTGTGGGTGCGTCTCTTGGGCCGTGCTCGCTTTCTCGCCCCCGCCGCTGCTGCCGCACAGCGCTGTAAAGAGTGTGTTTTGGAGCCACGCGTCCGTGCCGCCCAGAGTTGCAATGGACGACACCTGGACGACCAGCTCAGACGGCGGCTGCCGTGCCTGGCCCGGAGGGTCCTCTTTCAACGGCACTGACCGCAGCACTCTTTCCATCGCCCGCCATCCCCATTGGGTCGTCGTCGTCGTGGTGGTGGCCGAGGTAGCGGAGGAGGGTTGCTGCTGTTTGCCGGCAAAAGCCGAAGCTATGCTGCCACGCGATGCGCTGCTGCTGCTGCTGCTGCTGCTGTTGCTGATGTGCCGTCCCGGAACGCTGGCAATCAAGGCTCCCCGAATGGCGGAGAAGTCGTAGCGCTGGAGCTGCTCCACGAGGGCCCGGCAGACGGGAACTCGCGAGGTCGCATCGTAGGCCCGCAGATAGTTGAGCAGATCGTTCTTGAATCGGCTGCCGCTGCCGGGAGGCCCAGGGCTGGCCAACCGCTGCTGCCCGTCGCCTCCTCCGTCGCCGGGCGGCGCCAGCCGTGGAAGCAGCGGCGAGCGCCAGACGCCCTGTGTCATGTTGGCCCAGTCGTGCGGGATCAGGTTGGCCGTGTGGATGACGACCTGGGCGGTGTCGTCGCGCCGCAGCAGAACCGCCATTTTGGAGTGGTGCGTGCCAAAGGGCTCCGCCAAAAAGGCCGTGTGCAGCTGCACGTTGGCATGCCGGGCCGCGGCGGCCTCCAGCGCCCGCCGCCGCTCGTCCTCGCGCTTCCAGAAGCCGTGCACGACGTGCACCCGCACGTGGCTGCGCACGTCCGCGTCCAGCGCGCCCAGCAGAAAGTCGACATCGTGCAGGTAGTTGAACTCCCAGCACTCCTCCAGCAGCGGGTCGCCGAAAACGTCCTGCACCGTCACCGTGTCCCGGTTGGCCGCCGCCGGCAGGTCGCGGATCGCCGTCAGCTCAAACGGGCTCTTGACGAACCGCCGCCGGACATGGCCCTCTGTCGTATCCGCCGCCGCTGCCACTTCTGCCGCCGCTGCCGCCGCGTCTGACTCTCCCTGTATGGATACGCCGCCGCTTCGTGCTGAGCCCCGAGGAGCGGCTGGCGAGGCTAGAGTGCTTCTTTCTCTCGCTGGGCGCTCAGTGCCTGCGCCGTCATCGTTTTTGCTGCGCTTCTTCCGCGGTGGACTCACGGGAGAAAACAGAGTCCGGAGCCTTATTCCTCTGTCGCCGCCCCCTTCTTCATCCCCCTCTCCTAGACGCCGCTTCGGCCCCTGGCTTTCCATTCACTCTCGTCCCCCGTCTTCAGCCTGCTGTGTCGTTGATCGTGTCTCTCATCAGCTGTCGTTATGGGCACATCGAAACCTCATCCAGCAGCCTCTTTTTTTTTTCTATGCCCATCGTGTACATTCGTCCTGCTCTGGAAAACGATGCGTACACAAACACACGAAATGTCCACCGAAAAACAGACACGCTGACAGCAGGCCAGCCTCTGAACTGGCGACGGCGTCACGGCTGTCGCGTGGCCATGCCGCTGTCCTTACATGCAGAGCACAAAAAAAGCTTACGTCCTGATATGAACTCCGCGTATGTCGTAATACGTCGTACTGGTACGACGTATATGGAATATTTTGTTGGAGAAGTTGCGTCCTACAAAGTATAAGTGTACTCCGTAATTACCCACCTTTTAAATGGTCCAGAACCACCTGCGCAGCTGCTGCACTACGAAGTACTCGTACAAAGAACTGGCACCAAAAAACTACCTACTCACAAGTAGCGCTCTAGCATGGCGAAATCGGCTGTGCTGATTGGCTGCAATATCTGTCTGGAAGGAGCTAGGAACCACACGTTCTTGCCTCCTGAACTCGGTGCCAAATGAGCGAGAGAGAAACCGCCATCCAAATTAAGGCTCATTGCTCCATTATTCAATTATTCATGTGGTGGCATCCCAGAACCGTTATACCTGTCCTTCCCTCGCTGACCTCTCCACCGTCCCTTTTTTTTTTTCTTGCCTCCCTTTATCTGCATGCCACGAGAAACATCACGTTCATTGCGAAGCCGAGAATCAAACTTCCGCTCGATCTCTCTCTAATCGTTTCTTTCTCTTCTTTGTGTCTATTTCTTTTTTTTTTCTTCAATTCATTTTCTTTACAACCTGCCTGTGTGCCCGCTTTGTCCAAGCCTCTTTTTTTCCCTGCGTTTTTGGACATGCCATTTTTTTGTCTTCAACGACGCCCTTTAGAAACGCGAAAACCAGCTCCCTTCGACTCCACCTGTCCCGCCACGTCGGCGCCGGTCGTTCTTTTTTCTTCTGTCGTCGCTTGATACTTTCGTTTCCAACCCATTGACTGGCCCTTAGAAACAAAAGCTCGTTATTTACATGTCTCCATAGTGGCGCCGCAGAAATAGGGGGGTAAAGTTTTGCTGATTCTTAATGATCTGCGATCGAGAGAAGGGTCGACCTGTCTGAAGTCTTCTGTCGCCATTCTTGCTTGCTCGCCTTACATTCCCTTTTTTTTTTCGCCTGGCTACATTTCGGAATTGTCTCTTCTCTTTTCTCAACTACACTCCTACACTCTCTGCACTTTAAGCCGGTTCGACACAGGGTCCGTTCTTGGTTGTTTGAGTCCTGTTTGAGGTCGTCTAGGCCTGCTATAACATTGTGCCTCTTGTCACCATGAGGCTTCTGCCCTTCTTGTCGCTTTTGGGCGCGGCCGCGCTCAGCGGCGTCACTGCTTCTCCAGCGGCAAATGACGACGCCGCGGCCCAAGCGATAACATTTGACGGCATCCAAGTCCCGCCAATACTCGAGATGACGCCAAAAAACATCGACGAGATCTTAGCGTCGTCAAAATATGTAATGGTCAAGCACTACAGGTATGTTGGTTGTGTTAATGTAGTGCCGAGCTGAGCCGACACTGTTGTCTTCTCTGTCTCTTTTCTTCGCCTGTTTTTTTTCCATGCTTCGCAGTCTGCTAACTCGACGCTTGCTTTTCCAGCCCTTACTGCCACCACTGCAAGAAGTTTGCACCAACCTACCAGACACTATACGAATTCTACTACACGTCAACACCGCCCGGCGAGACCGAACCCGCGACGTTCACAAAGCACTACAACTTCACCTTTACAGAGCTGAACTGCGTAGCAAACGGAGACCTCTGCACAAAGCACGATATCAAGTCATATCCAACAACAATGCTTTTCAAGGACGGCCAGAAGCTGAATGAGGTGAGAGGCGGCAAGGGCATGGATCAGCTCGCCAAGATGATCGAGGACGCTTTGGAGGCCGACTTTCCCGGCACGCGGCCCAAGGACGTTTTGCACTCGCTGCCCGTGGAAGGAGCCAAGACCCGACCAACCGCGGAAGAGATTGAGGCGAAAAAGGCCAAGGCGGTTGCAGCCGAGGCCGCGAAGGACGCCGAAAAGCCAAAGGCGAACGAGGCTGAGAAACCGCTGGCAGAGGACGGGAAGGCCAAGGCAGCGGACGAGAAGGCCAAGGCAGCGGACGAGAAGCCCAAGGCGGCTGGCGAGAAGCCCAAGGCTGCCGGCGAGAAGGCCAAAGATGGCAAAGGCACCTCGCCGACCAAGCCAAAGAAGGGGATTCCGTCTCCTCCAAAGGCGCCGCCCAAGCCCACGACAACGCCGAATCTGAACGGCGTGTCCGTGTCCCTGACGGCCGAGACCTTCCAGACGATGGTCACGACGACGCAAGAGCCGTGGTTCATCAAGTTTTATGCTCCGTGGTGCCACCACTGCCAGGCAATGGCAGCCAACTGGGAACAGCTGGCCAAGGAAATGAAGGGGAAGCTCAACATTGGCGAGGTGAACTGCGAAAAGGAAAAACGGCTGTGCAAGGATGCGCATGTCACCGGCTACCCGACCATTCTGTTTTTCCGCGGGGGCGAGCGGGTCGAGTACGACGGACTGCGCGGGCTGGGCGACTTTGTGCAGTATGCCGAAAAGGCGATTGAAATCTGCAACGGCGTGCAGGATGTCGACGCTGCGTCGTTTGCGAAACTGGAAGAAAAGGAAGAGGTGATCTTCCTTTACTTTTACGACTTTGCCAGCACGACAGAGGATTTCCTGGCGCTGGAGCGGCTGCCGCTGAGTCTGATCGGGCACGCGAAGCTGGTGAAGACGAACGACACGGCGCTGTACGAGCGGTTCAAGATCACGACGTGGCCGCGCCTGCTGGTGTCGCGCGAGGGCCGGCCAACATACTACCCGCCGCTGACGCCGCCGGACATGCGGGACTCGCGGCGGGTGCTCAAGTGGATGAAGTCGGTGTGGCAGCCGATTGTGCCGGAGCTGACGGCGGCGAACGCGCGGGAGATCATGGACGGCAAGCTGGTGGTGCTGGGCATTCTGAAGCGCGATGACCACGAAGCCTTTGCCAGTGCGCTGCGGGAGATGAAGAGCGCGGCCAACGAGTGGATGGACAAGCAGATCCAGCTTTTCCAGCTGGAGCGCCAGGAGCTGCGCGACGCCAAGCAGCTGCGGATGGAGGAGGCCGAGGACCGCGGCGACCAGCGCGCGCTGCGGGCGGCCAAGAGCATCCGCATCAACATGGACAAGACAGACAAGAAAGAGGTTGCCTTTGCCTGGGTAGATGGCGTCTTCTGGCAGCGGTGGGTGCGCACGACCTTTGGCATCGACGTTAAGGACGGCGAGCGCGTAATTATCAACGACGAGGATGTGAGTTTCTTGGTCTCTTTCGTCCCCGTTCCACCTGTTACCCTCTCGTTGACTTCCTTCTCCCCCTTTGTCCCGCTCGCTAACAATGCAGAACCGCCGGTACTGGGACCAAACGATTACAGGCAACCCCATCCTGCCGTCGCGGACGTCGATTCTGGAAACGCTTAACAAGGTGACGGCATCGCCGCCCAAGATCAAGCCCAAGCTGACGATTTCGAGCATCGAGAAGATATTCTTCGACATGCGCGTGACGTCGTCGGAGCATCCGTACCTGACGATTGGCTGCGTGCTGGGTCTGTCGCTGGGCGTGGCCTCGTGGTTCCGCGGGCGGGTGCGGCGACAGCGCAGCAACAGTGTTGGCGGACACTTCCGGCTGGACGACAACATGAACCTGAAGGACTTTAAGCTGCCGCTGCTGAGTTCGATGGTGTCTGGAGCGTCTGCGTCGAACGGCGACAAGGTGGATTAACTACAATTGCGACAGGCGACGTGTGATGTCATTCAAGTCTTTGTCTTTTGGCCTGCTTTGCGGTTTTTGGTGGGATTATCTGGGGGGTTTTGTTAATACGATTTCTGTTTCTCTCTTTCTTTGGCAATAGTATGGCTATTCGCTGTTTGCTTTCTCTGTTGTCTGTTATTTTTTTTGCTGTTTTGTCATTTTTTTTTTGTCTGGTCTTCTTGTTTTTCTTCTTTCGTCTTCTCTCTGCTTGGTTCGACATGTGAATGCGTGCGTGTATGTGTGTTGGGTTATAAAACATATATAAGGCTTGCTTTTCATCTGGTTCTGTACAATAACTTTGATGGGAGAGAGGTATGCGGTTGTTTTCATTTCATTTCATTTTTTTGATTTTGATGGCTTTGATGTTATCTTTTAGGCTAGGCTTGCATTCGTCTGTATGCTGCTCGCACATGAACACACGCATACGCACATTTACACTTGCAAGCAGCATACGGAAGTGCCTCGTTTCGCGGCTGTTTACAGTGTTTGAATGGAGCAGTGGCGGTTGCAAAATGAAAGAAATCAAAAATAGAGAAGGAAATCATGACCAAATAAAACCGCCCTCTAGTCTCTCAAGTAATACATCAAAAAGAGGAGAGAGTAAGAAAGAAAGAGGGAAGACAACAGAGGCCTGCAAGGCCTATCATGTGTACAGCTCGTCAGTCAGGCTGTTGAGCTCCAGGCCATCCTTGGCCAGGTCCTTGACTTCAACGAGGAACTGCAGTGGCATCTCGACCAGATTGCCGCGCACGGTGCTCAGGCGAGCCTTGACGGCGTCCAGGCCGCCAGGGTAGTTGGGCAGCACGTGGCCATAGGGGACTTTCTTTGGCGGCGGCGGGTTGCCGTTGCCGTTGCCGTTGCCGTGGTCGCTGCTGCTGTTGCCATCGCCTTGCTTGTTCTTTTTCTTGCCGTTTTTGCTGTTGTCGTCGGGGAGCTCAAAGTACTGCGAGTAGTACTCGTCGTAGTCTTTCCAGTTGCGCACGCGGTCGGACGGCACGCAGTGGAAGACGTCGTCGAAGACGGCCGTGTTGGTGGCGGCCGTGGTCGTCCAGAGGCGGCGGAAGTTGGCGCTGAGCGGGTCGGCGACCAGCCGGTCGGCCGGGCTATCCCAGTCGTAGGCGTTGGGGGCGGCGACGACGGGGGAGAACTATTGTCAGAGTGAGTGGGTGAGAGAGAGTGTTGTGGGGGTGGGTGGTGAGAGGGTGTGTGTGGATGAGTGAGAGTGTGTGTGCGTGTGAAGGCATTTTCAGGAAAATAGCGGTCAACGCCCCCCCAGACCGTCCATCGCTGCAAAACTTACATTCTGCGTCGGCTGGTCCCAGCGCTGGTCGGGCAGCAGGCCCAGGTGCTTGCGGAACAGCTGGCGCCGCAGACTGGCGGGAAAGGCGCCGACCTCAAAGGGCTGGCCGGCCATGGAGGAGGCCACCGGGTGGGCGGGGTCCTCGATGACGACGGCGATCTCGGAGTCGTGGGTGCCCAGCTGCGAGCGGTCGTTGAGGTTGGCACTGCCGCAGATGACCAGGCGGTCGTCGGCAATCAGCACTTTGGAGTGGATGTAGAGCTCTTCGCTGACAAAGGCGGCGAGCTCGGCGGCGGCGTCGGCCGGCGTGTTGTTGCCGGGCCAGGCGAGGGATGAGCCCAGCAGCGACGGCCCGCCGTCCATGTAGGCGGCCGAGACGGTGTCGGCGATCACGGTGGGTCCCGGAGCGGCTTCGGCAGCCTCGGCGGCGGCGGCCTGGTAGCGGCGGTAGTTGTCGCCAAGGCGGGCGCCGGACGTGTCGTCGTCGGGCCCCTCGGCGTCGTAGCCGGCCTCGACGGCGGTGTCGAACTCGCGGCGGGCCGTGTTGTAGGAGACGCCGCTGGCCTCTTCGGCGCGGCGCATCAGCGGCGGCGCCGTGTTGATGCGGTCGTAGTTGCGGAGGTTGTAGAAGCGCAGATAGCGCTCGGGCTCGGCCACGCCGGCGTCGCGCAGCGCCTCGTAGATGCTGTGGCCGCCGCGGCTGATGCTGTTGTACTGAAACTCCATGATGGCGCGCGTGCCCAGAGCGCCGTCCGACTTGAGATCGCCGGCAAAGGCGGGCACCGCCGGCATGCACACAACGACGCCAAAGTCGCGGCCCTCGCTGTGTGCCCGCACAATGCGGTCCACAATGGCCCGGCCGATCTTGTTGCCCACCGGGTGCTGCGCGTCGCTGGTGGCCGTGATGAAGAACTGGTTCTCAATGTACACAAAGTGCTCGGCCTCGGTGATTGCAGATATGTAGGCGTTGGCCACCGAATGCTCTGTGTGGTGGCCCGACGACCACGCCGTGCAGCTGCGCGTCAGCTGGATGTGCAGGGGGCGGTCGTCCACCGCATGCTGCTGCTGCTGCTGCTGCTGATGTTGCTGATGCTGCTGATGCTGCGGCCGTCGCCGGTGGAGGTGGAGGAATCCTCGTCCGCCGCCCTCGCCGTCATCAGTGCCCGCCTCATCACTCCCACCGCCGCCGCCGCCGCTCCCCCGCATCAGCCGGCTCATGCCGTCGGTGATTCCGCCCATGAAGCGCTGGCCGCCCTCCAGCAGCTCCTGGCCACTCTCCAGCAGGCTGTCGGGCACATGGTGGAGACGCTGCGGCGGCTCGATGGCGGCATAGCCGTTGTGGCGCGTCTCGTACTTCTGGCCGTAGATGTAGTTCCAGCGGTCGATGAAATGGGTCATCAGGCTGGCCACAATGTGGCCCGACAAGCTGATGCTGATGTCGGACCAGCCCATGCGGGAGTACTTGGTGCGATCAACTAGAGGGGCGAGGTCAGCCGTCGGACAAGGCAGGGATGGCATGAATCGAGACAGACAGAGCATCCGGCCCTTCACTTACGCTTGTTGTTCTCCCACTTGTCGACGTTTTCAAAGTCGTACAGGCGGGCGTTGTTGTAATCCTGGCCCGGAAAGATGATGTTGTCCAGATTGCTGGGATGGGCATCGGCAATGGGGTGGCCTGGTTGTGTGTATTAGATAGGAGAGCAAGGAACTAGAAGAGCACGAAAGAAGAGCAGAAGAGCATAAAAGAAGAGCATAAAAGCGCGAAAGAAGAGCAAAAGAGCAAAAATAAGAGCGTAAGAGCACGAAAGGAAAGCAAAAGAGCATGAAAGAAGAGCACGAGAGAAAAGGAAAGAAATCAAACAGAACGACAATACTCACTGTTTGTATCCCAACGTCCAAAGCCTGTGCATCCAAGTTAGCATCGGGAAAAAAAGGAGAGAAAGGAGAGAGGAAAGTAAAAGAAGACAGTGGAAAGCACAACGACATGCCAAAACCGCTGGCCAACTCACACAAATCCAGCCCGCCCATGAAAGCGACGTGGTTGTCGACAATGCACAACTTCTCGTGGTGGGCCCAGTACAGCACCACGTCGTCGCTGGTGCCGTAGATGGTCTTCAGCGCATCCTTGCCCAGCTTGGACAGGTCGAAGGAGTGCAGGTTGCGAAAGGCCGTCTCGAAGTCGGCCTGCACCTCGTGTCCGCTGGGCAGGTGGTCAGGGTGGCGGAACACGCGGATGTTGGGGTGCAGAGCCTCGAGCGCGTGCTTCGTGTGCTGTGGCAGTCAGCGGATGAGCGACGAAGTTGACAGGCCAAGACGAAAGGGTAGTGCAAAAAAAAAAAAAAAAAAGAGAAGAGAGGCGGGTAGTGCAAAAAAAAGGAAATGAGAGGCACTCCTATTTTGGGGCCGTGATGGCAGAGTGTGTTCTCACCGCCGAGTTCACTGCCAAGGAATGTTAGCCAGTCGTCGCTGCCTCCTATCGCGGTATGCCATCTTTCTCTCCTTGGCTCCTTCCGCCTTTATCGCCAAGCGCCTTCCACCTCACCCGCCTTCCACCTCGCCCGCCTTCCACCTCGCCAACCGCCTTCCGCACTTTCCTGCCTGTTCCAGCTCTGATTCTTTGCCGTCTTCACTTTTTGACATTTTTTCTTATTACCGCTTCACTTTTGCTTCACTCTTGCTTCGCTTTTGCTTCACCCCCTTCTACCACTCACATGTCAATGCCTGCGTGACTTCTTTGTACACAATGATGCGCACCTGCACGCCGCGCTCGGCGGCCGCCTGCAGCATCCGGTCCAGCCGGTACTGCTCGTTTTGCTTGGGCGGCCGCCGCAGATACAGCTCCGGGCTGAGCCACCAGTCCAGGATGTAGACGGACTCGCGGGCCTGCTCCAGCGCCTCCGACACGGCCCAGAAGTACGAGCAGCCGTCGACATACCACTTGGCATGGCCCGTGGTCGGCGGCGCAAACGACTGGTAGCGGTTGCTGTTGTGCTCGTCGGCATGCGTGCCGCTGCAGTCGGTGCCGTGGTGCGTGTGCGAGTGCTGCTCGGCGCCAAAGAGCAGGCTGTGGACGTTGCCCTCGATCTCGTGCAAGAGGTTCTGCATTGTGCGAACGGGCGAGAAGTGGGACGAGGCGGTGCGGGTGCGTCTGCGAGTTCGCCTGAGACGAACTTTGGTGACGAGCTTCTCTGATGAACTTTTGTGATGAACTTTTGTGACGAACTTCTGAGGCGAACTTCTGTGATGAACTTCTGTGACGATCACTTTCTACGACCGGCAGTGAATACGAGTATGTGGGTAGAGGTTTTTTTTTTTTTTTTTTAGATATATATTGGACAAAGTTGACGTGAGCAAGGAACAAAATAGGGCATTGCGTGTCCCCCGCCAACTATACGAGTAGACGCGCACTCACACCTTCAACGAGGCCGTAATTGGCCGTCCCCGAATGCTTGGCAATCCCTTTCCATTTTCTCTCTCATTTTCTCACAGGTCCACTCAGTTCACGCTTGATGGCCATGGCAAGCTGAAACCCGCACTGCCTTGCATGCGCCGTCCCTCCGCCGTCGCTTCGTTTTCATTTCGTTGCTTTTGGTCCCACACCACACAACACCATTCCGTTTGGAGCTACGAGCCCGCCGGACAAACCAACCAGAGCTAGAGCCGCGTGTTCTGTCAGACGTCAATCCCGCCGGCACACATCAGCCCCAGCTTGGCATCGAGGCAGAAAAGAGGACGAGGCAAGACCATGGAGGGTTGCACAGCTGACATGAGGTGAGAATTGAAGATGACGCTGGAAAATACGATCGGAAAATGACCAACCGGGAGACGACGACGGCAAGTCACGAGGACAAAGCCAACAGAACTCCGAACAACGTTGCATTTGACAGGATCCCGCTTCTCACGGCAAGCCTTTTCTTGGCTTCGCAAGCGATGCTGCTGTGGGTCGTTTAGAGGCGCTGATGAATTGAATTCAGGTGCCTGCAGTGCTTCTCTGCAAATGACACAAGGACGGCATGCTTACGAGTACTCGCACAGCAGATACGGCGTAGCATAACTGCCCTTTGCTACTTCAAAGACGACGCCCCTGCTTACTGCGGAATCTAGAGTGCTTGTCTGGAGAGCGCTGTTGCGCTGTGCCTGTTCAACGGTGCCTAGTGTCACCAAATGTTCGGCACTTCCGGGCGCTACCCAACAATGCTGCAGCAGCAACTGATTATCGCAAATTCATTTACAGCGCTAGACACTATGTACAAGTTTTGTTCGGAAGGACCTCCATGACTTTGATTTTATTTTTTTCTTTTATTTTTCTTTCCCTCCTTTCCTTCTCCCCCTCTTTCCCCTTTCTCTTCTCTTTTTTTCCCCTACTTCCTTTTACAGGCTGACTGTGAGAAGGTGCTCTCCGCCCTCCAGCGAAAAGGTTGCCAGCGATGTCGTCTTGTCGCAGTGGCACGGCTTCTTACGCTTTCCGTCGAGCGTGATTGACTTGCATTTGGGCGTCGGCACAACCAGGGTGCCGTTGGTGTTGGCCGGTGTTTTAAGCCAGAGCTTATAGCTGTCTGCGCTCTTGGTCCAACCTGACGAGAACTTGCCCAGGGGCGTGGTGAAGCCCGCCTGGGCCGAGTCGAGATCGCCAAACTGCGGCTCCACAATCCAGGAGCTGCCGCCAGGCTTGGTCAGGCGCAAACCCACGACGTAGTAGGTCAGGGCCGAGGCAGGGCCGGCGCTCCAGCCGTGGGCGTGCGAGGGGTACGAGCCGGCATCGTCGTAGCCGTCGTTGGAAAATTTGAAGGACCCGTCGGAGTGGTAGCCTTCGATGACAGTGCTGGCTGTGCCATAGGGGCTGTTCAGATACCAGCCCCAGCTGGTGCGCATCAGGTCCAGGGCTCGCTTGGGCTGGCGCGCCACGAGATGGGCCCAGAGCTCGAAGCTTTCGGCATAGGGGCTGACAATGCCCTTCTTGCCTTCGGGGCAGATGGCACCGTTGGGGCCCCAGTTCTTGGTCAGGACCTCGCTGATGCTCGGGTAGTACGAAGTGTTGGCCATGCCGTAGGCCACGGCCAGGCTGTTGCCGTCCTCGGGGTACACGCTGCTGTCTGTGTCTTTGTTTTTAAAGGCACTGGGAGTGAGTTCAAGTTAGCATCGATGTGTCTTTGCGTCCTTGTGTTTTCCCTTTTTTTGTTCCCCTTCTCTTCTAATGACCCACCCTTTTGTAGAGTCCCAGTTGTACGTGTCGCTGTTAATGGCTGCCTTCAGAGAGGCGGCCAGCGTGTTGTACTTGGAGAAGTCGCCGTCTTCGCCGGCCCAGGCGGCCATGGTGGACACCACAGTCAGAATGCGATACAGAAGCGCATTGGCATCCGTCGTGTGCCCCGAGGCCGAGGCTGTACGGCCCCAGGCTGCTGTTCTCGTGACCGAGAGAAGGCCGGTGGAGTCGATTTTGCTGGCGATGTAGTCCACACCCAGGAGGTAGTTGCTCCAGTACTGCTGCAAGAAGGCGACGTCGTTGCTGAACAAGACGTAGTCGTACATTGTGATCAGCGTGATCATGTGGTACGCGTCGGAGCCAAAGAAGTTGAGCGGCGGCCCAGCATACGGCAGCTCTCCGGTGGATTTCTAAATGGCGCTGGTGAGTGAAGGCGAGCGAGGCAAGAGGAGAGAGAGAGAGAGGGAGAGAGAGGGAGAGAGAGAAAGAGAGAGAGAAAACCAGACAAGCATCAAGGCACGAGCATGCTCGCACATACACACTCATACTTACCTGCAGAGCAAGCTGGATAACGAGCGAGTTCCGAGCAGTGTCGAGATCGCCAGTGGTCAGCAGCAGCGCTGGCATTGCCACCAGCAAGTCGCCCGACCAGGCCGAGCGGTCGCGCTTGGCGCCGTCGACCATAATGCTGGCCTTGGCCAGGCCCAGGCTCTGGTCGTTCTCCCAGCCGGAGCTCAGCGGGTACTTGCGGCCGGTCTCGGACGGCACCGAGGTCAGCTGGATGGTGTATGCGCAGGCATACCAGATGCCGTTGAGCAGCTCGTCGCTGCTGTGAAAGTATCCGCCATAGGCCTGCAGGTTCGGCCAGTTGGGCTGGAAGGCGATCTCGAGGTCCATGGCCGTGATGCGGACGACGCTGCCGGTGCCGCTGGTGAAGAGGGTGACATAGCGGAAGCCGCCGCGCAGCTTGTCGAGCGGCATCTCGTAGCGGCCGTTGTCTGTGGCGTTGAGGCTGACGGTCAGCGCATTGTCGGGGCCCGAGCCGCCGTTGGACTCGTCGCTGACGGGCCCGGTGAAGTTGCTGGATTCGGAAAAGGCAATGCCCAGGGTGCCGGTGCCGGTGCTCGAGTAGGCGATGGACAGGATGCCGCCCACGTCCTTTTCAAAGTCGAAGATGAGCGCCGTGGTGTTGCCGGCCAGCTCGGGGATGGCGTCGGGGTACGTGCCGATCTGCTGGTGGGCCAGGTCGAGCACCTTGGTCGGCTGCACGGTTCGCGATGCCGGCGAGAAGCTGTTTTTGTCCCACTCGCCGGGAAACGAGGCAGCCGACGGGCCGGTGCACTCGTAGTCTCGCCAGCACGAAGCCGCAGCCACGCCAGGGGCCGCTGCCGCCACAAGGACGGAAAGCGCAGGAAGAGAGACGAGCATCGTCTGTGGGGGAAAATATACCCAAATGTGCAAGACCAGGTCAGATTCGACGACTGGCAATCTGGCGATCGACCGTCTGGAATCATGACAAGTGGCTGTTGGAGGGGGGAGGGGGGGGGAAGGCTTTTAATCTTAATAGGGATGCCGGAGCACAGATCGGTGCATGGTGGGAGAGGACAGCACCGAGTGCGACTAATGGCCCAGGGCAACAAACAACAGGAGGCGGAGAGGCCTGTTTCGGCCCTGGGACAGCCATGGCGCAGACGCAAGCCTCGTCTCTTTGATACGCCGACTCTATGGCAGTCGAAGGATGCAGCGAGTGGGGTACTCCGTATTGTTTTTCAGAAATAGGTCCCAAAAGGGGCTTAGCATAACAGGAGGGCCAAACGCCACCGCCACATTTTTAGAGGACTCTCTCCAATTTGACAGCCGCCCCGACATGGAGACGAGAGCGCTACGCTGAAACAAAGCCTAGGGGCTCTTTGTTTCTTGCTTGACGTCACTTGGCGGGATCTGGCCGAGCCCGCAACCTACCCAGACGACACCCGTGAGAACGAGGAGGTGCAGACCTCGAGGCAGGCCCAGGGCCTCTGGGCTTCTCATGCAGCGTGCAAAGCAGCACGACGTCCAGTTCCCTGCGGAGTTGGCATTGCGCCGGTGCGAAGGCCAGCTTGGGGGCAGTTTAGTGGGAGCTCCGCTCTTGCTCGGCCGAGTCTTACGCCGACAGCCAGGCTTCAGCTCAAGCGCTGAAATGCGAATGCGAAAGCGGTCTGCGTCTATGGATGGAAAACCTGAGCCGGGGGCGGTAGGCGTCTAAAACCACGACAGCAACAGCAAGGAGAACAATTTCCGGGGCAATAATACTGACGGCGAATAATAATACACTTCGAACACCTGAACGCTAAGACGTTGAGCGACTGCGGGCCGAGATGAAAGGGTGAAAGCAAAAAGAAAACAAACTCGATGAAGCGATTGCAGATCACTGCCTAAACCTAAAGCCCAAGCTAATTGTTCCCCCGCGCCTTAGCGAGCGATTGGTACCACGGCTTAGCTCTCTTTTTGCGGGGGTGAGACTTTGGGTTTTTGCGGGGATGAGAGCCCCGGTCACTTTCCGGACTGCTCACGTCTTGCACGATACATGGCTGGAAAGTCGGTCTTTTTTGGCTTGTTCCTGGGCTCGGCATGTGCTTGGCCGAAATGTTACCGCTTTTCTGCTAGCAGACCGCCTCTCCCTCGGCTGCTCGACCAAGTCGTGGAGACAGCGGGAGACAGCGGGCTCGCGACGAAAGGTGTCGCCTTATGAAATTAATACGCCGTTCAGGTCGAACGGGCCCCAGCGGCGATTGTCAGTGAACAGCAGGTCTGCACCGTCATCCAAGAGGCGGTGCCAGTCCCACATGACGTAGCCCCAGGCCTGGACGTCTTCGTTGAGATAGGAGCCAAACACGGTGCTGTATGTTTCGCGCCACAGCAGCGTCCAGGCCCAGGGCGGCTCCGATTCGCCGTCGTTTGTAAACACCAGGCGCTCGCGGCCCTCTTCCTTGTCGTCGCGGGGCGACCTCAGCAGGCGGCGCCGCTGCTTCAGTACGTTGGTGCTGATGACCCAACCAAACCAGACGCCGCCCATCTCTGTCGCGGCCCGTGGCAAAGCGGCGATCTGGACCGCCGCCTGAGGGGCCCTGGCCACGACGGCGAGCAGCAGCTCGAGGCCGCAGGAGACGGGCCCGTCAGCACGTGAGCTTTGCGCGCCTGTGTTTATTACGCCGTCAGCTGCCGTTGCTCCAGCTTTGGCGCACAGAGGAGCCTGTCAAGAGCCAAAAAAAAGAGGCACAACCGCAAGAGCAGAAGAGACAAAGGACAGAGACTTACGATAACGGTCTTCATACGTCGGATAATGCAGTTCAGGCCGGTAGGGGCTGTCGCGAGACAATTGTTCGTCAAAGTGGCCGAGGTAGGTGGTCTTGGCGAAGCTGTAGATGCACACGAGCTCCTCGGCCTCCCAGGGCTCGAAGTCGGCGAGGAAGAGGTGGTGTATGTCGAGGGGGGAGAGTTTGGGCGGCGGCGGCGGCGGCGGCCGGTTTGCCGACCCGGGCGTGTGGGGGCCCAGGCCGAAGAGGGCGCTGTACAGCTGGAAGCGGTAGAGGGCGCGCAGCAGCCGCGTCTGTTCGGTTGGCGAGGGCGGCGAGACGTGCAGGGACGAGGAGCGGGGGAGCGGTCCCTCCGGGTAGTTTGGGCTGTGGAATCGCAGGGCCTCGTCGAGGTTGGCGGCCGCAAAGCGGATGTAGGCTCTGAGCAGCGGCTGCACCACCGAGACGTGGAAGCCGGCCATGGCGACGGCGTCGGCCTCGGAGAGCTGCGCTTCATCGACGGCATTGACGGCATTGACGGCATTGACAGCATCGACAGCATTGACGGCATTGACGGCCGGCCGCCGCTGCCGCCGCCGCTGGTCCTGGTAGGTGGCGAGAAGGGCGGCGACGCTAGCATGCGAGCGCGGGGCGGCCAACGTGGCGACGCCGGCCCGGTAGGCGGCGCAGGCGTCGACGGCGGCGCTGCCCAGCGTTTGGGCCAGGCTTGCACACAGCAGGTAGCGACGGTCGGCCCGATACTGCTGGTGGAAGACGGGCGACGCGAGCACCAGCGCACGCAGATCGTCGAGCGCCAGCAGCGACATGCACAGCCGCCGCAGCTCTGGCGGCAGCGTTTCCAGCGTGTTCGTCGGCTGGGACGGCGTGGCCGGCGTGGCCGGTGTGGCCGGCGGCGGATCTGGCGCCGGCTCGGGCATTTGCGAAGAGACGAACCGGGGCGCGTCGGCACCGGCGTAGAAAGCGTCTCGTCGTGGCTAGGGGCAAGCACCTCGTTCGGCTCTTATCGTCTGAGGCCCGATCTCATCGGACTTGATCTGGCACCTGCAGCAAGGTGAAAATGAGCATGAGATGCTGGCTGGTTTGTTGTATGCCGAGGGGCAGCATGCCGACAGTAGCGAGAGGTGCAAACGAAGCCAGGCCTGTTTTGGTATACGAAGCGAACCAATCAGAGTGGAGACTTGTGGCTCAAGTAATAGTATGGATACGGTGGCCCCCAGTAGGCACACACCAACTTTTCATAATGGCACACCAAGTTTTGGTTTTTAGTGCAAACGCCTACGAGGTTTAAGCTCTGAAATGCCCTGAAATGCCTTAAAATGCCCTGAAATGCCTTGACTGAGGCCAAGGCTACGATGGAGCCGAAACTGAAACGGTAAAGAGAGCTGAAAGTCGAAGAGGAAAATAAGATACGTCTTGCAATATCAACCGAACACAGCTTCGCACAGCGAGCTGGACATACACGTCATAGGTCTCTACTCTAAAATCAACGAATCACTCGCCGCGACAACGCTTGCAAACACTCCATAATGCCGACGCTCTTCGGTGCAAACACTCCAACATGCTCGGTCTGGCAAACCGGCGGTGGTCTGACGACGTGCCCAAGCTGGCGGTCACGCTCACGCAGTGGGCCAGCGCCATTCCGACGCTGGCGCTCACGTTGCTCAGTTGGTCAAAAGACGGTCGCCGCTGATGAGGCCCGAGACACCAGACTGAACCTGCTTGAAGGGCACAAAGCCGCAGGACCCGCTCTCCAGATGCTGGATAAGACCTGCCAAAATCTTGAATTCTTTGCGGCAGCTGGCTTTCGGGCAGTGGTAGAGTGTCTGCTGGTCTGTGAGAGGGCAAGATTAGCCAGTTAAAAGCGCGGAAGCGGAGACAGAAAAAGACAAAAGAAAGCTCTGCCTGGAGTGGCTACACTCTGGAGCGGCTACACTCTGGAAAGTCGGGAGAAGCCCTGAAATTTCCGAAGCAGCGGCTGGTGGGTACAAAGACAGAAACCAGTATTGAGCAAACGTAGAGCAAAGAAAACTGAGCAAGAAAAAGAAACTCTAAGCAGGAAAAAGAAACTCTGAGCAGGCCACAGTAGGCCACAGCACACACAGCACGCCACTTACGAGCAGGCGAGTTCAGGTGCTGGTTGAGCCCATGCAGCGAGTTGAACTGGCGGTTGCACAGGTAGCAGCTGAAGGCGTAGCCGTTCCAGGCCCGGTCGGTGGCCTCGTACGTGGGCGAGCCGTGCCATTCCAGCAGATTCTTTGTCAGGATGCCGCCGGGGTCCTTTCGGCGCACAAAGCGGTACAGCTCGTCGCGGTTCAGGTTGGGGGCCTGCGGGCAGCTGCCCGTCTCCAGATGGTGGGTCACGCCGGTCGCCGTGACAAAGTGTCGGCCGCAGAAGGGGCAGCTGATGGGCTGGCCCAGATGGTGGCGGGATTGCTTGTGCTGGCGACGGGGCACGGTTAGCTTTTCAAAGGCCTACATTTGGCACTGCGTGGCTGCTGCAGCGGTGGCTCGCCCTCGCCCTCGCCCTCGCCCTCTCTCCCGCGACAAGGCTCACCTGCTTCAAGTTGTTGGCATTCTGGAACTCGCGGTCGCAGTCGCCGCATTAGAAGCGGCCGTGCTGGTTTGCTTCGTGCTCTTCGCGGCTGTCCTTGGAGGGCCAGGTCTCATAGCACGCGTGGCACTCATAGGCAAAATGGTTCGTGTCGTTCATGTGCTGGTAGGCCGCACGATTGCTCCCAAACGACCTGGAGCACCGAGAGCAGTCAAACGACATTGTGGCAGCAGCAGAGAAAAAAAAAGCAGCACCAGCTGGGTAGGAATGCGCAGAACGCCGACAACTCAATCTTGAGGCTGGGAGGAAAGACGATGGTCAAAGGGAGAGGAGAAAGGGGGCAGAAAAACTGAGCTGAGGCGCAAAGAGAAAGAGACAAGTCAAATCCCAAAACAAGAAAGTGCCAATGACGAGTGGGCCGCTGTCACATCATTCATTCGACATCCGTTTGCATGGGAATTGAATGTCTCTCTTACAGCAAACGATAAAAGGGGGGCCGTTATCTCGGTGTAGCACGCCGAATACCGGTGAGAGGACCCTTGTCTGAGCACGTGATGTAGCTCAAGGTGCTCGGACGGATGGTTCTTGCCTTTTTAGTGAATGAGCGGTATGAGCTTCAGGAAAGTGATCCCCACACGCCTGCCTGTATTATCCATACTTAGTACTTGTGGCCATAGAGCCGGCGTGCTCCTTCTCAGAGTGCTCAATCGCCCCATTGGTTGTTGAAGGAGGCAGGCGCAAGGATGTTGTCAACGCTCAAAAGAGGAAGCTTCACTCAACGGTAAAAGTGCGCAGGTGTTGGAGCATGCTGGCCTGAGAATAGGATGTTCCAAGCCATTTTCAGGCATATGGAGTACGGAGTAGATACCCGTGGTTTAGTGAGGGTTCCTTATAAGAAGGAGCATCCACATCTCAGTTAAGAACAGCAACAATTAACCACATTCGATGTTATTCTGACAAGTCCATGCGGCCTTGTTCGACGTATGAATGACTGCAAAGATTAGAAGCCGTACTGTCGGAGCAAAGAGTGGTGCGTTGTGAGAGGTATTAATACTCTGGTGCTGGCTGTTTATAATGAGTATGGATATTGCAAAATTACTAAGCCGCGACGGCGTTCTTGATTATTTTTAGCGACCATTTCGCTGTAATACGGCACAGCATTGATGAGCCCGCCACCAACTCACTGTGTTTTTTCTTTCCAGCACGCACGCGGGCGATGTCCGAACACTTACAGTCCCGGCCCGTGCATGTACCTAGCATACATACGACTTGTCTGCGTATCTTCGCTTGTGCCAATTGGACAGCAAGTCCAGTGATGGCCACAACAGTCCCAACCACGGCAGCTGAGGCAGAGGCCATGGCCGCCGGGCTCTACTCGGCGGAGGACCATGTCCTGGACCCGGCCATCCTGGCGGCAGCCATGGCGAGGCAGGACACGTCGGATCTGGAGGCCGTAGCGGCGGCGGCGGCGGCAACAGCAGCAGCAGCAGCAGCAGCAGCAGCAACAGCATCGCCACGGCCGCCATCACTGCCCCTTCCAACATCACCACCTTTGTCGACATCACTGCCCCTGCCGCCGTCGACGCAGACACACATATCACCGCTGCTGGCCGCACAGCCGGCGCCAACACAGCTGCCGCCGCCGTCCGGGATTCCCATGGAGCAGCCCAGCGTGCACCTGTTCGATCCGGCCCAGCACGCCCACCTGGTGCTGTACCTGGCAGCGCTGCACGGGTCGTGCATCACGCACGACGGGCTGGCCGGCAGCTTTGTGCCGCCGCTGCACCATGACAAGCTGCTGGCCTGGTGGAAGAGCCGGCTGGGGCTGTCGTCGGTGTCGTCGGTGGCGTCGCCTGCCAGCCCCCAACCGTCATCGCAAGTCCAGCTTCTGTTGCTGTTTGCAAGGCAGCCGGCGCTCTCAAGCAGCGGCAACAACGGCAGCAGCACCGCCTTGTCGTCTGCCGCCTCCGCCGCCGCTGCAAACAAGATCCCCGGCCCAGACCTGGTCGGCGCCGCCATGCTGCGCAACCACTCGGCCGAGTCCAGCCCGCACGTGGCCACGCTGGAGCTGCTGCTCGTCAGCTCGCGCTTCCGCCGGCAGGGCGGCGCGCGGCTGCTCATGCACAACGCCAAGCTGCACGCCCTTTTGCAGCGACGGACACTGCTGGTGGGTTGTGTTTTCTTTTTGGTGTATTGTGTTGTGTTTTGCTTCGCTCTGCGCTGCTTTGAATTCTGCGTTGCTTTGAACTCTGTGCTGCTTTGCGCGCACATACGTCCGAGTCTCTTTGCGTCTGTTCGTCTGATCCTCCTGCTAACACCATCAGACCGCCGAGGTGGAGGCGGGCTCGGTCGGCGAGACCGTGCTCAAGCGCCTCGCCTTTGCAGAGGCTGGCCGCATCCCCGGGTTCATAGCGGCCCGGCCGGCGTTGCCACACAAGAGCGGGGACCTGGTGATACTGTATTCGAACCTGGGAGTCGCATGACAGCGCTGTGGTTATAAAAGATGCAACGCGGAAATGAGAATAGACGTTGAAGGCGAGGCTGCAATGCGCAGACACTCGCACTCCCACACACGCCCACAGATAGGCTCTGCCCTTGTTTTCTGGTTACTCGTAATAACCATTCTACTACTTGTGTCATAAATATACAGTGGCCAGACCTGGGGTGGGCAGGCAGGACCTTCTCCTTCGTCCCCATGTGAAGTTTTGCGCGCATAAAAATGATTGAGCACTCGCGTAATGATTGAGCACTCGCATAAAGTGATTGAGCACTCGTTCCATATGTAGAGGCTCTTTTTTTTTCCTCCTCCCGTCCATCCGCTTCATAACCCAACAGCGCTCGCCCAACTTGGCTCTGCCAATCATGCTTCATTGTCGTCCACCTCCTCGATCTGCGGGGACTTGTACGACTTGGGCCGCTGTGCGGGCTGGGCCTGTACCTGTGTGTCCGTGGCCGTGGTTGTGGCGCTGGCCGGCATGGGCTGGCCCGTGGTGCCGGCAAAGTGTGCTTGGGCAGCCGTGGTGCCGGCGCCGGCCGACTTTGACTTTTTCTTTTTCTTCGGGTTTGGCTGGGGGGGTTAGCATCGGGAGAGAAAGAAGAATAATAATAATAAACCAAAACCAAAACCAAAACCAAAACCAAAACCAAAACCAAAACCAAAACCAGAACCAGAACCAGAACCAGAACCAAGGCTTACATCGTGCCAAGCCCACACGGGCCGGAAGCTGTCCATAAAGGAGACGTCCTCCCAGAGGTTGGGGTAGAGCCAGAGGCCCGGCGGGACGACAAAGTAGGTGATGCAGAAGAGGATGACGCGGAAGATGGCCATGAGGAAGAAGAGGCCGAGCAGGCCGAGAAAGGCCCAGCTGAGATAGTAGACGCCCTGGCGCATGCGCAGCGGCCACAGCGGATACAGCACCACGGCAAAGATGGCCAGCAGCGCCAGCCCGGCATACACCTTGCGCATGACCTGGCTGCCCTCGTACAGCCAGACGTAGTACATGTCGTCGCCGGCGTCCTGCTGGCGCTCGATCGTGACGGTCCACTGGCCCTTGATGCGCTTGCCGCCGGAGCCCTTGGAGCCCTTTTTCTTGCCGCCGTGGTCGTGGCCCTCGTGGCCGGGCCCGCCGCCGCCGTCCTCGTCCACCTTGACGACGCGCAGCGCCAGCATCGACAGCGGCAGCAGCTTGAACGCGTTCTCCAGCGACGCCCGGTCCGTGATCACCGGCAGCCCGGGCGTCTTGATGCGTGCCTTCTCGTACGCCGGCGACTGCAGCGCCCGCAGCGCCCGCTTCACCCGGAACATGTCCTTGCGCTCGCCGTTGAGAATCACCGTCCGCAGCTTCAGATCCTGCCCGCGCAGAAACTTGGCCATCGCCACTGCCACCGGATTGGGCGGGCCCGGCGTGATCGGCTGTGGCTGCCCCGCCATCGCCTGCTGCGGATGCTGTTGCTGTTGCTGTTGTTGCTGCTGCTGCTGCTGCTGCTGCTGGTCTGAGCCGCCGCCGCCCGGCCCTTCGCCGCCTTGCCGTGCTTGTCCTCCACCCGCCATCTGTGACTGCGCCGCCTGCTGCTGCTGCATCATCATCTGCTGGCGAGCCCGCTGCTGCAGCTGCTGGATGAACTCTGGCACCGTCATGCCTGCTTTCTCGGCGTCCGCCGCAATCTGCCGCTGGATCGCCGCGATCTGCTCAGCCGACGGCATCGGCGGGCCCCCCGGCCGCCCCGGCATGGCCTGCATGGGCTGCTGCATTGTGTGTAACCCGGAGTCAAGACAGGGGAGGGGATCGATGCGGTCGCGTCAATGGGCCAAGCAGAGGTCGACGATAAAAACAATCCAAATTGGATCGATAGGGGAAGAGAGTAAAAGAAACAAGGAGCAGGGGAAAAACTATAGAAACAAAGGGAAAGACAAAAAAAAAGATGCTGGGACCAGCAAGAAACGAATCAACTGAATGTCCAGGCTAAAGAAAGAGAACAGAAAATTACATCAAGAAATGAAACGACAACGAAGCGATGCACTGGTTTGCACTCGCCTGCAGTCAGGTCCTTTCGTTGTGCGCTGGCCAAAAACGCAAGCTGTTCAGTTGGGAAAAAATAAAGTACTCCGTAATACAAAACACTCTAAAAGCGGAACGTGTCTTTAACGTGTCTGTGCGCATTTTGCTTCTCAGACTCGAGCTGCGCTGTATTACGGAGTAAGGGGGCCAGGAACAGAAGGACCCGCTCGGCACGGAGCGGCGATTGTCCGATCTGCTGTAGACAGTATCAGTATAATTTACTGTGTAATCGACACGGTAAGCTTCTTCTCGTCAAGATGTTCGACATACCAACGAGTATCCATACTGCGTATTACTCCGTACAAGTATGAGTACCCCCCTACTTGTTTTGAATACAGACAGCTCATTGCTTAGCACGGCCTTTCACTCAGTCGTCGATGCACGACTCCGAAAACAGAACTCGACCAACGCATCTGGCTGCATTCGGTAACAAGCCGTTTTGCTTAAGCGGAAACCAGAATGCCAGGGGGGGAGCTCTGTTCTACAGTATCCATACGTCGTCGTACTCGTATGAAAAACGAAACTTGTGTGCATCGAATGACTCCTGAAGCATTTTGTAAAATACGTACGAGGCGCAGACGGCCAATGGCAGCCGGCCAGCATGTCAGTCTCAGCCGGGCGCATAGGCAAATTACTGTCGCAGCAGCAGAGCGCTTACAGCCAGTCGTTAATTTTTTAGACCTGCTGTATCTCTCGGGGAGGAGGGGGAAGGGGGTTGCTTTGGCGTGGGATAATACAGGGGATCCCCTTGTTGTCCGCCGTAGTACGAGAAGCAATAATACTCCGCATGATGTATTATGGATACTCTCGACTGCTGAAAACAGATCAATATGGGTGACATCTTCAGCAATTGGAAGGAGACGGCCGTTTTTGGTACGTGTGAGTTTGTTGCAGACTGCTAATGAGGAAGGAGCAAGCGGAGTGCGAAACACAAATACGTTCGCGTAAAAGAACATGGGGATAGAGCAATAGAAGACAGCACACGGGAATGTCATCAACCTCTCCTTCTCTTTGGACCACCACCGAAGAAAGAAAGAAGAGCAATAAAAGCGGAAGCTAATGCTTTTATTGCTTTTTCTTCTTTTTTTCTCGTTTTCTTATGCTTTTATTGCTTTTTTTTTCTTTTTCTCGTTTTCTTATGCTTTTATTGAATTTTCTTCTTTTTTCTCATTTTCTTAAGCTTTTATTGCCTTTCTTTTCTCTCTTTTTCTTCTTTCAGCTGCCAGTGTTAGCACCCGCTGCCTCCTTTCCATTTTCGGCATTTTTGCCTGGGCCTCGTATTTTTTTTTTTTTTTGTTTGCCTCTCCATCCAGCCTCCCTTGCCTTGGAAGAGCACATAGTTATATGTCGACATGTGCTATACAAAAACCACTCACTAAATATGACCGATTCTTTGCCCCCATCCCACACCCTCCTCTCAGTTTGACCGCCTTTATACTCGTAGATTTCCGGGCTCTGCCTCGTCGCCACCAAGCCACTCCAGCTCAGCACACAGGAACGACGCCAAAAACCAGACCGATGATTGGCTTTGGAACGATTTCGCGTTCATGCGAACAAGTCCGGCTCGACGCCACGGTGCCTAGTTTTTATTTCGGCTTTCTCGCAGTAGCTAATCAGGCTGCCAGATTCTTGTTTTCCTCGAACGGCCTAGGGAGACTTGAATCACAGAGCCTGGCTTTTTCTTGCTCCTCTTTCGCAGGCACAAGATTAAGATGTGAGATTGCGAGATGCGGTCCTACTCTCCATACTCGTACTCCGTAATATCCATGCGAGTACTAAAAAAACGCCTCTTTCGGCGAACCTGTGGATACACTTGCTCTCGCTTGCTCTCGTATTGCGGCCCATCCGAATGCCAGATCCATAGTCTCCGTTGTGCGGCGTACAACAAGGAAAAAAAGAAGAAAAAACCCCGACGCTAGAGACGAAGAAGCCATCTAAGATCATGGGTACGATGTATTGCGATGTAGTTTGCTACAAAGCATCACTGTGCGTGTGACGTGAGGCTGACGAGGAACCGGGTTCGAAGCACGAGGGAGAAAGAAATACTCCAGCCAGCACATGAAGCCATCGCCAAGAGAGGCATGGTGACCACGCAACTCGTATTTGAGAGCGCACGCGACACCTCCTTCGAGGCGGCCCAAGATGTCGTGGTTGCAAAATGACAAATGAAATATAAAAACAGAAACAGAAAAGGGGAGACAGGAGAGGAAGAAGAGAGCCAAACAAAAAAAAAAAAAATTGCGGCCTCACCCCCTTCTCCGTCGGCATCTTCAATTGTTATGGTGAGCCAAGGCAGCCACGAATCTTCAAGCAACAGCAGCAAATCCAAAGCATCATGCCACCATCGCACTGACAAAGAAAGTGCCCGACTACAAAAACAAGAAAAGCAGAGCCAGAGAACGACAAGAAGCCTCGACAACTGAGACATGCAGATGCTGAACCACAACGTCTGTCTCACCCGACTGGCTGATGTCTGGTGGCGTTTCTTATGGCATTTCTCTTGTTATTTTTCTAGGCGTTGCCTAATACTCTTTCTTTAGTTCACTTTTTTTCCCAAAGAGTACGAAGAAGGAGTTGCAAGTTCCTCCGCTGCCGTCTTTTGGTTCGTCATCCCGCTATTTCCTCTGCAGCGGTCATAAATGCCATTCTTTCGCTGCCCTTCATTCGCTGCCGTTCGCTGATGTGCCCAAACCACCAAGCTCTGCGGCGAAGCTCGCTCTCGCTCTCTCTTTGCCCAACCCCCCCTCCCCACCCCTCAACCCCCCTGTCTGTTTAGCTTGTATAAGCCAGCCAATCTATAAGCGCCGACAGGCTGCCGGCTCAGCACTCCTCAGCCAATCAACGTGCAGCTTACAGCTATTTTTCAAAATGTTCTACGAGTAAGTCGCTGCCTCGGTGCGGTTTCTATGGACAGCGTTGGAACAGCTCAGAGTGAGGGTGTAAGTCCATACGAGTACTCGTGTGTGAGAGAGAAAGTGTGTGCAGTAAGAGCGCCGAGGCTTGTTTTTGTAATTTTCTAATTTCGTTGGCAAAAAGTGCGCGTCCTGAGAAAGTGCCGGAAGGAGACAAGGGCGGGTGTGTGTGCAAGTCCGTCCTCCGTAATACACACCGAGGAGCAGTACTCGTATACTCCGTAGTAATATTATACCCACCAGAGAAAACCCGAGTCTGAAAGTATTACGAGAAGGAAAAAAATAGGCAAGTGCGTGTACGAGAGTACTCGTATTACGAGGCCGAAGCAAGACCTCACTCAAACGTCATACGGAGCAGGCACGACCGGCTGGGGTGTTGAGTGTGTGTGTGTGTGAGCAAGGACAAAGCAGGCAGGACGTTGGAGTCTTCGCCTATCAGACAAAAGCCCCAACAGCAAAAGACATGCGTGTGTACGGAGTACGAGTATTACTCGCATTATTACCTCTCGAGGGACAAAGCCCCGAAGGCACGACGCAACGTTCTACAAATGTCTCATTCATGTACGAATAAACGGAAGCCACAACCCAAGATAGATGTCAAAAAAGGCTCTCACGCCCCGCTCGCCCACGCCGTCTTTGTCAGTTCCCGACCGAGTTCTCTCACACCTCTTGCCTCCCCTGTCTCCTTCTCTCCTTCTCTCTTTGTTGCGGTGCGCCTGTTCATTCTCCGTCGTCCACCGTTTCTGTCAGTCTGTTTCACGCTTGCCCGTCAAGTCGTTGGGCAGCCGATAAATTCATTGGGTCCTGCCGCCTCTCTTCCTTTTCCTCCTTGGACCATTCGCTCTTCGTCTCCGTCTTTATTTTTTCTTTTCTTTTTCTTTTTATCACCTTCTGCACAATCTCACGCGCTCGCTTCTGCCCTCGCTTCTCCTTGCCATATCAAACACAAACATAAAACCTGCGTTCTGTTGTCTCTCATTTTTTGCGACCACTGTCTTTGGTTTTTTGTTGTCTGCTATTATTTGTCTTTTTGGGGGCCTTGGATGTATACGAGTAATTCTTAACTCGCCCCTTCGCTCTTCGGTCACTTCACCTTTATAAGGCCGTCAGCCCGCCCGACCTGTCATTCGCTGTTTTTGGTCTTTGTAAAAAGGACGCTGGCCGCCTCTTTCATCGTCCTTGTATTGCCTTTCTTTTTTTCTTTTCTTTCTTTTTTTTTTTTGCCATTTCTCTCTTTTCCCTCCTCTCTCATATTACATCCTTTCTGGTTGGGGCACAAGATAAAGTATGACGCGCCATACTTGTGAGCCATGAATCACAAAACTGCCATGATTGCAGAGACGTCTCCGTCATGGCTGGATTCGCTAACTGCCTGCTGCGGTGGCTTGTCGTCGTCGCATCGGCAGCAGGCTCACAATAAGCTTCGTCGTGAGTTTCTTCCACAAGCAGACCGGCCCGGCTCATGTTCTGCAGACGCACAGGCTTACACTCATACAGGCCAGGAGAAGGAAGCGGCCATCTGGACCGACAAGCCTGCCTTTACGCCCCCGCCCTCTTTTGCGCCGCAAACACAGCCTTCGCACCAAGGCGCCAGTCTCAGGGCAACCCAGTGGCCAGGCCGCAACCTCCAGCAGCAGCAACAGCAGCAGCAGCAACAACAGCAGCAGCAGCAGCAGCAGCAGCAGACAGTCTACGACGCGTACGGCAACCCTGTAGACGGCAGGCGTGTATTCACAGAACACAGCGCTGGCGGCTTGCGCTCCTCCCACTCGACGTCTCGCTCGCGACCACAGTCGCATTCCAAATCGGCTTCGATCGGTGGTCGCCGCAGTTTGTCCGTTCGCCGGCGTTTCCGAGCACACGGGTCGTCGTCGTCGTCTGGCTCGATCCCTTTGTTTTCAACCTCATCGTCGCGCCGTCCACAAATATCCGCTCCCTCCAACTTCCGTCACTTGCATTCCGAAACTTTTGTCTTTTCACCATCAATGCCTCTGACCTACCAGCAGCAGCAGCAGCAGCAACAGAACGGACAGCACCAACAGCAACAACAGCAACAACAGCAACAACAGCAACAACAGCACCAACATCAGCAATCACCTTCCTTCCAGCCATTGGAGCTCGACATTTTGTCAGCGCGGAATCCCCTATCTCCCCTGTTGTCATCCTTTGAGCGCGACGCTCCGGCTCTCATTGCAAACGACGATGCTGTGACAGTCCCGCCAAAGGCACATACCCGGGACGGCAGCAGCAGCACCGGCGACAGAACCCTGGCGACACTCGATCGCAGCTACTCCACTATGTCATTTCACGTGCCGAGGCGGCCGATGCCTGACGCGAAAAGCGCGGCCGTTGCCGGCGTCAGCGCCAGTGCCGATGCCAGTGCCAGTGCCAGTGCCAGTGCCAATGCTGTTGTCAGAATCGGCACTTCTGCTTCGGCATCATCGACTTCCTTTCCCACAACAGCAGTTGGGCTGCATGAGCAGTTTCAGCCCCCAACCATACCACCGCGATCGCGACTTCGCTCCCACTCGTCGCCGGCCGTCGAGAGCATTGTCGAACGCATTGCCAATGCCATGATTGAGATGGAGCGGCTACAGGCCGAGATCGACTCTGTCATTGAGCGGCAGAGCATCTATATCAACAGCCGGCCCACTACAGCGTATGGCCAAGGTAAGGTTTTTTTCTTTTTTCAGTTTTCTTTTGGCGGCTGAGTCCCATCCTTCTTTTCTGACCCACCCTAGATTTTGAGCCGCTACCCTCTGTCCCTGCCTTACCAGCAGCTGCACCATCGTTTGCTGAACGGCTGAGCACAGAGCGACCCCAGACAGCACCACCACGCCATAGCGGAATAGTGGCCTTTGATCAAAGCAAAGGAAGCAACACAAAGAATAGGGGCGTTGGGGACAATGCTACTCATCACGGAAGTATCAGCGACGACCATTTGAGATTTTACAACAGCTACAGCAGCAGTAATCTCAACAGCAGCCTGAATAGCCACGCAGTCAACTTCCACCGTGACATCACACCGGCACCGCTGGCCATGCCGCTGCGTCACAACGACACTGTGCCCGGTGTACCGACAACGTCGCCTCTAGCATCCAGACAACGAGCGCCGCATGCACAACAGCTGTCGCAGAAACTGTCACAGCTGTCCTCATCCATGGCCACCACATCTCAAGCATCGTTGGCCTCAGCTGCGTCGGTGGCGGAGGCGGCTGCTGCAGCTAAAGAGGCGGCAAAAACAGCATCATTATCAACAAAAACAAAGGCGACGTCGGCAGTGGGAGACAGTGGATCTCGGATCAACGGCCGATCCGTAGATGTTCCGCTTGCACCACCGTTGCCGCTGGTATTACGTCCACCGCTGAGAAAGAAGAAGTCCTTTTCGCGGGTGTCGAACTGGCTTTTCCCCCACAGTAGCGGTGGCGGCAGTAGGGAAGGCGTCGTTGGTGGTGGCAGCGCTGCGGGTGGCACTGGCCATCACCAGCCGCCGGCTGTGTTCCATGGGCGGGGACTGAGCTTTGACTCGGTGACCAACCAGCCGCGGCCTGTGACGGAAAAGGAAGGCTTCTACCAATGTCTGGTGCCGGCGGGGCCGGTGAACGGTAGTTTTAGCCGAATGAACGGCGGCGACAGCAGAGCTGGTGCCTCTGGTAGAATTCGCACTAGCTTTGACAGTGTCTCGACGGTTGACACGCTGTCGACGTGGACGACTGAGCGGGAGCAGCATCAACAGCAACAGTATGAGCAGCAGGAGAATGGAGAGGCTGGTCACAGTGCCGGCCACGGTGGCGATTTCAGCAGTGCTGAGGGCAACCGCAGCCACGGCGCAGACGACCGACAGGGGGGCGAAGCCGACAACGACGATGAGGACGAGGACGAGGACGAGGACACGCATACCGCACCGACAACTTCTGGCTGGTCGTTGGCGGGAAGCTCGCCCGTTGCGGCCCGGGACACCATTTCGGCGGACACGCCGACTACGGTCACAACGGCCGCTTCGCCGATGAAACCCACGAATCCCGTTGTCACCACTACCGCTGCTGGTTCTTCATCTTCTTCTGTCGCCCTGGTAGGCGCCACTCTGCCAGCCCACCAGTCCACAGCTGCCCCTGCATTATTAGACAGCAACAGCGCCATGTTCGTGGACGGCAGTCGACCTCTCAGTGTGGGCGTCGCATATTAAAATAATAAGTGGTTTTGACTGGGGTTTGGGGTCTATGCATCTTTCTTTTCTTTTTTTTTTTTTTCTCATCTTATTCTTTTCACCTTTCACTTACATTTGATACCATGGGGACAACACATGACATATAGATGGGGGGAAGGTGGAAACTGGACACAAAATGCGACTTGGCTGGTATTACGTCGTATTATTACACGTTGGCTTTTGGCAGTGTATGGCTTTGGCTTTGGCTTTGGTTTTCGGGGTTGGTTTTCGGGTTTGGGTTTGGTTGGGAGGGGGAGGTTCCCTGGGGGGGTTCCCTATCAGAAGGCTCTTTTATTTCTTTTGTTTGAAATCGCAAAATACCGCCCAGCGCGGGCTGGAAAGCGAGAGATAGACGCAGGGGCAAAAACAAAACGGAGGAAGAGCGTTTAAAAATACTATGGTTTTAATGTACGACGTATTAGTGTGCGAAAAGTAATAATACTAGAAGCGTTGTCTTGTCGTTAGAGTACTCGTACTGTCCTTGTCATTCTACTCGTAGGATACTGGGACGGTTGAACTCAACGCCCATTGGCTGGCGCAGGGAGATGCGGGCAGCGACCTCAGGAATTTGGCGTTCCTCGTTCCTTCCCCCTTGAAATTGCGTTTTTCCTTTTTGCAAAAGAAGGCAGTCGCGACCCGGCGCCCTTCGGTCTCACCTGGCAAATGTGGCAGTTTGCCAGTTAAGATCCAAACTCGACTCTTTCTTCTCTCCTCCTCATCTTCATCTTCTCTTTTTTTTTTGACGACTAAAGAAGGCGAAGCAGCATCTCTATCTCACCCTCACTCAGCACCATACCAAAAATATTAGCGCGCCATCATGAAGGGCCCTGCCGCCGTCGTCGACGCGGTGCGGTCGCTGTTTGAGGGCAGCGACCGGCACCGGTACCGGCCACTCGCAGGATCGGCCGCGGCCTCGTCGGCGCCGTCATCGTCGGCGTCGTCGGCCACGTTTCCGTCCGTCGGGTCTGGGCGGCGCCGCCAGCGGATCGCCGGCTCGACGGCTTGGACAGACGACGACGACGCAGCTGGCGAGGTTACGGGGGCCTGGGCGCGGCAGAACCGGCCGCTGCTCAAGGTGTCGCTGTTGCTGGTTTCGTTTGTGCTGCTGCTCTATCTCGGTGTTGCCATTTCGTGAGTAGTTTTGTGTGTGGTGTGTTTTTTTTTTTTTTTTTTTGGTCTAGCTGGTCAGCAGCAGTTCTGACAGGTCTTCTCCCCCGGCTGTTCAGACGCGTCGGCGCCTCTCATGGCCAGAACTCTTCCTGCGACACTGTGGACCACGGCTACCAGTGCTATCCGGCGATCGCCCGCAACTGGGGCCAGTATTCGCCCTTTTTCTCGGTGCCGTCACCGACCAAAGACGCCGCCGAGGCTGCGGCCGAGCCGGCGTCGGCCCCCGCGCTGCCGCCGCAGTGCCGCTTCACGTTTGCACAGGTGCTCTCGCGGCACGGCGCGCGCGACCCAACGGCCGGCAAGTCGGCGGCGTATGCGAAGCTCATTGCGCGGGTGCAGGGTGCGGTGGGCCGCTTCGTGGACGGGCCGGACGGCGCCGTCGGCTTTCTGGCCGGCTACACCTACCGGCTGGGGGCCGACCAGCTGACGCGCTTTGGCGAGCTGCAGATGGTGCACTCGGGCGCGCATTTTTACCACCGCTACCGCAACCTCGCAGAGCCGCCGCCGTCCTCGACGGCCTCCTCGACGATCTCCTTGACGGCGGCGTCGCCCTACAACCCGAAGACGCTGTTTGTGCGCTCTGCCGGCCAGGAGCGCGTCGTCATGTCGGCCGTCAACTGGGTCCAGGGCTTCCACCGCGCACGGCTGGCCGACGAAGCCGCCGCCCGCCGCCAGAGAGGCACCACGAAGACGGGGGGCCGCAGCAGCGGCAGCAAAAGCAAGGACGCCGACGAGCAGGCTGCATACCCGGAACAGCACATTGTGGTGATCCCCGAGGAGCCGGGCTTCAACAACACGCTGAGCTACAACGGCCTTTGCCCGGCGTTCAGCGGCCACGCAGGCACGGAGGCGCAGCGCACGTTTGCGGCGACCTTTGTGCCGGCCATCACGGCGCGGCTGAACCGGGCGCTGCCGGGGGCCAACCTGACGGACAGCGAGACGATCGACCTGATGGACCTCTGTCCGTTTGAGACGGTTGCGGATTTTGACGGAACAGACGACGGAACAGACGACGGCGGCAGCGGCAGCGGCAGCGGCGGCGGCGGACGGCGGCTGTCGGCGTTCTGCTACCTTTTCTCGGAGGCCGAGTGGCGCGACTACGACTACTACCAGACGCTGGGCAAGTGGTACGGCTACGGCGACGGCAGCGCACTGGGGGCGACCCAGGGCGCTGGCTTTGTCAACGAGCTGGTGGCGCGGCTGACGGCGTCGCCCGTGGTCGACCACACGTCCACGAACCGCACGCTAGACGCCGACCCGGCCACCTTTCCGCTCAACGCCACGCTGTACGCCGACTTTAGCCACGACAACGACATGGCCAACGTGTTTGCAGCGCTGGGGCTTTACGGCAGCCGGAGCCGGTTGGCCGGGCCGTCGCAGCTGCCGCAGCCCTCCAACATGACACGCACAGAGCCAGAGGCCCTGGGCGGCTACGCGGCCAGCTGGGCCGTTCCGTTCGCGGCCCGCATGTACGTGGAGAAGATGGCGTGCGACGGCGCCAGCGAAGAACTCGTCCGCATCCTCGTCAACGACCGTGTCGTGCCCCTGCGCGGCTGCGACGCCGACCAGCTGGGCCGCTGCCCGCTCAGCCGCTTTGTCGACAGCCTCGACTTTGCACGCAGTGGCGGCCGCTGGGACGAGTGCTTTGTGTGAAGCCGAGAAGTCGAAAAAGTTGAGCAGATAAACTCCTGACGCGAGCCCAAAGCCCTGTGCAGTGCCCAAAACGGCCCAAAGTAATAGAACGCTGGCCAAAAGTGATAATTCGGGCTGGAAACGGCCCACATTGTCAGCCAGACCTGTTTGTACTGGAAACAGCCCGGATTGACTACCGTCTAGACCTGAATATGCAACCAGCAGACCCGGTTTGCATCGCCTACGCGGTATATGCATTGTGGGACAGGCATGGATTCAGTGGTTGACGGCAGATGCTATGCCCTGCGCACAGTCGACCAACCAGGGCGAAGAACGGATTGAGAGGGGAGCAGTTGATGGTAAAGCCAAGAGGAACGCGGGGTTTCTGGAGGTTATACGACGTATTACGACGTATCACTGCCCTTAGCCGCAGCAGCCGTCTCATCCTTCTTCGATCGGGCGTTAGAAAGCTGTGCAGGCAAAGTGAAGAAGTACAATGAAGGGATGCCAAGAGCAAGACACACCTTAAAATCGCAAAACTGTTGGCTTAGATGGACGTTAGGGGTTTTTATTTTTCGCTTGTCGCGGAAACAAGAGGCACAGAGGAGCAATACACAATTCATATTACTCTAGTGTTTATTCTGCCGCATGGTTGCTGCGCGTATTCTAAATGCAGCTTTGGAGTAAGAAAATGTTCAGCGTATGTGCCAGTCGCTGGTATGCAGCATGATGGCTTTGCCCGTTTGTATGTGGCTTGGGGCGGCTAGTAAATCCGATGCTTTGCTTAGTATTCCACATATCCCTTTTTTCTCTTGCGTCTTTTTGCTGCATGGCGACTTGAGGGGCATTTCGGTTCAAAAGAGTGAAAAAGAGAGGCCCGAGACAGGTCAAAAGAGAGCTGCGGAGAGAACATTGAGGACATTCCACGAAAGCTGCCCGGCATGGCGAGCCTGCCAACAGAGGCAGACCAGGCCCAGGCTCTGTCGACCAGGCCAGGCGACTACGTGCTCTCGGACGAGGAGAACGCAGCCATCTTTGCGACTCGAATATGGCCTGCCGAGTTTGGCGACGGGCCGGCCGACTTGTCGCCTGTAGGCATCACAGAAGACGAAGACGAAGACGAAGAGGGGGCGGCAGAGGACTCAGCAGCACAGGCTGAAGAAGCCACCGGAGACACAGGAGACCGAGTCTCTGGCGCTGCAGGGTCTGGAGCCGCCGAGGCTGGCAATCCCGATGCCGGAGGTCGCCCTGGTTGTCCGCACCAGCGTCGCTGCTGTCGCCGCCGCCGCCGCCGTCCCGTCTGCATCCTGCTGGCGGGCCAGACGGGGGCAGGCAAGTCACACACAGCGCCAGCGCTGGCAGCCGCCTTGCAGAGCGGACAGCGTCAGCCCTACTGCCACCTCGTCGCCGACACGCACAAGGCCTACCACCCGGCGTATCAGAAACTTGTCGAGGCCGCTGCCACTGGGCGTGTGCCGCCGGGCCTGGCTTCGGCAGCCACGGGCCGCGATGCCCGGCGCTGGCTAGCTCGGGCGTGCGAGGCCGTGGCCAGAGGCGGCGGCGGCGGCGGCAGCAGCGGCAGCGGCAGCGGTGCCGCTCGCCTCGAAGACCCGGCCGAGGCAGGACGGCTGCCGAACCAGAAGACCCGCCACCAGCTCTACCAGCGCGACGCCCTGGTCGAATCGGCGAGCCGGTTCCCGCAAGACGTGGCCCAGCTGGCGCAGACGTTTGCTGTGGCGGGGTACCGAGTGTGTCTGGTGATGCTGGCCGTGCACCCGGCCCAGTCAAGGCTGGGACTGCTGGCGCGCTTTCTGGATGCAAAGGCGGCAGAGGCGTCTCCCGAAACGAGACCGGCCGTGGCTGCGGTGGACACAGTAACCCAAACGCACTCCAGAGCTGCGGCTGCGCCAACAGCAGCGACCAAGCCCGCCAAACTGGCTCTTCCGCCACGGCTCACGCCCCGGTCCATCCACGATGAGAGCTATGCCGGACTGGCGACGCTGGCTGCGTGGATCGACGCAGCCCAGGGACCGCCGTCGCTGAAGCAGCAGGCACCCGACCCGCCGCCACCGGCCAACCTCCCGCGCTTTGATGCCGTGCTGATCCTGCGGCGCGGAAACCTGGTGGCGCTGTCCCGACAGTTTGGCGATTCTGGCGATTCTGGCGATTCTGACGCCAACGCCGCCAGCGCCGCCAGCACCGGCTCCGCCAGCATCGCCAAGGCCTTGGAAGCCGAGCGCACTCGCCGCCGCCGCCCAGAAGAGCTGGCTGCCTTTGCGGCCGACGTGGCCCGGCTGACAGCGGCGCACCCGGAACGGGCCAGCGAGCTGGCGGCACTGGCCAGCGAATACCGGACAGCCATGTCGGTGGGACCAGAAGGAGGCGGCGATGGGCACGCTGGGGACAGGCACGGCCACGACGGCGACAACGAAAGCCAGGACGCGGACTATTACCAGCTGGAAGAGCTGCGTCCGCTCGATATGAACGCTCTTGTGGAACGGCTCAGGTGGGATGAGTGAGCCGAGACGTCGTACCAGATCCTGTTCCTCTTTGGTGTGGGCTCTCTCCTGTTTTCTCCTGTTTGGCCCCTTTGGCTTTTCGTGACAAATCTCGATGCCCTTGTTTTCGTCCAAGGCTGTTTGGTTTAGCGTGAAAAGAAAAGCTTTGGAAATTCCCTGTCATGTTTTGGCTTTCTTCTATCGTGTCTGCCTTGGTCAGTTGGTCAATCTTTTGGTTATACGTCTCTCGACTGACGCCCCTCAAAATTGGATGCATCGCTCGCATTGGATTCAAGCTCGCTCTCTCTCTCTCTCTCTCTGCTGTCCTGTCTGCGTAAAATATGAAGCCCAGTAAATACAGAGAAAATGGAACGGCGGATGAACAAAAGGAGGTGGGAGGGGGAGAAGAGGAGAAAGAGGAGAAAAGGAGAAAGAAAAGAAAGAGAAAGAAGAGAAAGAGAAAGAAGAGAAAGAGAAGAGAGCAAAGAAATTTCGAGCATAGATTATGCAGAAACAGTGAAGCGGCAGAACACAAGGCAGGCGCGTTGTCTCGCTTGCCGAAGAAACAGGAAACAGCACGAAACGTGCCTGCCTTCGACCGCACCAGCCAACCAGCCAGGACGTATTATTACAGAATCCGTGGTTGGATGCGCCTTCCCCAAACACAGATGCCATCCTCGCCATTTCCTCCTCTCACTCTGGTCCGGCCGGCGTCACAAAAGCCAAGGCATGAAACGAACTGAAAAAGGGTGGAAAGAAAGAACACACACACAAATGCAGACACGAAATGCACAATGATTTGATTGGTTCTCCCGGCTAAGCAGAAGAATGATAAAAAAGAAGACGCAACGCAGCGCCTGTAAACAATCTGTCTGTTCCTGTGACCAACTCCTTCACTATGGAAAATAACCCCCCCTCCGAGAATTCTCTGTCTAATGTTGTGGACCATCTCAACCAGAGAGAGAGCGCCTTGGATTCCTCTTCCCATGCTTCCGTTTCTCCCGCGTAAAAAAAGAAAGCAAAAAAAGGACGCCGGAACAACAGAAGACGGCCGACTTCTTGCGGGGAAGAATGAGAGCCCTGGCCCAAGATATAAAAATAGAAAACGTAATAGAAATATAGAGAAAACGTAATACGGAACCTAAACAGAAACGACAGAGAACACAAAACAGAAACAGAAACAAAGCTCCCTTTTCCAGATAACGCCGCTCAATGTATGATTGGAAAGAGAAGACAGGAAAAAAAAGAAAAAGAAAAACCCAACGGAGATGAGAGGTTGAAAAGAATCCATAAAACAGTGCTGGCCCCCCCCAAAAAAGAGAATCAACTTGAAGCATCAGTCATCCAAAAAAAAGATCAGTAATACAGTGACTACAGACTACCGAAGTGAAGACAAAGCTCATGGAAATGGCAGGCGGTTCAAAAGACGAAAAAAATAGAAAAGGAAAAAAAAAAAAAAAAAATCAAACTCCGTGACAATAACTGGCAAGTTCCGGCGATCGTCATCCGCTGTCGGTAGCCATGAGGCTTGAGCGCTATTCGTAAAAAAAAGTATGTTTGGGGGGAGTTGTGAGGAAGTGTATGGCAATGTAACAGGGCCATCCCAGTTCGTCGGTTCTGGTTCTGCAAGCAGACGTGTGTTGTGTCTGTCAACACTTGAGAAAAAAATGATTCTGTGGCGTACGGGTGTATGCGAAGATGTGCAGCATCGACGGCGACGCGAAAGACATCCGAAGTTGGCACGAAGCTAACGCCAGCCTCTCGGCTTCAGGACGTGTGGGACGGCACGCTGCGCGGAGTCACGTCGCCGCTGCGGCGACGCACCAGGCTCTGTTGCTGGGCGGCCCGCGAATGGCTCGAGATCACCTGCGCCTTTTTGCGTACGGCGGCCAGCCGCGTCTTGATCATGGAGATCACTGCTGGTCAGCAATAAGGCCGAGGGAGAGGATGTGGAGACAGCGCAAGGATGAAGAAGTGAAGAAAAACAGACAGAAAGTGAAAGAAAAACAAAACATCCAAAACATCCAGACAAAACAAAACAAAACATCCCAGCAAAAATAAAAAAAACTTACTCAGCTCTACCGTCCGCTGGTCCTCCAGGTTGATGTCGCTGGCGCTGTTGGCATCGTCGTCCTTGGCAGCCGACTTGTCGGTGCGCGTGCTGGACGTGCGGCGCCGCGGAGCGTACTCGTCGTCCGTGTCCAGCACCGCCTCCAGCATGCAGATGGCCGTCATGTACGACAGCTCGCAGCCGGCCAGGTCGTCGTTGGAAATCTCGCCAATGGCGGCCACCCGGCTCATCTCGACGGCCCGGTCGTACATCAGCTTCTCGGCACTGACCTCGGCGCTCAGAAACACGCCCTGCGCCGCCGAGCCCGCCGGCCCGCTGCCGCCGCCGAGCACGTTGCCGTCCTCGTCGACCCGGCCGTGGTTGTTCGGGTGGCTCGGATGGTCCTCCGGCAGCCGCCGCTGCGCCTCAATCAGCCGCTCGCGCGCAAACGTCGCCTTCTCCAGCACCTCGTTGAAGCGCGCCCGGATCCACTGCACCGCCGCATTGATGCGCTGGCCCAGCGGCGACTCGCGCACCACCGCCAGCGGATGGCCGCCGCCACCGCCGCCACCGCCGCCCACGCCGCTGCTGCCGCTGCTGCCGGCACTACCGGCGCTGCTGCCGCCCCCCAGCGACGGGTCGCTGCGCATCTTGCTGCGCCACCACATGCTGGCAATGTCCATCGACTTGGCCAGCAGCGACAGCGCCTTGACATACAGCACCAGCGCCTCCTCCGACAGCACAACCACCGCGTCCACCGTCAGCTCGTCGTCCTCGTCGCCGTCGCCGCCCGACACTGGCATTCCGTGGAGGTCGTGCTCTGCCGACGGCGCCAGCGGCACCAGCTGCTTGAACTTGACCTCCGCAAACCCGTACACCACGTCGCTGCGCGTTGCATAGTCCTCAATCAGCTGCGCCACGCGCGAGTTGCTGTCCAGCAGGTGTGCAATGCCGCCACCGCCGCCGCCGCCGCCGCCGCCGCCGCCGTCTCCGCTGCTGCGCCGCCCGTCTGTGATCAGCGCTGTCGCGCCCCCGCCCGCCATGCCCGTCGGCGTCGGATATGACGGGAACGGGCTGTACAGCGGCGGCGGCGATGCGCCCTTGCCCATGAACGGCGCCTGGCTCTTCACGCCCAGCAGCCGGCAGCTGGCGTCGTGGATGGCTCTCGCAATGAACGTCGTTGTCGAGTTGGGGCTCGCCGATAACGATCCCCGCCGGTCGCTGCCGTGCTGCGGCCGTGACAGCGCCCCCTGCGCAATCTGCATGGCCCTCGACGGCTGTGCCGGCACTGCACCCGTCGCCGACGTGGGCTGGCCCTGCTGCGTGGCACGCCGCACCATCGCGTGTCCTCCCGACCGCGGCGACGACGGCTGCGAGCCGTGCTGTGCCTGCTGCTGGGCCGCCTGCTGGAACTGCGCCGCCAGTCGCGGGTTGGCCGCCATCTCGTCCGCAAACGCATTGACTTCCACGTGCCGCTTCTCCACAAGAACATAGTCGCGTTCAAATGCAATGTCCAGAGCCGCCTTGTCCTGCTCGTCCGTCGCAGCACTAGACCGCTGCTGCTGGCCCTGGCCCTGGCCCTGGCCTTGGTTCTGCCGCATTGACGCGTTAGACAGCCGATGGCTCGGTCGCCGGTCCTCGTACATGGCCGGCCGGTTTGGGGCTGACGTCGAGGACTGCACCTGCGGCCGGCGAATGCCCAGACCTTCGCCGACCTCGTGCTGTCTGGGCGAGTAGCTGAGCCGCTGACCACGGTCACGGTTGCGATCACGCTCGCGGTCGCGCGGTGACGACGCTGCCGGAAATGCACCGCCTCCACTGTCACTGTCTACTGCCGCTGCTGCGGCATCGCTTTCTGGATTATACCGGCGGGTCGAGTATCGCCGCCCAAGAGCCCCAACACCTGGCATGGCTGCCGTTGCTGACGACAGCGCTGTTCCTGGTGCTGCTCCTCCTCCCAGTGCTGCTGCTGGTACTGGTGCTGGTGTTGGTGTTGGTGCTGGTGCTGTTGGCGGGCCTCCGAAGCTGCCTGCTTTGGCCGATGACCCAATCGAGGACGGCGCCACAGAGGTCGTCGTGTTTGAGCGGCTGTCTCGCACGGCTTTATGCTCTGATATCCGCTCCAAAGATGGCTGCCGCGGGAACTGGTAGCCTTGCTGGCCTTGCTGGCCCTGCTGGCCCTGCTGGCCCTGCTGGCCTTGTTGGCTGCTTTGCACGCTGGGACGGCGCTTGGGGATGTCGTCTTCGACAAGGCCTGGAATGGGCCCAGTGACGACGTCGTGGCTGAAAAAGTTGTCGAAGCTGAGACGCTCTACGGGATTGCGCTTCAGCAGCGAGCGGATGAGGCCCTTCATCTCCGAGCTGACGACGCAGTCGCGCGGGAACTTGATCAGGTCTTCGGCCGCCTCGATCTTGCGGAGCAGCTCGACGTGGTTGCTAGCGCGGAACGGCGGCCGCCCGCTGACCATTTCGTACAGCACCGTGCCCACCGACCACAGATCGGCCTTGGCGTCGTACCGCTCGTAGCGGAGAATCTCCGGCGCCATGTACAGCGGCGAGCCGCACAGCGTCTCCGCCAGCGTCGTCGACGGCAGCACGCGCGCGAAGCCAAAGTCGGCCAGCTTCAGCATGGGCAGCGAAAGCAGCCCGGCCACGGGAATCAGCGAGTCGTGGCTCGCCGTCAAGATCGGCCGCGCCGACCGGTGGGCCTCGCGGTACTGCGGCGACGGCAGCAGCAGCAGGTTCTGCGGCTTGACGTCGCGGTGCACAAAGTTGCCCTGGCGGAGAAAGTGGAGAGCGCTGGCCAGCTGCTTGAGGAAGTGGCGCGTGATGACCTCGTTGAGGCCCGAGTTGGGCACGCTGGGGTACTTGCGCGCCATGTCGTGCGTCGCCGGGTCGGTAATCAGCTTCTCGCGCTTCTTGATAAACACCGACAGGTCGCCGAGCTCGCAGTATTCCATCACCAGGTTGATGTGCGTGGCCGACTCGACGCAGTCGTGCAGCGCCACAATGTGCGGATGGCGCAGAGTCTTGAGGATTTTGATTTCGCCGTACAGGTTCTCTTTTAGCTTTTTGTTGAGACGTGCCAGCTCGACTGACTTGACAGCCACCGCAGCACCCGAGTCCTAAAACGATCATTCAGTCGACAGGCCCAGGCAGTTTTGGGGGAATTGGGGTATTGGAGTATTTTAGGGGGACATATTTTCATCCTTCTCCTCCTTTGCCGGTTCCTTCATCTTTTGAACGTCGTCCTTCCTGACTGCAGCTCACCTTGTGCTTGCCAATAAAGACCTGTGCAAAGCTGCCTTTGCCGATCTCGCCGCCAATGATAAACTGCCCAACCGGGGCTTCCTGCCGCTTTCGCGGACCGGCGGAAGACGTAGGCATGGCGGGCAAATGTGACAAAAATCCTTCGGCGGCGACGAGACAAAGTTCGGGCGAAAGCTGGGAGGGTTGGCAAAGAGAGGAGGTGAGGGCGGTGGCGCCCCGATGGGCTTAAGAGGATGTGGAAACTCTGGCGGGTGCGTCCGTCATGTACACGGTATTACTCGATCTGTGTGGTACGTTGTAGCGTAAGATAAGAGGGTGATTGCAGATTAGATAGCTGGATCGACTTGGATTAACAGCAGCTGAAAGAGGCGAAAGAGAGCCAGGCGAGAGCGTAACGTTTATCGTAATGTGCCAGATTGGGCGTGGATAGCACCGATGTGATATATACGATGTAGATGGGAGATGGAGAAATGACGGAGAAAGGCAGAAAGAAAAAAGTAAAAAAAAAAAAAAAAACACAGAGAAAAAAAGCCTGAAGCAAAAAAAAGAGCCAGAAGAAAAAGCTAGGCAGAAAAGTATTGAAGAAGTCCAGAAAAGTGCAGCGCAGCAGAAGCAGGGCGCAAAGAACGGGAGCAACGAACGAGACGGCGAGAAACCCGATAGGCTAGCAGCTCTTCTCTATATGAGGGTACCGTTTATGCAGGGCAAAGCAGTGGTAGTAGCAGCAGAAGCAGGCGGACAGGCAGCAGAGGGGCCTGAGAGAGCAGGGGAGAGAGTACTCGTGTTGTGAAGCGTAGTGAACGGCAAGGCGTGGTTGCTGCTGGGTCGGTGTGTATAGATATGTACAAACGGGAAGGCAACTCTGAGAAAGGTGGAGCCTGTCAAAGGCGCAAAATAAAAAGGCGATCCGAGACGAGTCAGTGTCGAGAAAAGAACAAACAAAAAAAAGCAATGCCCCCGGTCCGAAGATATGAAATGGCCGAGATAGATGACCGCCAAGAGAAGAAGATCGAGAGGGCGAAAAATGGGAGAGATGGAATGGGCGACGAAGAGAGAAGGGAGAGAGAGAGAGAGAGGACGAAGATGAAAGATAGGGACAAATGTCGCAAGCTTGGCCGATCTCTTGAGGATGGATGGGGCGAAGAAGAGAGCTCTCTCTCCTCTCTGGTGGTTTTGGCAGTGGTGGTGGTGGTTGGCGTTAGTTTGGGGGAAGAGGGGGGGTGGAGAGAAGGGGATAAAGAAGGGTGGTAGAAGGGTATTACGGAAGTATCGATAGGGAGACACCGCCAGCAGAGAGGTCTTAGTATTACTCGTAGTTATGCAGGGGGTGAAAAGGTGGGTGGTGGTGGGCGGTGGGCGAGGTGGGAGTTACATCGTACAGTGGCTTCCCTAGTTTGTACTTTGCACGACGTAAAGGTTCGTAGGTTGCTAGGCGGACAGGCCGTCACCGGAAGGTCTGGGGTGGCAATCGCAGGGGACTGACTGCACTGGGCCACACGGTGTGAATTCTGTGGAGAAAGGCTGACACAACGTACCGTGCGGATATCGCGTAGACAACGGTGTCAAAGACGCAATGTTGAGCTGTGGGCTAGCTGGCGGTGCACGGCCGAGCGAATGACTCAGACGAAGGGAGAGGGCAAAATGAGCTTAGAAGATGAGAAATGCAAAGTCGATAATGAGCTTAGCAAAGAAGATGATAAATGCAAAGCCGAAGACGAAACATGGAAGATGGAAAGATGGGAGATGGAAGATGAAAGATGAAAGATGGATGGGGAGAATGGAGTGGATGAGTGGCACTACGACGTACTCCGTACAGAGGTATGTCAACTGACTGACATACGCCAAAAAGGGGAAGCGCAACGGGGCAAATGGCAACCAAGGTGGGCAAGAACAAAAGAGAGAGAAGGGCCAGAGTAATACGGAGTACGAGTCTGGACTGGTACGCTGAAGCCGGAAGGGCAAGCGCGTGACGACGATATGGGAAGGCGCGAGCCAAGAAGCGTGCTCCGATACGGGCAGGCAGGTCGCACGCAGAGCGAGATACGGCACAAGAACAAAGCGACAACACTGGTGCCAATGGTGTCAATGGTGTCAATGGGGCTTTTGTTGGGGCCCGATAGCTGCTGATAGCGGCGACTATGGTGAATGCTCAGCGGCGATAGCGGCATGTCATTGTCGGGAGCAGATTACAAAGTGCGAGTATTGCGCCGTGGCCCAAGTATTGAGGAATATTACGGCATACGGGTATGGGATAATCGCTACTTTAGTAGGCTGCCCACTGAGCAGCTCACAAAGAGGGACAGCGCTAGGGCCAAGCCAAGCTTAGCGCTCGCGCTGCTGTGCCGTGAAAGCTCGTGATCCTCTCTTTTCGGGTTCTGATCTGATTTCTGGCTTTCCAAGTCACGCCCGTCGTCTCTTTGTGTCTGTCTTGTCCTGTCTTTCTTGTATCCATACGGAGTACTCGTATCCATATTTCTTGTATTTTGTCCTTTTGTCATCCGGCCTTCTTTGTCTTTTTGTCCTTTTTGTCCTTTTTGTCTTCTTGTCTTTTTGCCTTCTTTGTCGGCTTGTCCAATTGTTTTCTTGTCTTCTTGTCTTTTTTAGTCGCAGGCTGCGTGACAGAATAAAATATTATTACCAACCGCCTGTAACGGCGTTTGGTCACGGCTATTGTACGCCCCGTGGCAGCACACCCCGTCGGCTTCAAAACACGCTGGAATTTGTAGCCTGAATGGGCACACGACGAGCCGTGCCAATGTAGCCGGCACTGTGTCAGTTTTTGGTCAGCCTGGGGGCTGCTGGTTACTCTAGCTCCGCATCTGAGCAGAATTTGTTGGCGAATGGCAAAGAGTTGTGGCTGGCGGTCACACGATGCAATACCCCGTATGAGCGCCAAACACGAAGCATTGCACACCAGATATGCCTGTATTGCTGTTAATGCTCGATGCCGTGCCACGGTATCGCCGTGATCTGTTTCAACGGCAACCGGTCCCAGCGAGCCTGGCCTGATGCTATTGCCACTGTGCGAATAACGGCCTTGAGACTATCAATAATCTGCATGAGCATTACGGAGTATTAATACAACGAGAACATGAGGATACCGGTGCAGTCGTAGCCAGTGAGCGCTGATAAGAAGTCAACGATCAACAGGGGCAAAAGAGAAAGGGGAAAAAAAAGGAAATGGAAAAAGGAAAGAGAGAGAGAAAAAGAAAAGGACAAAAATAAAGGCCACTCTCAGCCAGATCGCTCAGCTCAGACAACTTTTCTCTTTTCGTCTTGTCAGATCGGTGAGGCCGGCCTGCTCGGACGAAGGAGCAAAAAACGACTCTGGGACGATAACGGTCATGCTGCGTTGCAAATCCACAGCTATGAGCTCGCTGATACGGTATGGAGCAGTATGGCAAGTAGGCTGGGACTCTGCACCTCTGCGAAGAGCGCTTTGGGCGGTGGAAGGCGACCTTGCATAAGCGTGGTTGTTTGGTCCAAGTTGGAATCTGGGCGGTCTCCACTTCGCCTGTCGTCTCTTTTAAAACGAGGCGAGCGGCAGGACAGGAGAGGTGGGGACTTGGCCAGGCATACGAGTGTACGTCGTATGGGAGATATAATACAACGAACTCGTATTCCGTACAGAGGTTGTATGGGAGATATATGGAAATCATACGGAGTACTCGTACATTGTATGGGAGGTACGTCAGCCAACTGGAGTCGGAGAAGCAAAACAGCAGAATTGCAGCACTGCAGCTGCAGCATCGGCGGACCAGGATCGCACAAAACGGGGCTGTTGAGACATACATATGAGTACGAGTATGCGTAGTATTATTACACCGTGCTCGTACAGAGCAATACTCTCTGTATGCTGCATGCATCAAAGCACCTCGTAAGCTGAAGGAAGAAGACGCAGCAAGGATACAGAGTACTCCGTAGCTTTGAACTGTTGCCTTTTCTGTGCTCCACTGGTTGGGGGCTGGTGCCTGGGACGAGCTGCAGAGTCGGCTCTAGAGGCCTGCCAGGCTTATCACAACCTGCAAAGGAGCCTGGTACAATGCATCGTTCTCGTACTCCGTAATACTCGTACACGTACGCGCTCGCCGAGATCGTGCTCCGTCTAGCGTAGGCCCCAGACACCGCTTTTCCATCTGTCTTCTTTTTCTACTTTTAAAGATGCCACAAGTTTTCCATGCTCAATCAGCTGCTGCATACGATGCAATACCGTAATAATACGACAAGCAATGAGAGGAGGCATTAATGCGTCTTTTCTGCCGTCTGAACCGAAAGGCGGAGAGTACATGCGGTCAAGGATGTCTATCCATACTCTACGAGTATATGCTGGTACAGTATGCGCCCCCAAGGGTCCCATTGTCAAATAGGGAATAGCGAGGAGCAGCGAGTGGGGGATATTTCATCGCAGAGTATGGATTAATGTAGGAGTACTCCGTACTCGTAGGCCGTTGGCGTACTCGTCTCTGGCCAACAGTTGTTGCAGCATGGGAAGAGGACGACAGACGTGGCAGCCTGACAGAGTTTCTTTGGGGGGTGGCTAGCTCTTTTTCTCCGATTATTTTCCCTTGTTTAGTTTCTTTCTTCTTTCCTCTTCATATGTGTATGTCGTACGGTACTTTGACTTTTCCGAGGCCGTAGGATTCTGTGGGCACACCAGAGCTTTATCGACGATGCAATGGCTGCCCCAACCAAAAAAGTCCTGCAAGGTGCAGTCTTCTAAGGCGTGCAACAGAGAACACGTAGAAGGCGGCGGAAGAGCTAAACAACAGCAGGCAGGGGGGTAACAGCAGCCGGGAAGAAATAAAAATGGAAAGGAAAAAAAAAATAAAAGGTGGAGCAAAAGAAGAAACGATGACTGATTCAAGTCAGTCTGGTACAAAAGCAACAGCAGCTACGGACCTACGGACTTGCTCCGCATGATGTTGCGGTGTAAAACAGCTCGCCGGGCCTTGCTTGTTTGGAACCATACTCGTACAGACAGAGACAGACAGAAACAGACATAGAGCAGTGGCGGTCCACTCGCGTCCCCTTTCCCCCCCCAAGCTGCACTTTTGCCGAGCCGTCGTGGCGTGGCGGTTTCTGGTTAATCACTTGAGTATTTTTCAATGCCAACGGTTGTTTGTGTGTTTGTGTGTTTGTGTATTTTGTGGTCCTTTGGTGTTTATGGTTATGTTTGTTTTTATTCGGTTGTTCCAGTGCCTAGCCGTCTCCAGCCGGGCGTGCTCTTCAAGCTTGGTATCACATTGGACTGTAGTCGTGAGTCCAGAAAAGACCCTTACCCAACCATCCATGCCGATTGGTTGCCCTCGTCGTCTTTCGTCTTTCGTTTTTCGCCTTTCGCCTTTCGCCTTTCGCCTTTCCCTTAGCCAGACTCTCCTGCACGTCTGGCTGAAGTAAAAATGGTGCGACCAATGTGAATGATGCAAGAGATGCAATGGATGCAACCGACGCCAGTGCTTCGTTTTACGAGCCCTCCAAGCCCTCCAAGCCCTTCAATTTATGTAATTTATGTAATGCACAGCCAATCGCTCTTCGCCGAGTCCAATCGATGCAAGGGAGTGTGCCAATGCGCACGATGCGATGGCTCGTCGCCCGTCCAAAGACCAGCTAGTGTCCTTCCGACTTGGGCACGGTGGGCAGCTTCTTGAGAGCGGCGCCCAGCACGTCCAGGGCCTGGCGCACCTCGTCTTCGGTGATGATCAGCGGTGGCGCAAAGCGGATGATGTTTCCGTGAGTTGGTTTTGCCTGGGATGTTAGAGAAAGAGGGAAGACAGAAGACAGAAGACAGAAGACAGAAGACAGAAGACAGAAGACAGAAGACAGAAGACAGAAGACAGAAGACAGAAGACAGAAGACAGAAGACAGAAGACAGAAGACAGGAGACAGGAGACAGAAAACAGGAGACAGGAGACAGAACACAGAAAAGAGAACAAAAAACAGAAGAGGGAGAGAAACAGAAGACAGAAGAGAGAGGAAGAGAGAGAACAAAAAAAGAAGAAAGAAGAAAACACACACTCCCTCCCTCCCCCCCTCTCTCTCTCTCTCCAACAAAAAGCAAAGACAGAACCCACCAGAATGCCGCCGTCCTTGAGCAGCAGACACAGATCCCAGGCAGAGCGGCCGTTGGCGGCGGCCTCGTCGATGACGACGGCGTTGAGCAGGCCGCGGCCGCGCACGGTCTGGACGATGGGAGAGGCGATGGCGGCGATGCCGTCGCGGAAGAGGCGGCCGAGGCGGTCGGCGCGCTGGACGAGGCCCTGCTCGTGGACGAGCTCGAGGGCGCGGATGGAGACGGCGCAGCCGAGCGGGTTGCCGCCGTAGGTGGAGCCGTGGGTGCCGGGCTCGACGACGAGCATGAGGTCGCGCGAGCCGAGGACGCAGCTGACGGGATACATGCCGCCGGAGAGGGCCTTGCCCAGGGTGACGAGGTCGGGCTTGATGGGGGCGCCGGTTTCGGGGTCGACGGCCCACTCGCTGCACAGCAGGCGGCCGGTGCGGGCAATGCCGGTCTGGATCTCGTCGCAGATCAGCAGCACGTTGTGCTGGCGGCACAGCGCGGCCACGCGGCCGAGGTAGTCGTCGTCCGGCACCACGACGCCGGCCTCGCCCTGGATCGGCTCCACCAGAAAGGCGGCGGTTTCGGCGCCGTGCGCGGCCAGCGCCTCGGCCAGGTCTTCGGCGTGGTTGTAGCGGATCGTCTTGCCCGTCGACGGCACCACGGCGCCCAGGCCCGGCACGTACGGGCCGTAGTTGTCGCGCGACTCGGGGTCGGTCGACAGCGAGATGGCGGCCATCTGGGGGGGTTAGCGAATGGAGGTCAAGCAGAAGCAGACACTAGCAGAAGCAGACACCCACCGTGCGGCCGTGAAAGTTGCCGGCGGCGCTAAAGATGAGCGCGCGCCCCTGCGGCACCTTCTTGACCTTGTAGGCCCACTTGCGGGCAATCTTGAGGGCGGTCTCGACGGCCTCGGCGCCCGTGTTCATGGGCAGCACCATGTCGTAGCCAAAGGTGGCGCGCACCTTCTCGGCCCAGACGGGGAAGACGTCGTTGTGGAAGGCGCGCGAGCTGAGCGCCAGCCGCCCCGCCTGCTCGGCCAGCACCTTGACCAGCTCCGGCGGGCAGTGGCCCTGGTTGACGGCGCTGTAGGCCGACAGAAAGTCCAGATAGTGCCGGCCCTCGGGGTCCCACACGTGCACGCCCTGCGCCCGCGAAAACACCACCGGCAGCGGCTGGTAGTTGTGCGCCGCGAACTCGGCCTCGGCGGCGATGGCCTGCTTGGTCGTTGCGGCGTGGAAGCGGCTGGCCGGGGGGGAGGCAGAGGAGGCGGGGGAGGCGGAGGAGGCGGAGGAGGAGGCTGCATTGGGCGCAGGCGCCGCCGCCGAAGCGTCAGCGTGGGGAGCCATGGCGGAGAAGGCTTAACAAAAGCGAGACACAGAGAAGGAGGCGAGGCGAGGCAGAGACCGACACACAGAGGAGACGAGGCAGAGACCGTCACACAGAGGCGAGGCAGGACATAAAAAGACCGACAAAACAGAGACGGCGAGTTTGAACCAAAATCGATAAATAAAAAAATGCACGCCTCTTTGCTGAACGACTTCTTGCAAAACCAAAAAAGAGTAGTCCAACTAATAAAAACCCGTTGTTTGAAAGGATATTAGCCAACAGAAAGGATGCAGGGATGGAGGCAGTATAAATACGAGTAAAACGAGAAAAAAACGAGGTCAAAAACGAGGGTCAAAAAAAGTCGCCTGCCCTAAAGGCTTTCGGCCCACCAGGTCACGCAGACGGCAGGAGCTCCTTGACACATAGAAACCAGGCTTGGAGCTTGCATCTAAACCCCTAAGTGCAAGTCCAGGCGAAGAGGCAGAACAGCGTTGGCGGGGAGCACTCGGTCGGCGGTCGACGTCATGCCATAATGCCGAAGGAAAGCGGTTCTGCACTGTACGAGTACGGTGAAAGAGTGGCGCTCTGTTGACCTACACCGCTTACCTCTTCGTGCATTCGTCCAAAATGAGAAGAGTGCACAATGAGAACCGAGTGCAAACTGTGAGAACCGGCTTTGAATACAACACGCAGATGAACCGGCCTTGAATGCAAGCTGCTCCGACATGGCAAAGGCTGCATTGATTTTGCGGCCCAGGGCCGTTTGTTGTACAGTGGGAAGACTTTGTACGTCGTAACACGTCAAACACACTATTAGGCCCTAAACTCCGCTGTAAGCCGCTGTAAGGATCCAGCCAGCTCTTGCTTCTTTTTGGCGTCTGAGCAACTTCCGAGGGCAAGACCTGTATCTTTATGTGAGTTCTTCTCTTTTTTTTTTGCATTGGAAAAGAGAGATCATTTGCAACGTCCTGCGGTGCCCTGCAGCAGCGTCCTGCGGAATGGCCTGCAAGACCTCCAAAGACCTGCAAGACCTGCAAGACCTGCAAGACCTGCAAAGACCTGCAAGACCTGCAAAGACCTGCAGAGACCTGTCAAAGTCACGTGATAAATTCTGTGTCTTGCGCCATAGACTCGTCTCGGGCTTTGTAGACTATGCCTTCCTGCCCCACACCTTGAATAACGCAATTGCCTTTATTTTTCTTTTTTTTTAATTTTCCTTCTTACATCCTCACACAGGTCGATTGGAAAGACGCTTTTGGATATTTACAAACTTTTTTTTGTTTTTACCTTGTTGCTTTCTCTCTTCGCTTCTTGTTGCTCGAATGTCCCTCCCGAGCATGTTCCGGGCCGGTCTTGGCCGGGGCCCGGCGGCGGCGGCGGCCGGCTCTCAACGGCTGCAGGCGGCGGCGCGGCGGCGGTTCAGCGCCAAGGCCGGGCCGACGCCGACGCCGCCGACGCCGGGGGCGCCGCCGTCGGCGCACACGGTGGCAGTGTCGCGGGCACAGGGGACGGTGTTGGGCTTCGCCGGAGCGGTGGGCAACACGCCGCTGATACGGCTGGGGCGGCTGTCGGAGGCGACGGGGAGCGAGATTCTGGGCAAGGCGGAGTTCCAGAACCCGGGCGGGTCGGTCAAGGACCGGGCGGCGCTGTACGTGGTGCTGGACGCAGAGGAGCGCGGGCTGCTGCGGGCGGGCGGCACGGTGGTGGAGGGCACGGCGGGCAACACGGGGATCGGGCTGGCCCACGTGTGTGCGGCGCGGGGGTATCGGCTGGTGATCTACATGCCGGACACGCAGGCGCCCGGCAAGATTGCGCTGCTGCGGCTGCTGGGCGCGGACGTGCGGCCGGTGCCGGCGGTGGCCTACGACCACCCGGACAACTACAACCACCAGGCGCGGCGCCACGCCGAGGCGCTCGGCGACAACGCCGTCTGGACCAACCAGTTCGACAACACGGCCAACCGGCGCGCCCACATCGAGACGACCGGCCCCGAGATCTGGGAACAGACGGCCGGCCGCGTCGACGCCTTTGTCTGCGCCACCGGCACCGGCGGCACCCTCGCCGGCACCTCGCGCTTCCTCAAGGACGCCTCCGCCGGCCGCGTCCGCTGCTTCCTCGCAGACCCCCCCGGCAGCGTCCTCCACTCGTTCCTGCAGTCCGGCGGCCGCCTCGCCGACCGCTCCGGCTCCTCCATCACCGAGGGCATCGGCCAGGGCCGCGTCACCGCCAACCTGCAGCCCGACCTCGACCTGCTCGACGGCTCCCTGCACATCTCCGACGAGAAAACCATCGCCATGGTCTACAGCTGCCTCGCCCACGAGGGCCTCTATCTCGGCGCCAGCTCCGCCCTCAACGTCGTCGCCGCCGTCGAGGTCGCCCAGAAACTCGGCCCCGGCCACACCGTCGTCACCATCCTCGCCGACGGCGCCTACCGCTACGCCGACCGCCTCTTCTCGCGCAAGTGGCTCGCCGAAAAGAACCTCCTGCACGCCATCCCGGCCGACCTGCAAAAGCACATTGTTCTTCCATAGGCTGGGAGCGGGTGTCGCGGACGCCAGAGCACAGCAGAGAATGACTGCGAGGAAACGTATATAATCAAAGAGAGAACAAAAAAATCAAAACAAGAGAGACAAGCAGAGCAAAGCAAAAATGTTGTATATTGTACATTGGTTCCAGCAGACGACTGTTTTCAAGCAGACGGCTCAGCTTCCCGCAGACCTTTCACGCTCAGCAGACCTTCACGCTCCAGCAGACCTTCACGCTCCAGCAGACCTTTCACGCTCCAGCAGACCTTCACGCTCCAGCAGACGCCTCTACTTCCAGCTGACGCCTCACCCCTACGCCGTCGGCCCTGGTTCCCCCTCGCCGGCTGCCTCGTCGGTGCCTGCGCCTTCGCCTTCGCCGCCGCCAAAAAACTTTTTGTAGATGGTAGCGCCGCGCCGGTCCGGCGCTGCGGCCAGGGCTGCCGCCACCTCGGCGGCCAGGGCGTCCCGCCGCAGCTGCAGCTGGTCGGCCACGGCGCTGGCGCTGGCGCTGGCGCTCCCGCTGGCGCTGCGCAGCACGTCCATGGCGGTGTCCAGGCCGTACAGCAGCGGCGCGGCCACGCCCAGGAACTTGTTGGCCTCGTTCAGGTAGTGCATCTCGCCGCGCCGGTCCGAGTATGTGGCTGCCGCGTGCAGCTGGCGCAGGCCCTTGTCCGCCGGCCACAGCCGCATCAGGTCGGCCGCATAGCGCTGCACCTTGGCCACGGCCGGCGTCACGGCCACGGCCACACCACCGCCCGAGTCGTCGCCAGCCGTAGCCGCTCCGCCGCCGACGCCGCCGCCAAACTTGCTCGCCACCGCCGCCGCCAGATTCAGCCGCGCCGCCAGCACCTGCGGGTCGCGCGCCAGCGGGAAGGCCGGCGGCGGCGGCGGCGGCGTGGCCGGTGTTCCCGGTGTCCCGGCTGGCGACGCCGGCTGCTGTGCCGGGTCCCCGGCTGCCGCCGCCGTCGCCGTCGCCGTCGCCGTCCCACTCGCCGTCGCCGCCGACGCGCGCGGTGGCCGGCGGCCGTGGTTTTCGTCTTCCAGCAGGTCGACGACGAGCTCGGCCCAGGTCAGGGCCTGCCGCGTCGCCGCTTCGTCCCAGCCGCTGTCGACGGCCTTGAGCTGCACGTGCGTCAGGATCTCTGCCACCGTCTCCGACGCGTCCAGCCGAAACCCAGTGCGCCGCACCGTGCGCGCACTCTCAATCACGGCGTAGATGCAGCCGCGCTCGCCGGCGCGCCGCGCAATCCGCGCATAGTCCGCCGGCCGCAGCCGCCGCCCCGCCCGGTGCAGCCCCTCCAGCAGCCGCGGCAGGTTGTCAAAGTCCTCGCGCGTCGTCATGCGCCCCACCGCGTCGCGCGCCGCCAGCCGCGCATTCGGCACGTCGCGGAACAGGTCCATGTGCGTAAACCGGTGCACGTCGCCGTCAATCTCCAGCGTGATCGGGTCCGCCCGCAGCTTCTGCTCGTAGCGCGGACTGAATATCTGCCGCCGCTGCTCCGCCCGCAGGTACGACAGCAAAAGAATCTTGCTCCGGATCGTCTCCAGCACCCCGTCCAGCTCCGGCGACGACGTCGGCGCAAACTCAATCGCGTGGGCTGCAAAAGAGAAGTCGCTGTTAGAGCACAAGCAGAAGAGAGTGACTGGGGCAGGGGCAGGTGCAAGAACAGAGAGGCAGAGGAGCAAGAGTGGTAGGTTGGTAGGCTGGCAAGAGCAAAAAGACAAGACAGTAAGACGGAGCGAGAGGAAGATATGCAGAGGCAAAGCGACAGAGAGGCAGAGAGGCAGAGAGGTAGAGAGGCAGAGAGGCAGATAGACAGAGAGCAGAAATGCAGAGCGACAGACCACCAGAGACAGAGCACCAGAGACAGATATAGGCCGACCGACCGACCGACAAAAGACACTTCAGATCAGACGAAAACGACAAACACGACAGAACCGCATAACACAGAGCAGCACCAGCAAGGGGAAGGAGGCTGGGTGCAACTCCCTTTGACAGCTGCTCCACTCTCCTGTGCTTTCCTTTGCGATCCTTTGATTGCGTTTTCCTGCTTCTTCAATGCTCTTATGCTCTTATGCCCTTCTCGTCTTCTTTCATACCCCCCCCCTTCTTCCAGAGTCAAAGTCTTGGTCTTTTCTTTTTGTTCTTCTTTTCTTTTTTAGGTCTTTTCGCCTTTTGTTCTTTGCGTCTTCGCCTTTCCCTTTCTCTCGGCCGTTCCCCGTTCTGGATCTCTTGTGATTCCGTCGCTCTTGTGCTTGTGCATGGGGGGAAAATTTCTCTCTTTTCCAAGCTCGCCCGGTTCACTACTGCGGACGGGTTCCATAGTACAAAAAACCGGAAGCGCCCACTCAGGCAGGGGCAATAATACCCGTCTTAAGACCCAACCCGGCCAGAGGAGGAGTAAAAAAAAAAAAAAAGAAGGAGGGGTGGGTGGGAGGAAAGGAGCTCGGAAGGGGAAATTTCGTAGGAGGGTCGCATGGAAAAGACAAGGGCGCGCAAATCAACAGGAACAGATACGAGATGGGGGCTAGGGGAATAGGAAAAAAGGGAAAAAAAAAAAAAATGGTGGATCTCAACGATTCCTTTTTTCTCCTTCTCTCTTTTTTTTTTCTTTTTCACGTTTCGGTTTCTTCTTGCTGGGGGGGGGGGGGAAGAGGGGAGGGGGGTCCTTACCATAGCGTGGCACCGTTGTCGACAGCCATTTCTCCGACCCCTGACGCGATGATGCGATCAGTCCAGCCGGTCTTGCCCCGGACAGCAGAGGCTGCTGCAGTGGTGACCGCAGCGGTGACCGCAGGGACGGCGGCCCGGCCAGGAGGTGGTGGTGTCGTGAGGCTGCTGGGGCAGTTGCACTTGCGGCTGCAGCAGTAGCAGACCTGGCAGGCCTGGCAGGCCTGGCCGGCCTCGCTTGCCTAGCTGCTAGCCGTGCTGATGCGGTCATGGAAAAGGGCCGTGGGCTGGTGCTGCCTGCCGCTGGAGCTGCTGCCGGGGCTGCTGCCGAGGCTGGTGTGAGTCGTCGCCCTCCTTCCCACCACGATCCGCCGCAAAAAGCACTGCCTGCTGGACGCAGGCGCTGGTAGCGGGCTGTCAGACCCGCCATGTCGTTCGTAGGATGATGCTGAGGGAGACGAAGAAACCGGGCGGTGCAGGTGACGGGTGTAGTCGGGCTCGTCTTGGTTGCACTCAGCACAGAAATCAAACGAGGTCAGACGGGGAAGGGGGAGGGGGGGGGAGAAGGAAGGAGGAGCAAGGGGTGGTGAAAGGGTGAAATTGAAGGGCCCAAGACTTCAAGATCACAAGCCCACAAGAATGAAGCCAAGAACAGGATTGAAAAAAAAAAAAAAAAAAAAAAATTAAAAAGGAGCACTGCAGGACACAAAACGATCGTCCAAAGGACAGCGCGCTGAAAGGAGGCCTTGTCGTATACGAGAAACGGCGTATGGAGAGCCAAGCAAAGCAAAATGGACAAAATGGACCAAAAAGAGAGACAAAATTAAACAGAGATGATCTGCTGGGCCGTCAGCAGAGAGCGGCCGGGCGTAGAAACGATAGAAAAGACAAAGACGGGCAAATTGGGGCCCAAAGAACAAGGCCGCGCACGATCCACGACCGCCGGGAACTTTGGTTCGCGAGGAGGCGCAATCGTTTGATGTCTGCACATCCGACAATGCACTGGGCACGCAGCTGCGGAGCTGAAAATCAAGAGTTGTTTCGACTTGCTGCGCGTGGTGTGGGGGCAGGGGAGAGGCAAGACAGGCAAATGAAATGTAAAGCAAAAAAGAAAGAAGAAAAAAAGAAGGGCAGAAGGAAAAGACAGGTTGCTAGGTAGAAGACGATTGAGCACGACAATGTCGTCTTGGAGAGAAGCAGAACGAAATTCAAGTCCAGCTTTTGCCATATGCCCCCCCAAAAGAAAGAGGATGAAAAAAAAAAGCTTTAGACTGCTTGGGACTGCTGGACCGTGATTGTGCCGGGCGGTGAGCTGCTAGGGCCAATCAGAGACGGCAATTTGCCCAATCATGGCGTGAGAGAGCGAAATTCTGGGCAGGCACGGCACAGGATAACCATAAAGCCAAAATATTTCCGAACTGCCTCATTCTTCCCGTTCTTTTTTCTTTTTTGGCTCATGCGCAATCATCCCAACATTTCCATCGCACCATCAACGCACGCACATCCCTGCGTGACGGCTTACAGACATGAAGGCTGCTGCTGCTGCGCCCTTCTTGGCCCGGCGACCATTGGGCTGCTCTTTCTGGCAGACGGCCATGGCGTCGCGCAGCCGCCCCAGCAGCTCCAGCCATTCCAGCAGCAGCCCCAGCAAGGCTGCCGTCTCGAGCATCTCGAGCACGCACCTGTTTCTGCAGCCTTTTTCGTCGACGGCCGCGGCTCGGGCTGAGCAGCAGCCGATGGCAGCACTGCCGCCGTCATACATGCGTGAGTGTGCTGTGCTGTGTGCTTTATGAGGCGGAGAGAGATGTGTACTGCTTTGGAGAATTGAAAAGGTCGCTGGAGATGAGCGGACTGACGAGATACTGACTGCTGTTGTTCCGAGCAGACGCCATCCATGGCAAGGGCGGCCGTGTCCGCACGGCTTTTGCAGTGTACGAGGCGGCAGCGCCGATCCGGCCCGTTGCACAACCACATCCTCAGCCCCCGCACGCGGCGGCGACAGCGGCTTCGCAGTCTGCATCTCCGTCTTCGTCTCCGTCTGCGTCTCAGTCTGCGTCCGAGACTTCGCCCCAGCAGCAGCAGCCGCGCGTCGTCGACCTCCTGCGCGCCTTTGACGCCCAGCAGACGGCGCGCATGGACCCGACCGGAGCACGGGCCTGGCTGTTTTCGCGGCACAATCCCGACGCCGCGCGGCCGGGCGACGTGTTGCTGGTGACGCCGCGACGGGCCGGCGTCGAGCCGTTTGCCGGCGTGTGTCTGGCCATCCGCCGCGGCGGCATCACCGGCGGCGGCGGCGCCATCGAAACCGCCATCCTGCTGCGCGGACAGCTGGCCAAGACCGGCGTCGAAATGTGGTTCAAGGTCTTCTCGCGCTCCGTCGCCGCCATCGACATCGTCCAGCGCCGCCCCCGCCGCGCCCGCCGCGCCCGCCTCACCTTTATGCGCCAGCCCAAACACGACCGCGGCTCCGTCGACGACCTCGTCCGCGCATGGCGCCGCAGCCGCAACATCCTCCGCACCCGCAGCTCCCCCGCCGCCGCCGCCGCCGGCCAGACGGCCAAGAACAAGCGCACCAAGAAATAGGCTGGGTCCGGGGGGACGACAAAGGTCTGCGGGGGACGACAAAGGTCTGCCTGTGTGGCAAAGCCAGGCCAGATCAAAAAGACATCCATCTTGCACGAGATCGCTGAGCGATTGGACAATGACCCTTACACGTCAGGGCATAGACACAGGGGGGGGGATATCATGATCATGGGAACAGACTCGCCATGACAAACTGTATATATAGCATTTGTGTGCGGAGGATCACAGTGTGCGGAGTTTTACACATTATTCCGCGAGCTACATCTGTTGCCTTACTCAAATAAGTGCAGGAACAAATAAAAAAAATATCAATGTTCACTTGTCTATCAGGGGGTATTAAACGATCAGGCTCCTTTTGCTACAAGCACTTTGCTCAACAGAGCAAACCCAGAGCACGAAAACAAATAGCACCAAGCACCACCCCAACCCAAAAAAGGAAAGCAAAGCTGGCCGAGACCTGGCCGAGACTTGGCTGAGCATACGCCGTCTGCCGACCTGCCTGGCCGAGACTTAACTGAGCACATGCCGTCTGCCGACCTGCCTGGCCGAGACTTGGCTGAGCACACGCCGTCTGCCGACCTCACCCACTCTCTCAGTTGGCCATGGTCCGTGGCTCAACGCCCGTCGCCTGCGCCCGGTTCTCGTGCGCCTCGACCGCGGCATCGTTGTACGAGTACGACCGCCGATGGCCTGCTCCGTGCATCACAGGCGGCCCGGGGTGGAGGAACTGCGTGATAATAGCAGCATGCACTCGGTCGCTGCTCCGGCTGCGCCGCCGGTCGCGCGTCGTGCTCGTCCCTCGCATCCCCGATGGCTGCCGACTCAGCGACACCGTCGATCCGCGCCGTGTCCTAGACCGCAGCAACGTTGGCGCGCTGGCGTCCACCACGGCCGCAACTTTCTGCCCATCCAGCTTCGGCAACATGATGGCCTTGTCCAGGCCGTACGGCAAACCACGGTGCCGCCCACGGATCATCATCGCAGTGATCACCAGCTTGCCCACCACCGTGAACCGAGCCGACAGCGACGTGTTGAGTCCGGGAGCCCCCAGGCTCAAGCCAACCGTGCCATATGCGCTGATGACCTCAAACAGAACCGCAAACATCGAAAACTCGCCCGACTGCAGCTTGCTGCCCTCCGATATCGTGAGGATAAAGAAGCCAACCGACAGAAACCACAAATCAAACGACAGCTGCCGCCGCAGATGCGCCCCGACAAACTCCATGTCCGTCCCATTGCCCGAATTGCCCGAATCATCGTACTCGCTGTACACCCCAAGCGACTTCTCTTCGTACACATTGGTGCGCCGCACAGATATGGCAATCGGAAACACCGAGATGTACATCATGATCATGTACGACGCCTGCACCGCAGGGTGCAGGTCCGCCAGGTTGACGCACGAAAACCCTGCCGTGCGCGTCGAAAAGGCCTGGAACAGCCCGTCGAGCACACGAATACCAGCCGGCAGTGCAAAAATAGGTCCGTTCCCAAGCTAGATTCTCAAGAGTCAGTAAAGGGTGCCCCCAAGGCCAAGCACGACGAAGCACGATGAGGGGGACAGAAACTTACATCAAGAATTAAAAAGAACAAGAGATCGATGCCGTTGAGAATGACGAGCAGCCAAAACAGCCACCAGGTAGCACCGGCCGGGAACATCAAAGTGAAGCAGCGCCGCGGATGATCGAGCAAAAACTTAAGTTCCTCGTACAACCCGCTCCCGCGCGAAACCACAAGAGACAGAATCCAGATGATAAACCGAAGCATCGCCGGAAAGCCCGTGTTGCCGACCACGATAAGGAAGCTCATCACGAGCAGCGGAAAGACCGCCGTGTTAAAGCGGTTCATGCTGTCGGGCGTCAACGTAAAGCCAAGATCCATAAACGCAGAGTGCGACGTAAAGAAGCCCCACCACACGCGCCCCTGGTCAGCACTGTCGACAACGGCACCATAATGCTGGTTCTTCGAGATCCACGGAACGAGACACACCATGCCGAACAGAAAAAACCCCCAATAGTAAAAGAACAAAACAACTGCCAGCGTTTTCAGCGAACGATACTCAATGCCGCCCAGCTCTTCCCGCTGCTCCTCGGTCAAGTTGATAAAGGCAGAGTTGCGACCCAGCGTTGGTTCCCAGCTCAGATAGGGGGCCGGGTCGCCCGTCTTGTCTCGAGAAAACGCCGTCCTCAGGTTTTGCAGAGTGGGCCGCCGCACGAACCGTGTTGGCAGAGCAGACCGGGACTTGTCGTCTTTCTCATCTTGCTTGTCTTGGCGCTGGTTCGGCTGCTGCTGCTGTGGATTCGGCCGACGCGGTCGTCGTGAACGGAACGAAGTGAATGATGCAACAACGCTTACCAGAGCACGTGCGTCCTCGCTCAGTTCCTCGCGGCGCGAAGCAAGAAAATCTGGCTCCTCAGCCGCAAGTCCGTGTTTGCTTCGTTGTCTTCCCCGTTCATTGTCGGCCTTGTTGGCGCCGCCTCCAGCATCGCCTCTGTTGTCAATGTTTTGGGCGATGTTGAGGCTGAGGCCGTCAACTTGGTCGCGATTGCCATCTCTGCGAGCCGACAGGTCAGGGCGACTGCCGTTGGGCTCCTGGGGCCGGGTGGTCACCAACTCGTCGTCATCGTCGTCATCCCCTTCCAGTGCTTCAGACTCGCCCTGGTCCAAACGCCTGGGCAGGACGCCTCGCTCGACATCTCGCGGTCCTGGAATGCGCAAAACCTCATCGTCCTCCGGGATTGGCTCCCCATCAGATTCAACAGCAGTCTGGTCCTCGCTCGGCAATTGGGGAGGCAGTTTGATAGACTCGTCACCAAGGCCGTCACTTCGCTTGACTCTAGACGCAAACTTAATGCGTGTTTCAGCCGGCTCCGTGACCGAGAGCATTGGCAGACCCGAGCCCCCATTAAAGGAAGAGGATGCCTTTGCCCCAGTAGCCGATGTGGCGGGCGCCTTTTGACTCTTGCCTTCTGTGGCAGAAGCAGCCAACGGCCCCAGATACGTCCCATCGTTGGCTACTCTTGCCTTGGTGCTGTTGTGCATGACGGTGATGTGGCGACCATTGACGCCCATCTCGAGGCGCGAGAGGCTATCGCCTGCCTTGGACTTTGACTTGGAAATGGTGCCGCGGCGTATATTCGTCTCCTGAACAACATGCTGGAAGCGTTTCTGAAACCAAAAGAGCCGAAGCAAAACAACAAAGGAGTTGATGGTGATGGGGTTTGCCAGAGAGCAAAGAACGTAGATAACAACCTGCTGTGCGGTGTTGAGCTTGTTGACATCAACGGTGTTCAGGCCAGCCTGAGTGGCGCCGCCAGCAGCAAAGAAGAGGGCATCGATGTACTTCAGGTTGCCCTTCCCAGCACCATATAATATGACAGAACCGAGAATGGACAAGCTAATGATCCAGAAATCTATACTTATTAGTCCATGGCAAAAATGTGATATAACTAGTGTATCTCGTCCTCTCCTTCCCGTCGAGGGGGCAGGATCTGAAGAATCAAGAAATATTAGGAGAAAGACGAAACTTACAATGGGCGGAAATGAAGTTGAAATGCGGGCGTTTGGTGGTGAACGATGGCCGTAAGGCCTTGAGCTGTTTTAAAACAAGGCCTCTAAAGCTCTCGCTGTCGGCCATGTCAACCCGGGGCTGCCAAGAACGGAATGGTTGCTAATAAAGAAGCGTTCTCTCAGCCGCACAGGGCCCTATTAAGCCCGACAAAGATGGCGAGTAAATTTTTGGCTGGGCAATGCAGTCGACGACCTGGGCCGAGATGGGCTGGAAAGTATATGAACAAAAGAAAAAAAAAAGAAAGAAAGAAAGAAAACGCAAGCAGCTCTCAAAAGTTTGGCATTAAGAAGAAAAAGAGGGATATTAGCAGGTAAATATAGACGAAAAAGGAGCCACCAAAGGAGGAGGTGGGAGAGGAAGGAAGACGAGGAAGTTGGAGAATGAAAACAATGTTCAATGGAGTGAGAACAAAGACATAAATAAGAGCAAATTAACGAATAAAAAGATGAAGGAAGACGAGCAGGATCAAAGGAGACACTGCGGAGCCTATACGGCAACGCTTCCTTTCATTGAGCAAGCGTCATTGTGTATGATGTCGTGAATGGAAACTGTGCATTGAGAAGAGACACAAGACAAAGCCGGTCGTCAACAATGGGAGTGGCTCAGCCCCTGGATCGGACCCCAGATCAATTGTGCTTGGTCTTGGGAGCGCAGCGACACAGAGAGAGTATTGGCGCGTGTGCCAAAGCTTCCGATTAGCGGAGATCCGACTCGGATGTCGAGATCGTTGAGTGAGAATGAATTGTGGAAGTGCAAGTGCAAGAGAAGAAGAAAAGGGAGAGGGAATGAGGGAAAACAGGTGACGGCAGTTCCAAGGGCGATTGGCCGTAAAAGGAAAGAACGATGGCGCAAAGCTGACTCGGTAGAAGCGGTCTAGCCACAGTACGAGTAATCAATCAGTGAGCATCCTACGGTGTACGTCGTACTCGTCCGTCGTTCTCGTAATACGCGTCGTAGCTTCACACGTGATAAATATGATTTAAAAAAAAAATGCCTCGTTAACAATGGACAGATCAACAAGGCGTTCGGAGCAATACGGACCAGAAAAACTTGAAATTTAGAATATTTTGTCGAAGCACTACGAGGTCTCCGTACAGTACTCGTAGCAAAAAAAATGCGAGGCCTCCATTGAGATAATATGAGCAGGAATAACAAGGAAAAGAAAGGATGACAGTTGAAAAGGGTCGCAATGCTCGTATGCAGAGCTGTAATACGAGTAACAGAAGCCCAATCAATTTGCCGCGTTCTTATTGGCTATGTTCGCTGTTTCTTTCGTACTTTCAGTGAAACAGATGCCGCCGATTTTTCTTGGCGGACGCCATGACCCCGGTAAGGAAACAATTGACACCAGAGGAATCCACAGCTCAATGCAACAGCAAACAGAAAACATTACTGGAGACTCCACACCGCCGTTTGCCAGCGAATCGGCACTTCACGAGATATTACTGGTAAAAAAGTGTCGTCACCAGCTCGACATCAGCAAAAAGAAAAATTACAGAGCATTCCCTGATTTTCGTCTGTTTGTTTTCCACGTTGATTTGAAAAACTTCCCGTCTGCAACAGCAAGCACACCCAATCTTGTGAGCCTTTCCAAACACGTGTAGAAAGCAAGTCGCCATCGGTCAAGAGCATTCCGTATTACGACTCTATCACAATTGTGCAATGGTGCACAAACGACAAACGACGTCGTTTGTTTTTGCATATCTTCCTTCCCTCCGACACGAAGCGGCCAGCTTGGTTGCTTTTTTTTCGTCAATTTTCAATTTGGCTTGGGAATAGACATCTCTATTCAAGGCCCATTCAGGCCCATTCAAGCTATGAATCCTTATCAGTGATTGTTCCACCGGCGAGCTCGCAAATCGTTCTTGTTACGCAGTGTTCCAACTCGAATAGACGCCAGTCGTCTTGCTACTTCCGACTTCGGTCCCTTTTCTCGTGCTTCACAGGCTTCCTGTTGCTCTCGCCCTCCTTGTCTCTTCTGCAGCACATTGTTGTTGAACTTGTCCTATCTCATGTAGTACGGAGAACACAATGCCCTCGACCACTGCTGACTTCGTCAAGCAAGCTCCACCGACGGCATGCAACAAAGCGACCGGCCCCTTGCCTTTGCATGCTTCGTATGCGGCACGCAATCAAAGATCGGCGTTCCTATAGCTCCAGCTTGGCTTTATCATAAACTGCCAAATATGAGGACAAAAAGCGTTCCGCAAGTGACGTCCACATCCGCCACGACAAGCCAACTAGCTCATGATAATTCCCTCAGACACAGCCGTTCAAAACTGTGCAGCTTCATGTTGAATTGGTAGAAAAATGTCTATTTGATCAGGTGGCCTCGTCAAATAGCGTTGGTGGATATGTCCAATGTAAGCTTTTTAAAGCCTCTTGGCCTTCTACGTAGATGTCAGGAGAATCATGTTAAAAAGGCATTCAAGGTGCCATGAACTACTCGTGTTTTTATGGCGTCAAAGCAGAGACGGTGTTGTTAAACTGCCGCCCGTCGCTGTACAACGCCTTGCAATACTTTTCCTCGATAGTTGGGCTTCTGTTGAGAATTGTAAAATTGTATTCATGTCGCATGCTTTATCAACATATTGCTACCACTTGCGTGCGCGTTCATCAGCATATCGTAAGAGAAGAGCACGAGCGAACACGAGCGCCGTTTCATGGTTTTCCCGCTTGGCCGACGCACTTTGCATACAACTACTTTGTATGCCCTCTTTTGTCGCCTTGTGCCTCGCAGACAGCAGCTGTCTCTTTGGACCAGCAAAAAAACTTACAAAGAAAGTATGGATAAGAGAAATGCAAAGAAAGCGATTGCAACTTGTCGTAAGTAGTATCCATATTAACTGCTGCGGAATAGGTGATTTTCCGGGACCACGCCGCCCCGCTGGCGGGGGCGGCAGGATAAAGCCCCTGCCGACTTTTCCTATGGATACACGACTTTCGACACTAGGAGCAGGCAAGTCGTGTCGTGCTGTCTACCTAAACTTCAGTGTCTGTTTACGGAGAAGAGGGGGAGCCGGCAGCTCCAAAGTACGCAAAGATGTGGTACGTGGTGTTATTGATTGTTGTTGTTACGGTGAATTTCCAGCTTGCGAAATTCATTCTTTCTATGTGGCTGTCGCTAACTTTTCCTTCCAGTAAACACATTCTTAATGCCCAGGTCTCGGTTCGGTCGCCCTGCTGTACGTAGAGTTTTCCTCCTCTCTCTCTCTTTCTGCCTGCCTTCTTTCTGCCTCCCGTCCTTGCCTCCAATGTGTTTTCTGAGATTCGGCGTCATGTTTGTCTTTTTCTTGTTGGAGGAATGCTGACCTCTTGTAAAACAAGGCCAGAAGTGGTACGACTGTGTCGAGTGCCACCGGGAGAAGGAGGACCACGAGCTCCTCCAGCGGTTCGAGATGGTGTTTGCTTGCAAGAAGTGCAAGAAGTGTTTCCGCAAGGACGCGCGCGAGTTCGAGGAGTCCGACGAGTACTGCCCGCACTGCGACAACCACTATGTGCTCGAAGCCGTCACGCCGAAAGCCGCCATCACCGTTGAGGGCGACGATGTCCGCGTGGACAATCGCATGATAAAGGACGACCGCATAGCCGACCGCCGCAAGGTGACCATCTTCGATCCGGATCTGGACGCCGACAAGCTGGGATGAGGGCGAGGAGAGACGGGTGGCGAGAAGCGCACAGGCGTGTTGGGTGGGCTGGCTGGTAGCATGCGAAGCATGCGAAGCTTAAAACCTCAAGAAAAAGCTCTCGTTGGCACCCTGTATTCCGCTTTGGATATGTATATTGCACGCACGCTCGCACACGCACACGCACACGCGCACGCACACACACACACGCACACACACATATTGGTTTATGCGTACGAAAAACCGGCCGACTGTAGAACTGCTGTGGCCATGGCGTTTACGGTCGGTCCGACAATGGGGAGGACGAGGTCATGGCAAGATAGCTAGTAATGAAATGATTTACACGCAAAGCAGTTGACAGGCGACAGTAAGAAGAGGCCCGAGTGTGAAATATGAATACAAACTTCCCCAAGGACTCCAAAGAAAGCGCCATGCAAGGACTTTATATTTCTTCTTTACTCTTTGGCTTCACTCCTCCCTCTCTCCCGGACTTCATTGTCTCCCATCATTCGTCCGCATCTCCCGCCCCCCTCGTCGGGATGGAAGCACTGCCGCCACCACCTCCTCCCGTCCGGCCAGACTTCTTCTTGGCGGCCTCCTCCTGCTTCTCCTGCTCAATGTTCTTGACAAAGTTCTCAATGTCCTCGACGGGCAGCATCTCGAGGGTCTTGCCCGGGGCCATGATGGCAATTTCGATGTTTTTTGCGCCCGTCTGTACGACCTCCAACAGCGACTTGATGGCCAGCTGGATGGTCTGCTCACGGTCCATGCCCTCCTTGTAGTTGCGTTCGAGAAACTCGCGCACCGTCTTGCTTGATCGGCCAATGGCATTTGCTCTCCTGTCACAGGGGGGGGAGAAGAGATTAGTGTGGCTCTCACGAAGAAAGAAACAAAAATGTCACAAACAGAGGGAACAGAGAACCAAACATATGACGGGGTATGAACCCCCGCCCCCCAAAAACACATACCAAGCAGAGTAGATACCAGACGGCTCGGTCTGGTAGAGACGCGGGATTGTGCTCCCCTTGTCAAAGCCGACAATCAGGGTGCTGATGCCAAAGGGCCGCACACCGCCACTCTGGGTGTAGCGCTGCTGCACTCCGGCAACGTACTTGGTGATGTACTCGATGGTGACCGGGTCCTCGACCGTCAGGCGGTGCGACTGGGCCTCTAACCGTGCCTTGTCGAGAAGAATGCGCGCGTCGGCGTTGAGGCCGGCAAAAGCTAGGCAGGCATGCGTATCCAGAAGGCCGATCTTGGACGGCGTGATGCGCGTGTCCTGCAGCTTCATGGCCGACCGCTTTTCGCAACCCAGCACAACGACATCTTTGCCCTTTACGCCAACTGCGCATGTCCCTGTAGTTGAACGCGTCAGAACGTGCTGGTCTCCCTCTTGGTCTTTTTTTTTTCTCTTGTTCTGTGTCCTTCTCTGCAAATCGACATGTGTCTTTTTCTTTTGTTCTGTGTCCTTCTCATTTCCCACCACCTGCAAATGCCATACCTCGCTTAACTGCCTCTCCTGCATATTCAACCTGGAAGACATGTCCATCGGGACTGCAAAACGTCAACATGCCGGTTCCGTCAAACAACTAGAAAAAAAGCCCACATGCGCGTCGAGCAGCCACCCGATTGGGGCCGTGCCGCGCATCTAGTATCTCGTTGTTGAAGCGCAAAACTGGGGTACATACCTAAAGACTGTTTCGCCCCAAGAAGGCAGACCGTTAGCCACCAGGCCACCTACAAAATGCAGAAGCACCCGCAATGACAAAAAAAAAGGACTTTCACAACACCAGAACATACCAGAAAGAGCTCTGTCGTAACCCGAAGCCATGCCTGCTGGAAGAAGAGAGAGAACGGCCGACGGAAAAGGGAGACAAAGGGGGGGGGAGGAAAGTAGGGGTGCAAAAGATCGATTTGAGGCGGCGCGCAGAGACCTGAAAAACCGGTAGACAGACCGAGCACAAAGAACAATGCTAAAATCGCGTCGGAAGATGCTTCTGCCTTTTCGGGATGCGGGGGGGGGTGATGAACGCAGATGCTGGAAAAAGAGAAGGGTGATGATTGTGATGGCCGAAAAGTATAACAATCGCCTATCTAGGCTGCAAAAGCTCTGACGAAAGCTGGGCAGAAAGCAAAGCTGTGTTTTCGTTAGCCAATGAGACAAGCGGGCTTGGTGCCTGCCTCAAACTGCACCCAAAGGAGCTGTCCTGATGGCGCGAGACGCTAAGTCACGTGAGGCTGTCTTGACGGAAATGCGAAATCAAAAACTGCGAAATCGGTCGGTACCGAAGGGGCAGCCTTTTTTTTTGTGTGTGTGTGTGTGTGTTTTTGAAAAAGCCGGGATTTTCATAAAATTCAGCGGATAGCCGATTTTTGTATATTGATTTGAGGGGAAGCATCCTCAAGGCTGTGTGCACATTTGGGTCTTTTAGGGAGCTGACACTCGTTGGATTGGTTTTCTCGTTTTCTCATTTTCTCGTTTTCTCGTCTCATTCTTTTTTTTCACTCTCTCAAGGCCTCGGCAGCTAGAGAAGAAAAAAAAAAAAGAAAAGGAAAAACTCATAGATTACGGCGTATACGGCCGGGGCAATATATAAAGCAATGGCATCTCGGCCAAGCTGGGCTGCGTCGCTTCTCCAGCGGCAAGCAAGGCTGGCGTTGAGGCGGCCGGGGCCCGAAGCAGCGAGGATTGGGGGGCTGGCCACCAAGGCGACTGGCAGCGTGAGCGGCAGCGTGAGCGGCAGCGTGAGCGGCAGCGCAAGCGGTGAGCGGTGGCTGAGTGTATCGGCGAAGCGGGCCTTGCAGACGACGGGGTTGCGGGCGGCGGCCAAGGGGGCGATTGAGTACACGACGGCGCGGTATCCAGGCCTGCAGCGAGACGAGCGGTTTGCGGCGGTGACGGCGGAGCACGTAGCGCACTTCAAGGAGCTGCTGGGCGACAGCGGGGCGGTGATTGAGTCGGTGACGGATGCGGGGGCGCAGGACGACGTGGAGCCGTTCAACGGCGACTGGATGCGCAAGTACCGGGGCCACGGGCGGGTGGTGCTGCGGCCGGCGACGACGGCGGAGGTGAGCGCGGTGCTGGCGTACTGCAACGCGCAGCGGCTGGCGGTGGTGCCGCAGGGCGGCAACACGGGGCTGGTGGGCGGGTCGGTGCCGGTGTTTGACGAGATCGTGGTGAGCCTGGGGCGGATGCGGCAGATCCGGGCCTTTGACGAGGTCAGCGGCACGCTGGTGGCCGAGGCCGGCTGCATTCTCGAGACGGTGGACGGGTACCTGGCGGAGCGCGGCTACCTGTTTCCGCTGGATCTGGGGGCCAAGGGGTCGTGCCAGCTGGGCGGCAACGTGTCGACGAACGCGGGCGGGCTGCGGCTGCTGCGCTACGGCAGCCTGCACGGCAGCGTGCTCGGCGTGGAGGCGGTGCTGGCCGACGGCACGGTGGTGGACGACCTGAGCCGGCTGCGCAAGAACAACACGGGCTACGACCTGAAGCAGCTGTTTGTCGGCGCCGAGGGCACGCTGGGCGTCGTGACGGCCGTGTCGGTGCAGTGCCCGCCGCGCCCGGCCGCCGTCAACGTGGCCTTTCTGGGCCTCGCCTCGTACGCCCAGGCCCAGCGCGCCTTCCGCCAGGCCCGGACCCAGCTGTCCGAGATCCTGTCGGCCTTTGAGCTGATGGACGCCGCCAGCCAGCAGATTGTGCGCACCGTGCGCCCCGACCTGCGCCACCCGCTCGACGGGCCCCCCCACCCCTTCTACTGCCTCGTCGAGACCAGCGGCTCCAACGCCGAGCACGACGCCGCCAAGCTCGAGGCCTTCCTCGAGCACGTGCTTGCCGACGGCACCGTCGACGACGGCGTCCTCGCCCAGGACGAGACCCAGGTGCGCGCCCTCTGGGCCTGGCGCGAGGGCATCACCGAGTGCCTCGGCCACCTCGGCGGCGTCTACAAGTACGACCTCTCCATCCCCCTGCCCGAGCTGTACCAGCTCGTCGAGGACACCCGCGCCCGCCTCCGCGACGCCGGCCTCATCCACCCCGACGACGACGCCTGCCCCGCCGCCGCCGTCGTCGGCTACGGCCACATGGGCGACAGCAACCTGCACCTCAACATCGCCGTGCGCCGCTACGACCCCGCCCTCGAGGCCGCCCTCGAGCCCTTTGTCTACGAGTGGGTGGCCGCCCGCCGCGGCAGCATCAGCGCCGAGCACGGCCTCGGCCTCGCCAAAAAGAAGTACATTGGCTACAGCCGCGACGACATCGCCATCGGCCTCATGAAAAACATAAAGTCCATGTTTGACCCGGTATGTTTGACCCTCTTCTCGCAGCGCCGCCCTCACAGCCCAGCCCCCCTCACATCCCAGTCCCCCCTCCACTGTGGAAAGGTGGAAAAGAGAGGCCTTTGCCTTCTCCACCTTTCCTGCTCCACTTCCGCACCCATGAACTGACCAGACGGCAGAACGGCATCATGAACCCTTACAAATATATCTAAGCAAGCTAGCTTCGGGGGCGGGGGGGCGTGTCATTTACGGAGTGCCGAGAAGGGCAGCCAGATCCGGGGGGCGTGCCATGTACCGAGAAGGGTAGCCAGCTCGGGAGGGCGTAATGCCATGTGCCAGCCCAGCTCGGACGGTGTCTCGGGGCTCCTTCTTCTTTGAGAGTCCCAACAGGGAGGGGAATGAGGAGACGGAAGTGAAGTCGGCTTACGGAGTAGCTTGAAGGGTGTGCCAGGCCTCGACCCCTCAACGGGATCAAAGGGTGGAGCTCCACAAGTGCCATTACGGGATGAGAGAGGGTCTTTGGGGCGAGTACGAGGATGGGGCGGCTCCCTCCAACTCCGCCCAAGGCAAGCTGGTCTGTGGATCGACGCTCGGGTTTGGCGGCTGCAATGTGGCAGATGTGCAGTGTAATACTCGTACTCCGTACGACTGTACCGCATCCGTCTATGGCAGCGGACTTGCCGGGGGGTGGAGTGGAGAATGGACAGCCTCGAGAGATGCGATTGGTGTTGGGCGAGGACGACGGCGAGGGTGGCCGATGCTTGCCATGTGTGGAGGCAGGAGAAGCCAATGAGCTTCAGTGCATTACAAGCTGTCGCAGAGTACATAGCAAGAGTAGACTGGACAAAAGGAGTATGGATAGACTGGACAAAAAGGGAGGACTTTTCGTACGAATATCATACAGATGCGCTCAAAGTGAAATAAATCATACGAGTAGTGGAAAATAGTAACACGGAGATTTGGAATACTGTCATAGCTTTTGCCGTCGCATTTGAATCCTGTCATAGCTTTTGCAGTCGCATTTGGAATACTGTCATAGCTTGTGCCGTCTTCATTTTAAAACATGACGGCGCGACTCGATATGGTGGTGGTGGCGGCGGTGGTGGTGGTAGAATCCATATTGTTCGTAGTCGTATTATTGAGTAACTGAACGGGCCCACCGGCACCAGTGCGTTGGAAGAGGCAAGGAGGGCATGTGCTTTTTTGCTTTACCCGCACTCGCTTGCTTCTTTTACTGGCCGCTCGTGTTTCTTGGCGAGCTGCGCTAAACAAAACTCTGGGACCTGGACATGTGCCCCAGACAAGGCTCGACTCGGCCAGACAGCGGAAGCAGGCCACTTACAGCGGAATTTGGGGGGGGGGGGCGGTGCTTACGGATAGGTCTCCATACCCCAAGGGCGCGAAAAACAAAAAAAAAAAAAAAAAAAAAAGAGGGCCAGAGCGCCGGATCGGTGGCAAGGCCCAATGTGAATTGCCGAGCAACGGCTGTTCCGCGTCGAAAAAGACAGACAGGCCAGAAACCCGGCGGATTGGCGAGACCTAGCCGAGACCCGCCTAGGCGACAGAACCCCCCAAGGACTACGACGAGACTCCACCAAAAAAAGACAGACGAGGGGCCAAGGGAGTGTTGGAAAGTAGAGGAACACCTAGAGGAATACCTAGAGGCAAGCCAAGAGCCAAACCAGAGGCAAACCAGAGGCAAACCAAGAGGCAAGCCAAGAGACGCCCGTTCACATCGAGCAGAGGGTGTGGCGTCTCGGGCAAAGCCGTTGCTGGATGGGACATGCCATTCGCTGCCTTTACGAACAAAGGAAAGAAGGACGAGGAGACAAAGGCGTCCTGGCAGACAGAGAACAAAACAAAGCCAAACAAAGGCGGGGGGCATCCTGCTCGTCGCTGTGTTGGAGTGGATCGTACGAGAGACAATATGGACAGCCGGTGTGTCGACATATGGATACAGGCAATTCGTTTGTGACAGTTTGCTCAAAGTAGCGAATGCCAAAGAGCAGAAACAGAAAAGAAGAGAAGGCAAAAGAAGAAAACAACGAGAATAGCATGACAACGGACGGCGAGGCCCGAGGTCCTGGTTGGTTCTCGATGCGTTTCGTCACTTGTTAGTGGGCTTTGTGGTGGGGTATTGAGTTCGGCTGGACTGATCTGGGCCGTTTGGGTGAGTAATGCTTTCAGAGCACGAGCAGGGGATATGAACATACGAGAACACAGCAACCCCTCCCTTCTCTCGTTTCCGCCCCGGAGTACTCCGTGATGCAGACTTTGAGAATGGGCCGTCCATTCAACACGTACGAGTACGGAGTAATACTACAGCATCCTTTTTCTCTCGCAGACCCAAGAGAATCTCTCAAGACGACCGTGGGCAGTCGCAGAGGCGCTCCAGACGCCCTGTGGCTTGTTCTTGTTCACGTTCGTGTGCCAATATTGCTTTTGGCTAATATCAGGTTATATGAGCCATGGTCGCAATTGGTGCTAGCGCGCTGTGAGGATTTTGCTGTGGGGTTCTCGGAGCCTGGACCAGGCCTAGAACGTGGCGTCCTGCGATATTAGCGATGGCCTTTGGCACTTTATAGCGCGTTTTTTTGGTTTTAGTGCCCTGGCGGAGTCGCCTTCCAACCTTCTCTGCGGAGAGTCGTACTCGTACTCGTTTCAGTATCCATACTCGCACTCGTCGAGCATCATACTATGCACGCAAACTTTGTACCTTGCCCATACAAGTAAGTATTACGTCGTACTCCTCAGGTCTGCTGCAGATGAATTCGACCAAGAACAAAAGCTCGGGTTTTGGTGTGTGGCTTCGGCAGGCTCGAGACTCTCTGAGAACTCGCGCTAGTCCACTCTGAAATCTCCCCATGGACGGACTTTGCCATGTGCTTTGCGGTAAGCGGAATAGCCCAAGTGGGAAGGAGCGGAGCCAGTGGGTTTTCCTGGGACAAGGTGAAGAAGGAAAGAGAAGACGAGGGAACGTACCGGAGGCGCCGTCGTGTCCGATAGGCAAGTACGAGTATGGATATGACAAGTAATAATATGGTCAACCTGCGCTGTGTTTGTGCTCTTCTAGTACGTCGTATCCATACTCGTACGATGCATACCTAAAAAATCGCCAGCCAATCACGAGTCTTTCCAGGCCCTGACCCCTTCAGGCCGCCGGCTGTCATGTGCACTAGGGAAGTAATAATACGCTGGGCATTTTGTATGGGTACGAAGCATGGCATTGTACTCCGTAGGTGGTCAGACATGGCCATCTCGAAAGCTTTGCAAATCTACCACCCACCCCTTGTTGCCTGCAGCCCTATGGCAAGGTAGGGAGCCACGCTGACGGTCACAGGACGACCACTGCGCGGTGGCTTATTCGTTTGCTTTCCTGTTGGGATAACCCAGGCTTACGCGTACACAAAAGTGTCTCGTCTGCACGACATTCTGGCCCGACTTTCAGGCCCCGTGGGCAAAAACACAACGAAATACGAGTAAACGGTGCTAAAGAAAAAGGCCATGGAAGAGTCCCAAGTCCAAAAGACATCCCGGGTCGTGGAACCTGTTCTGGACTCTTCTCGTCTGTTCTCTGCCTATGGATAGTCTATCCCTTTTCTCGTTTCTTTATTTCCTCTCTCTCTCTCTCTCTGTTTCAGCCAACCACGCGACAGAGCTGGTGGTGTGGTGTTCCCTTTCGGTCTTGCTCCGACAGTCCGTTGCGCTCGCCTTGCATCCCGCCATGGTCCCAGCCCACTGACATGCCAGCCATTAACGATGCAGAACGTCTGCGTTTGGACTGTATAATACGGAGAACATGGTCAGCTCGCGTCAGACGGGACACCCTCCAGATCCGCAAGCAAAGACGCAAAGACGCAAAAGACGCAAAGACGGCGTGCGGAACATTCCGGAGCATCGTCAGCATGCCGGGTCTCCCAGCCCCGGCTGTGTGTTCTGCTTCCCAGTGTGTAGCTTCGTCCCCGCCTGGGCGAATCAAGAGACTCCCAGCAGACGTCCTTGAGTGCTAGTCGTTGCCATCTGCCCTCGCACGGGCTGCCTCCCCTCGCATTCCGCACTCCAGGCTCTGAGTTCCGCGCGCACGCGCCCAAGCCTGCTTCCTCGCCGTGGGCCGCCATGTGCGTGTGTGTTGTCCTGTTCCAGCCCAGTATTGGACAGATGGCTGGCTGAACATGAAGCGCATATGCAAAAGGATATGGATACGACGTAATACTCCGTACATCATATGGAATATTGCATTTTACTCGTACACTAGAGCAAATATCACACAAACAGTATTGCTCCATATGGAGTATACTCGTATCCATACTCGTAAATATTAATACTGCTAGCTTGCTGGATAATTACGAGTAATAATTGGAAAAACAGAACAAGCTCAGGGCCAAGCTAGGACCGGGGGGGTGGCCCCGTGTGGTGACGGCTCCCACTAATAATGGGGTTGTACGAGTATGTAGAAGCATGCGGAAGGTCGAGCCAGGCCGGCCCAGGCAGGGATTGTGGCCCAGCCTGCTGTGCTTCCGTCATAGTCCAGATGCCACCCCAACAACGGGAAGAGGGCAAAGGAAAGGGGGGTCCGGGTCCCAGGACCAGGTCCCCTTGTCCCACAAGTGAGCGCTCCATTCGCGGCTCTCGTTTGACTGTGACGGAATGCTTGGCAAGCAAACTCGCAGGGAACAACAATCTTCCACCACGCCGTTGCTTCGAAAGGTTCCAAAGGAAGTGCAAACGGGGGGGCGTGAGTGCAAGGGAGAGGCGCCAGGGGGCCTGTGGAGGGTGGGATGTGAACGGGGTGGACTTCTACGGAAGAGTACTCGTAGTGAGTGGGTGGAGTCTACGGAAGAGCAGAGAGTGCCGTTCGGTTTACGTCGTATGGAATACTCGAACACTGTATTGTTACCCATTTTACGACCGTGTTCTGTTCTGAGAGAGCTGAGAGAGCCGCGAGAGCAGGGGGGGGGAGGGAGCAGGGAGAGCAGAGGCCGGTTTTATTGGGGCCCACGAGGTTGCTATAAGAGGTAACAAATATCGAAGGGTGCTTGGGCACTATTGATCTCGTCTCGGCTGCCAACCTGCAGGACACAAAATTGCGAGTGCTCCATCCGTCCCATGCACGATGCAGGACTAATATGGATACTAGTCATAATACCAAGCACTCGCCTGAGCATGCTCGTATGTCCGAGTACGAGCATCAGGGTGACACTGGAGTGATACGCGAGATGGGTGTATGAGTACGGAGTAATACAGTAATTGGCATTCGTGGTACGAGCATTGGATACTCGTACATATATCCATACTCCATATATCACCGTGTTTAATATCCAGCAGCACGTGAGTTAATTTCGATTACCAAAGAAACCGCTGCGGCGAATGGCTGCGAGAAAACGACAGACGACGGGCTGCGGCTGACAAGCAAAACAGGAGACGAGACAGGGCGGCAAGAAGGGTGGCAAAGCCGTTCTCTCTCAAATCACGTCAAATCACGGCTCTCGTCTCATTCAGTCTCTGTGGCTGTGCGAAATCAAATACTTTTGTGTAATGTGCAGACAAAGGGACGCTCTCTCTGCCCTTCGCACCTATTTTCCCTTTTTGACCTTTTTTTTTTGTCTTTTATGTTTTTTTGTCTGCTTTTATTTCACTCGGCAGGACAAGCATGCTCCAATTGGAGGCTGGACTGAACAAGCTTATGCGTCGTACGATCTTTTGGGGCTGGCTAGTCTTCCAGCCCGGGAACGACTGCCGAGCTGGTTTCTGGCCCTTGTTTTTCTGGCCTTTATTTTGGCTTTCTTTTTTGGCAGCGTTTTGTTTCCCATGCACACCCCCCCCCCCCCCTTCTCCCTCCCTTTCCTTCCCATTCCCAAGGGGGGGTGTTTACATATCCTTTACTCGTACTTTCAATTACAATAATACATCGTAGACAGCCCGTAATTCAACGTTGAGGATCCAGCCGCCCGGTTCTCAGCCGTTTTTCCTCATTCCTCGCCTCAGGCGGTTTAACGGTTCTATATCGAGTCTCTCGCCCTTGGCGTGCATCCGTGCCTGTCCGCGTATTGTGCTGCTCTGTTTTGTCGCTGCATGTATTTGACTTTCATGTAATTCGTCTTTTACGTATTCGTCTTGCATGTAGTCGTCTTGCATGTAGTCGTCTTGCATGTATTCGTCTTGCATGTGTTCGTCTTTGCATTTGTCGTTTGCACGTCTCTTCCTTTTTAAACGATTCATTACCTCTCTCTTTGCCGGGGGTCTTTTTTCTGTTTTCCCTGGTTGCGTGTTCTAATATGCCAGTCGATTTTGCGGCCCCATAATCGTCGAGAGGCAACTTGCATTTCTGTCTTTCTTTTCTTCTTTTCCTCTTTCGGTTTTCCTTTCTTTTTTTTTTTTTTTTTTTGTTTTTCCTGCCAAACGATCCTGGCTCGTCGTTCAATTGGCCACGAAACGGAGCTGCATGTGAGGCGTCCGTCTATCAGCGCAGCCTCTTCGCCGTGGCTCCCTCTTCCATGTCTCTGTCAGCCCCGATCTTACAGCTTTAGTCTGCGACAAACAGGCCAGCGACCGCCCTTGGACGTGGAAACGAAAGGTCTGGCATTCATATTCTCGACAAAGCCATCCTCGCCTTTGCGTTTGTCCTTTTCTTCCGCCTCCGCTCTTTGCCTTTGCCTATCGTCCTTTTCTCTCTTCCACCTCCGCTCCTCGCCTTTGCCTTCTCGTCCTTTTCTCTCTTCCACCTGCTATAAGAGTTATATATGCTTGGCAGCAACCGCCATGACGGCTTGTCCTTGCGGCTTTACACTGGTATTCTGTGCTGCACGATAACCCAGCGAGAGGCCGGCCCGTCTCGGCAAAGAGAAGGAAGCGGAGCGAGGCCGACTCGTCTTTTGTGCCATCGATTGTTTTTTTTCCCCTGCGCCCATCGCACGTTACGGCAGCGACCGATTTCATAGACGCACAAAGAAAACATGGTCGGAGTTCCTGGAAAGTACAGGGGGTGCGAGACTTGTCGACTCCGTCGAGTTAAGGTATGTTTCGTGTTTTGTTTTTGTTGTTCTTTGATTCGGTCTTGTGTCCTTTTCAGTGTTTGTTGTATCCTTTCTTCTTCTGTTTCTTGTCTGTTGTCTGTTCTCCTTCGCCTGTTTGTGCACCACCGATTTTACCCTTTCGTTTGTGTTTTCGTATCTGCCCACCCTGACGATCCAGTGCGACAACACGCGGCCGTACTGCAAAAAGTGCCTGGACTCGGGCCGAGACTGTCTTGGCTATGAGCGAGAAACGGTGTTCATTATCGGGACGCCCGAGGACGGCGGCCGCTGCTCGTCCCATCCGCCGCGGGTGATCAAGTCCAGGAAAGGCGGAAGCAGCAGCAGTGGTGGTGGAAGCGGCAGCGGCAGCGGCAGCGGCATCCGGTCGACAAACAGCCCTGTACCTCCATCGTCGGCGGCATCGTCGTCATCTGCGTTGTTTCCACCGCCGCCGCTTGCGCCGTCTCTGTCCATGTCGTCGTCGTCGTCGTCGCCGCCGCCGTTTGCCTCCCCCATGCTGTCGCTGTCATCGCCCTCGATGTGGATGGACAGCAACGTCGGCAGCCATCACCATCCTCCTCCGCCGCCGTCGCTTCCGTCCCAGCAGCTGCCGCCGCAGCAGCAGCTTCCTCTTCCGCTGGCCTTTTCCTCCGCGCAGGCCATGGCCACTCTGGCACCGACCATGCCCCTCCTCTTTGCGCCATCGCCGGCCGGCCACCACCTCCAGCAAAGCAGCAGCAGCGGCATGGGCAGTTTTGGAAGCAACAACAACACTGGCACCGTCGGCAGCAACGTGGTCAGCGGCTTGGTGCCCCTGCAGCCGCTGCAGCCGGCCTGGGACAACGACGTTGTGCTGTCCAGCAACGGCGCCGTCTACCAGGTCAAGCTGGCCGCGCTGTACACCAACCTGGCCAGTCTCGTGCGGCAGCCCGACGCGGGCAGCAATAACAACAGCAACAGCAACAGCAGCAGCAGCAGCAGCAACAGCGGACAACGCGGCAGCGCCGGCGGCGGCTACTTTTACCTGGCCGGGTTCCCCTACTACGCCCCAGCCGACGTGCGGCCCCGCGTCAGCGAGAGAAGCGCCAGCGGCGAAGGGAGCAGCAGCAGCAGCAGCAGAAGCCGGTCTGGCGGTGGCCGAAACAGCGGCGGCGGCGGCGGTGCCGTGGGAGACGACTTCCAGCTACAGGCACAGTGTCTTGTGCATCTGGCGGACGCCGGCATGGGCGACCAGTACGGGGCAGCGCCGACCGACAGCATCTGTCTGTTTCTGTACGAGGTGAGCAAGTGGACAGGAAAGGGAAAGGGAAAAAGACATTGCCCGGGAGTCCAGCAAGGGTGAACGTAAGGGTGGACGAAAAGACATTGCTCGGGAGTCCAGACAACCGCTCAAAGACTAACTCTGGTCAGCACAACTGGGCTGTCTTGGCGAGCTCGCTGCCGCCGTGGAAGGACCCGGCTGTGCAGAACAGCAACATCCGGCAGCCGGGGCCGGGCCGGTTTACCGAGTTTCCGGCACATCACTTTTTTGCCCGTGTCTATCGGCCAACGGCGGTGAGTGGAAGGAGGAGAGGGGAGGAAAAGCAGAAAAGCGGAAAAAAGCAAAGAGCTGAGAGGAGGGGACCGCACTAGGAGAGGAGACTAACAGCTTTTAGGTCTGGGCGGCGCTGATCAACCGCGAACGAACGTTCCTGGCCGACCCAGAATGGATCTCGGTGCCGTGGGAACAGCACCCGAAGGCGTGGCTCGACCAGCTGCTGGATGCCATGGTGCTGGTGCCGGCCATTCTGGCGCGGGCCGACCGCATCACGCCGCACCCGCCGACGTTGGAGCGGCGGCTGCTGGCTCAGGACCTGCTGGGCAACTGTGGCCACGTGGAGCAGCTGCTGGAGCAGTGGCGCTGGCGAGTGATGACGGGAGGAGGGGGCGAGGGCGGAGGAAGAGGAAGAGGAAGAGAAGAAGGAGGAGGAGGAGGAGGAGGAGGAGGAAGTGAAAGAAGAGAAGGAGGAAGAGGAAGAGAAAAAGGAAAAGGACCGAATCACGGTGCGGGCGGAGCGGAAAGCAGTCTCTACTGGATCGAAGACTCGGGCACGGCCGAGGCGCAGATTCCGTTTGCCGACACGTACGCCTTCCGGGACTCGGCCACGGCCATCATGTTTGTGTACTACTGGGCCACGCTGGTGGTGTTGTACCCGAGCATCGGGAGGCTGCAGGAGGCGGTGGCCGAGCTGGTGCCGGCCGGCAGCGGCGGCGGAGTGCTGCCGACACCGTTTGTGCCGTCGTCGCTGCAGTCGCTGCAGCCGCTGCAATCGCTGCAATCGATGCAGTCGCTGCAGTCGCTGCAGCCGATGCAGTCGATGCAGTCGATGCAGTCGCTACACACCACACCTCCCCACGCACAGCCGCCGCCGCCGACGATGCCGGACGAGGCCCGGTACGGCGCCAAGGCAGTGCGGCAGCTGGCGGCGCACGTGTGCCGCAGCCTGGACTTTGCGCTGGCATCGACGGTGCAGCCGGACCTGCTGACGGCGCCGCTGTTTGCCGTCGAGGCCTTTTACCGACACATGCACGCGGCCCACGGCGACGGCGCGCTGGAGCTGCTCTGGTGCGAGGCCTTCCGCCAGCGGCTGGCAGCCAAGGGCCAGAGCATTGCGGCGGCGGTGCAGAGCCGGCGCTGGGCGGATGCAGCGTATTTTTGAGGTGTGTGGATGTGTGATGGAAAAGAAATGGGGAAGAAGGGACCAATTTTAGGGATCCATTTTAGCATCAACAGCACTATTTCAACTATATGTAAATGAGACCAAAGACAAGCTACGGATAGATAAGAGAAGACGACCAAGAAGACGAGCAAGAAAGAGAGACGACGAGAAGACGACGAGAAGACGAGCAAGACGCTACGGATAGTAAAATAATAAGGAACACAAATAAGGAGAGAGTACAGACGAGGTCAGAGACGGCAGAGGAGCCTCCCTGTCGTCTTGTTCCTGTTGGACAAAGACACTACACAAACAACCAGTCAAAAGCAACAATGACATCTGAGGGGAGCGTGGATGCCCCAGCATTGGAGGCAAAGCTTGAGAGCCATTCTTCTCTTGTCAGCCGCGGAGTCGTGGCCAGATGATCTTTTGCCTGCCAGGATATCGACAAAGGCCAGACTGTCGGCCTCGCCGTGTCGACCGTCCCAGGCAAACGCTGTCAAGCAAACCTTTTGGCCTCGTTCTCGGTCTGCTGGGGGCTCGTGTTTCAAAACCCGATTGCGGGCCAGCCTTGCCGCAGGCACCCGCTTGGCCTGGAGGCAGTTGCGTGCATTGTGAACGTGTCTTCGTGCTTCTCTCTCAGTATTCAAAGCATTCACCTCAGTTGGCTCTGGTCCCTCATCCCGTCACTGTTCTACCATTCTCGATGTCGCTCAGGTTAGGGGTCCTTCTCAGTTCTACATCGTCCCATGATTGGCGCTCCTGGGCTGTTTTGTTTGGTGTATTTTGCGACGTATAGTATAGGTGAAACCTGGCGCCAGCAAGACGCCTTCATTCCTCGGGCGAGGCAAAGAGCATGGGCGATCCGGCTTTCGCATGAATTGGCCGCCTCCACATGGTTTCTGCAATATAGCCAGTTTTGGCCCAAACATCCGACCAGAGTTTCGCATTGCGGCGTCGATCCTCTTTTTAGCAGGAGAAGGAGTGCCGCTGTTCCACTGTTCCATTTCTCTTTTAAACCCATCTTCGCTCGTCCTTGTCGTTCGATCTTGATTCTTTTTTTCAAATGTTGTCTTTCGTTGTCGACACTGAATCGCTAGCCAGGCACCCCAGGCACCGCTAGACACCGCCCACCCAAGCCCGCTGAAAAAAGGAGAAAACGGCAGAATTCAGCGCTACAGCGCCTGCCCAACGCTCTTCACCCGCTCTCCAGCGCAGTCTAGCGCCGTCTAGCGCAGTCTAGGGCTCCCACCATGGCGGACACAATGACGACGCCAAGCCCACCCGGCAACCCCAACCAGGCCTTTCCTGCCCTTTGTTTACTCGACCCGAAAGGAGAGGCCGAATTTTCGGAAAAGCCCATTTACGATCCCAACCTCGAACACGACTTTGAACACAACCTCGACCACGACCACAAGCTTGACCACGAACACAACCTCGAACACAACCACAATCACGACCACAAGCTCGACCACGAACACAACTTTGAACACAACCTCGACCACGAACATAATCACAACCACAATCAAAACCACAACCACAGCCACGACCACAGCCACAACAACCAAGACCGCTGCGTCCCAACGCAACCCTCCTCGCTGCCGCTCTTTGCTCGAAATTCCGCAGTGCCGCCGTTGGCGCCCAACCGCCCGCCCTCGCTGTCGGTGGTGTCTATCTCGTCGTTGGACTCGGCCACCTCGGCGTCCACGTCTGCAGGCGACCGGTCGTCGGGCTTGTTTGACCTGTCCGGCCAGTCGCGCCGTGCTTCGGTAGCCAGTGCGGCCTCGTCCGTCTACTCGACCTCGTCGCTGGCCACGCCCACGGCCGCATCGACCCCAGCGCCGCCCAGCCTCTCTGCCTGCGACAGACAGCCACCGCCGCCCCTCGCCCGCAGCCGCCACAACGCAAAGCTGCTGCATGCCGCACGGATCCAGCGATCGGCCCGAGCAAGCTTGGCTGCAGACAAAGACAAGGACGGAGACGGCGCTGACACGGCAGCAACCGCAGCCGCAACCGCAGCCGCAGCAGCGAACGGCCCGGCACGCGACTGGGACTGGACAGCACGCCGGGGAGACGGAGCAGCCGCAGCAGCAGCAGCAGGTGCAGCCGCAGCAGCATCGGCCGAGGCAAACGGCGACAGCAGCAGCGCAGCGGACCCGCCGCCGCAGCAGGGTGGACTGACACGCATGGCGTTTGCGGAGCAGCAGCGGTGGATCAAGGTGCAGGAGAAGACGTTTACGAAATGGCTCAACACGAAGCTGCAGGAGCGGCAGTTGGAGGTGAAGGATCTGGTGAAGGATTTGAGCGACGGGGTGAGTTTTGCGTTGTGCTTTTTTTGTTCTTTGCCTTTGTTTTTTTTCCTTTTGTCATTTTGTCCTTTTGTTCCTTTGTTCCTTGTTCTTTTTTTATTTTGTTCTTTTCTTTTTCATTTTTACCTCTGACCGACCCCCCCAGGTCATGCTCATCCACCTGCTGGAATGCCTGTCGGGCGAGTCGCTGGGCCGGTACGCGGCCAAGCCGAAGCTGCGGGTGCAGCGGTTTGAGAATGCGAATCTGTCGCTGGACTTTATCAAGTCGCGCGGGGTGCAGCTGACGAACATTGGGGCGGAGGACGTGGTGGACGGCAACCGCAAGATCATCCTGGGGCTGCTGTGGACGCTGATTCTGCGCTTCACCATCAGCGACATCCACGAGGAGGGCATGACGGCCAAGGAGGGCCTGCTGCTGTGGTGCCAGCGCAAGACGGCCTGCTACGACGAGGTGGACGTGCGCGACTTTAGCAGCAGCTGGAGCGACGGGCTGGCCTTTTGCGCGCTGCTGGACATCCACCGGCCGGACCTGATGGACTACGACGCGCTGGACAAGAGCGACCGGCGCGGCAACATGCAGCGCGCCTTCGACCTGGCCCACCGCGAGATTGGCATTCCCAAGCTGCTCGACGTCGAGGACGTGTGCGACGTGGCCAAGCCCGACGAGCGCAGCCTCATGACCTACATTGCCTACTGGTTCCACGCCTTTTCGCAGATGGAAAAGGTCGAGAACGCGGGCCGCCGCGTCGAGAAGTTTGGCCGCCACCTGCACGGCGCCTGGGAGATGCAGTCGGCCTACGAGCGCCGCTGCGCCGCCCTGCTGGCCAGCCTGCGCGCCCAGCGCGACCAGTGGCGCGCCGCCGTCTTTGCCGGCACCTATGCCGACGCCAAGGCCCAGGCCGTCGCCTTTGCCGCCTACAAGCGCGGCCGCAAGCGCGAGTGGGTCGCCGAGAAGAGCGAGCTGGCCACGCTGCTCGGCAACATCAAGACCAAGCTGGGCACCTACCGCCTGCCGCCCTACCAGCCGCCGGCCCACCTGACGCTCGACGTGCTCGACCGCGAGTGGGCGGCGCTGGCGACGGCCGAGAAGAGCCGCGGCCAGCTGATCAACGAGACGATACGAGAGTGAGTTTTGTGTCCTTTGAATCTTTTTATTTTTATCACGTGACTAACGACCAGCATCAAAAACGGCCTGCGCAAGGCCTTTGCCGACAAGGCCAACGACCTGGCGCTGGCGCTCAACGCCGTGCAGCTGGCCATCTCCGGGCTGGAGGGCGACGTCGAGGACCAGCTGCACCACGCGCGCCGCCTGGCCGCCAACCTGCCGCCGCTGGACGCCTACCTGGCCGCCGTCGAGGCCGACGATGCCCAGTGCCGCGAGGCCAACATTGAGGAGAACGACTTTACCGTGTACACGTACGACGAGCTGGCCTACGAGCTGTCGCTGGCCCGCTCCAGCGTCGCCAAGAAGCTCGCCTTTCTCGAGAACCAGATCGTCGCCGCCCGCAGCATGACCAACCTGACGCCCGTCCAGCTCGAGGAGTTTGAGAGCGTCTTCCGCCACTTTGACCGCGACGGCCGCAACGCCCTGCAGGAGCTCGAGTTCTCCGCCGCCCTCGCCTCGCTCGGCCTCGTCTTTTCCGAGGACGAGATGCACGCCTACTTTGAGGAGGCTGCCGGCCTGTCGGCGGCCTCGGCCTCGCCCTCGTCGGCCCTGACGGCGTCAGCCACCTCAACCACCTCAACCACCTCAAACACCACCTCCCCCCCCGTTCCCCGCGTCTCCTTCGAGCAGTTCATCCGCTTCATGGTCGACGTCACCGAGGACCAGAACACCGCCGACCAGGTCTTCCAGTCGTTCCGCGAAGTCGCCGACGGCAAGCCCTACGTCACCGAAATGGACCTGCGCCACTCGCTCGTGCCCGACGACGTCATCGACCAGCTCGTCGACATGATGCCGCGCCACGCCGGCCCCGACCTGGCCCAGGACCGCGGCATGCCCCAGTACGACTACATTTCCTTTATGGATCGTCTCATGGGCGGCCAGCTGGGCCAGACCCCGGAGACGGCTCCGGCTCCGGAAACGGCTCCGGACACGCCCACCCCCTCCGCCGATCCCACCAGCGCCAGCAGCAGCCACGCCGCGCCCCCGTCCGCCGCCAGCCCGTCCCGCCCGCGCACTCTGACGGCGTCCACGGCGACGTCGGCGGCGTCGCTGTCGTCAGCCTCGTCGCCGCCGTCGCCGTCAAAGCCCACCAGCGCCAGCCAGAGCCCGCGCAAGCAGGCCGTGGGTTTCTATCGCTAAGCCGGTTGGGTGGTTTTTTCCGGAGTCGGCGTGTGCCTGTTGGGCTGTTGGCAGTGTTTCGTTTCTGGCCATTTCCTCTTCCGTCGCCTTTTTTTTTGCATCTCGTACGACTCGTCCCTGTTCTTCTTGTTCGCATCTCGGCGACTCGTCCCTGTTCTTCTTGTTCGCATCTTGGCGACTCGTCGCCTGTTCTTGTTTGCATCTCGTGCGACTCTCGCCCGTGTCGTTTTGTTCTTGCGTGTTAATTTGTGTGGGGTGCTGCATCAAAAGGCCGGCTGTTCTCTTCTCTTCGCCTCTCTCTCTTCTTTCTGCTCGCGGCTCGCGGCTCGTCTGGTGCAGATTCATCAACTGTTTTGTCAAAAGAGCAGCCGTTGGCCAAAGCGTTATTACTGGGTATTTTATATTAGACTAAAGAATGACAAGCAATCTCATGGACTTATAAGAGACCAGTCTGTCTGGCCAAGCAGTCTCAGGAGTGATGGAGACTCGCAAGACGAGCCTCTTTGGCCGTCTCTGATGCTTTGTAAACCCCGTTGAAGCCGCAAGGCTGATTATTAATAATATATATGGATACTTCGTATGTTCCAGGCCGTCTCCCACAAAGTGCGCCCAATAAAACGACAACGCCATGCATATGATGTAAAGAGGCACACATATAGTCCAAATCCAAACCGACCCGTAAAGCCACAATGTCCACGTCTCTCTCTCCTCTCACACACACACACAAACACATTCAGTCAGCCAGAACCCCCATCACTCCTCTCGAAAGGCCCCCATCTCCTGGAGCGCGCCCGCCAGCCGCCGATAGTCCCGCAGCAGCTCCATCACTTCGCTGATCCGCAGGTCTGCCGGGTTGCCGAGCTCCAGAAACCGCGCCACTGGCGGCGCCAGCAGCTTGGGCGGGAGAGCCGCCGCCAAGTCGGGGAAGGCCTGTTTGCGTTAGACGAGAGGCCAGAGCGAATCAAGACCAGAGAAAAGCAAGACAGAGCAACCCGACAACAGACTGGTAAACAAGTAAACAAGCAAACAATAGAAAACTCAAACACAAACACCAAACTTGGCCCACACCCAACAACCACTGCACTTACCGTAGCCAGATCGCCGCCGTCGGCTGCTTTTTCGCCAGCCCCGAGAGCTGCTGTCGCGGAGGGCGTCGCCGCCGCCGCCGTCGTTGTCGTAGCCGGCGCCGGAGCAGCAGCAGCAGCAGCAGCGGCGGCGGCCGGAGCCGTGCGGCCAAACCCGCGGAACCCGCCAATGCCGCCAATGGTGTTGCTGAGCCGCGACATTGGATTGAGCGAGCTGCCGAGGTTGCGCACCGAGTCCATCAGCGCCGGGTTGGCCGTGGCTGCCGCAATGGCCGCGGCTGTTGTCGAGGCGGCACCGGCACCGACGCCGGCCGCCGAGGCAGTGCCCGGACCGCCGTCGTCGCCCGACGACGCTGTCGCGGTCGAGCCGGAGGATGCCAGTCCGCCACCGCTGCCGCCGGCACTGCTGCCGCCGCCGCCGCCGCCGCGCTGCCGCAGGCTGCTGGCCCGGCTGTGCGCGCTGTCGATGCTATGGTCGCGCGACGACGCCGAGGCCCGTCGCGAGGCGCTGCCGCCAACCAGAGCCATCAACACCCTGTCTTCGCGAGGGCTGGGCCGCTGCCGTGCCTGTGGCGCCGACGCTGCAGACAACACGGCCGCCGAGAAAGCCCCGTCATCGCCCCCGTGGACCGACACGTCGCCGTCCGCGTCGCCGTCGTCGCTGCTCGGCGCCGACGGCGGCGTGCCCACCAGCTTCCGCGCCTCGTCCAGCGTCTTGGGCAGCACCACCACGTCTGCCACAGGAACGCCGGCGCCTGGCCCGCCTGGCCCTGACGACGGTGCCGTCGCCGACTCAGAATTGGCATGGCCCGTACTTGTCCCCAAGGAAGCCACCGCTGCTGACGACGACGACGCCGCCGCCGGCGACCCAACCGCCCCGGCCGCTGCTCCGGCTCCGCCTTTGCCGGCGGGCGACTGCGCTTGCAGCTGCCCCAGCTTGCCAAAGAAAAGCCGGTAGCTGCCCTCGAGACTGTTGCCAATGGTCTTGAGTCCCTGGTCGGCCGCGTTGAACGTGTTCATGACGGCGTCGCTGGCCGTGCTCAGCGCCTGCGCCGGCGTGTTGACCAGGTCGCTGAGCCGCCGGTTGCGCAGCTGCACTGCTGCCCGCAGGCCGCTGCTGCTGTTGTTGTTGCTGCCGCCGGCGCCGCCGGCCGCCAGCGTCGGCGATGGTGTCGTGGTCCCTGTGGCCAGGCCCGGGCTGAGCTCGGGCGTGCTGGGCGTGGCCGCCGAGATCGTCAGCAGGCCGGACGCGCCGTCGGTGTAAACGGGCGGAAACGGCTCCGTCTTGCTGTCGGCGCTGCTGGACGGCGGCGCGTCCGGGAGGGACAGCCGCAGCGGCGGCGGCGCCGTCGACGGCGTCTTGGGCGGGCCCGACGGCGCCTCGTCGGCGCGCAGCGTCGACAGGTCGACGGTGTCGAGAAAGCTGATGGACGCCTCCAGGTTGGTCATGCAGTAGGCGGCCTCGCCCTCGATCTTGGCGGCCCAGCGGAAGCGCTGGATGAAGTTGAGGTCGCTGACGGCGTGCAGCTGGGCCGGCGGCAGCGTGATCAGCGTGTAGATCAGCATCGGCATGATCTCGTCCGCCGACGACGACGGGTGGAAGTGCGCCAGCGTGTCGACAATCGCCTTGTGCGCCGCCTTGAGGTGGTTCAGCTTGCCCAGCGGGTAGTGCGTCTCGTGCATCAGCACCAGCTCGCGCCGCGCCGCGTCCAGCCACGCCCGCACCTCTTTTTGCCGGACCGCCGCCGCTGCCGGCTCCGCTTCCACGCCGTCCACGCCGTCCACGCCCAGATCCACGCCCAGGTCGGCCGGCCCAATGCCCACAACGTCCAGCGCCGCTGTCTTGGACCGCAGCCGGTCGTCCTGCGCCTCGTCCTGCGTCGACCGGTGCTGGTAGATGCGCTCGTAGATGCCTTCGCACAGCCGCCGCTCCACCGCCTCTTCCAGCAGTCCTCGCTTCTGCTCCAGCGCCCGCCGCGCACGCTTGCGGTCCGCCAGCTCGGCCGCCGTGATCATCTGCTGCTGCTGCTGCTTCTCAGCCGCCGCCGCCGCCGCCGCCGCTGTTGTTCCTGACGAGTCGCCGCGGCTGCCAATCGAGGCCGCCTTGGCCCGCAGGATGCTCGTAGCCGACTTCCGCACCGTCAGCACGGGCGCCGCCGGCGCCGGAGACGGCTGGGCCCGGCTCTGCCGCGAGGCCAGCGTGGCAATGTGCGTGGCAATGTGCGCGGACGCCGTGGCATAGAAATCCTGAAATTTCTGCGACAGCGCGTCGATGTTGGGCGGCGTCGGGTATTTTTTGGCCTGGAGGGACTCGATAAAGCTAGCCAACGCAGTGTCAGCAGGCCAAGTTCCAAACGACAATTATACGTCCAGTCTCCAAACGACAGTTATAGCCTCCAAACGACAGTTATACGTCAAACCTCTAAACGAAACAGTATACGTCAACTCACCTATCTATAAGCCCAATTAGTTCAATCGGCAGGTCGTCTAGATCGACCGAAGCCCGCGGCGGCTCCGGCACCTCGTCCGCATCGTGGCCGGTCTCAAACGAGTCCGGCTGGTCCGGGTCCTGGCCCGGCTCTCCTCCAGCCGCGTCAGCTGGCGGTGCCATGTGGAGCAATGGCGAGCTGCTGCTTCGCCGCGTCGTCGTGGCCGCCGCACCCGCCGCACCCGTCACACCAGCAGCAGCAGCAGCAGCAGTTGCTGTCGTTCGGCTGCTCGGCGGGAGGGCTGTTTCTGTGTGGGCTCGCAGCGGCAGGAGCCGGGACTTGGGCTCTGCCGGGGAACCGTCGATCGAATCGCTGTGGGAGGTCGACCGTGCAGGCCGCAGCGGAGCCGGACGTTTGCTGGCAGCCTTGCCGACAACACCAGGGGCATGCCTCGTGTTTGTGCCGCCTGGTGCCATAAACGTCTCCGTCAAACTGGAGAACATGGTGTCAATGGCTGGCTTTGCTTGAGGCGATGGCAAGAGAACATGTAAAAGCAAACGAGGTCAAGTAGCAAAAGTAATACGGTAGAGCCAGAGAAATAAAAGTAAAGGAATAACAAAAAGGGGAAACAAGAACCGAGATAAAACAAAACCGAAAAAGAAAAAAAAAAACAAAAACCCCAAAAAACACACAAGAAAGGCAATGGACACCCACTCCAAAAGCAGCACGCAAAGTATATAAAAAATAGGGTCGCTGCAGCGGAATACGTACCGGATCAAGAACGCATGAAGCTCTGTACTGATTGTGAAACCTTGACGTGGCGAGGCGAGAAGAGGAGAGGGGGGGTCGGATATGGAAGAAGTGGAGCGGCCTGGGTGTATTCTGATGTTGTGCAGGCTGGATGAAAGCGTGCTGTAATAAAGGCGGTGGATTTTGCTACAGGGCGGTTCAATATGCAAAGAAGGCGGGCAGGGTTGGGCAGGTGTTTTTGCTCTGGTGTTTTCGACTCCGAACTCTGGTGTTTTCCACTCTGAACTCTGGTGTTTCTACTCCAAACACCTGTGATCTCGTCTTTGTGCTCTGGCTTTGTTCTTCTGCCTTGACGATCTTGTGTTTCCCCTGGGCTGCAGCTCTCGAGTGTCACCCGATGACGTCGCACGCTCGCAAGGCACGCAGCACATGCAGCTTGGCCAAGGTCGAGACGCCGACCAGCGATCGATGGCGGCTGCTGACTGTTTTGTGGTCGGTCTTGTCGGTCTTGACGGCCTTGACGGTCTTGACGCTTCTCACGCCGGAAAGGGGCGGGATGCGACTGAGAAATGTCGGCTTGGTGCACACGGCACAAAGCTGCATTAATAAAGCGTCGTCATCAAAGAGTGGGGGGGAGGGCTGGATACGATGGCGAAGCTCCCCGTAGGCTGGCGGGCGAAAAGGAGAGAGGAGGAGGTGGTGGTGGTGATGCTGGGAGGAGCTGCTAAGACGGAGTAATCAATCATCCTTTTTGTTTTTTTTGGCCGGCTTTAATTGCTTTTAATGAATCTCGCAAGCTAACGCGTTCTGGGCATGGCTGGCTAGCGCTGCAGGAGTGAGTGATAAAGTGCTGTGCGGAGTCCGCGGAACTTTGCTGTAGCCTTGGAAGGATCGCTAACGTGGGCGCTTTAGCGCTGTAGGAGTGAGTATAAAGTGCTCTGCGGAGTCTGCGGAACTTCGCTGTAGCCTTGGAAGGATCGCTAACGGCGCTTTAGCGCTATGGTGCTGAGCTCTGTATTTCTGGAATACGAGTATGGACTATTATTACGGAGTACACAGTACGATACGACTACTCGTACGTCGTACACACACTCGTTCTCCCACTACCTGCTCAATGCACTGCAACTTTATCGTAACAGATTGCTCAGCTGGGAGGCCAATGGTTGGCTACAAAGCCTTGCTTCGTCAGGGGTGCATTGGACAAGAACCAGAGGCTGGTTGTGCTGGCCGTGCCGGCTGAAGGAGTTTGGTTGGCTGGCTGGCTGGCTGGCTGGCTGGCTGGCTGGTTGGCTGGCTGGCTGGCTGGCTGGCTGGCTGGTTGGTGGCTGCCTGGGCGAGGACGTGTTCGTGTTATTAGTATCCATACGAGTACTGCTCTCTGGCGGGTTGGACCAGCAGCTGGCCCGCAACATCACGTGACGCTAAAGCGTGATTTACCGTCAGCACGCATTCGCCACGTTCCCCAACCAATGGAGGAGACGCCCCGCTGTCGGCGACAACAGTCCATTTTGGCTGGTCTGCACCGTGGGTTTTCGTCATTTTGGCCCGCATGACTTGTCCCAACTGGACTTTCGTCTTTCCGGCCATCGTTGCCTTTTCCATTTGTTTCTCTGTCCATCTTCTTCGCTTTTCTTCGTTCCCTTGACTATTTTGTGTGTGTTCCCTTCGTCTGCTTTCATTTCGCGACATCGCCAGCGAGCAACACGAGCCGACGAGGCTGTTTTTATTTTTTAGTTAGGGATCCCTTTATTTACGGTTCTCCCTCCTTCTTTGATCTTCCATCAACGAGATATCCCCCCCCCGTCCTCGGCTCTTATCGCCATGGCCGGCCGACGTGGACGAGCGGCGGCGTGCTGTTCCTCTGTCGGCCGGGTAACGGCCCAGCTGTTGCTCTCGTTTCTTGCCATATCGGCGCCGTTTGTCGGAGTGGCGGCGGCGTCGTCGTCGTCATCGTCGTCGGGCGGCAACGACCACGGCAACAGAGCATCCGAGCAGGCTGTGCTGCCGCTGCCACCGACAGGCCCGATATTGGCGCCCGAGGCGCCAGCACCGGCGGAGCATGTATTTGTGAGTTTTTTTTTTTTGCTTTTCAGTCTTTTGGTTTTTCTGTCTGTCCTGGCTCGCTTTGCTGACTGTTCTCTCCAGTCGCTGAGACACATCTACCACCACGGAGCGCACCGCTACCCGCGGCTGCACCGCAAGCAGGACATCCGGCAGCGGGATGCCGAGGTGTACCTGGCGGCGGAAGACGGGTACGAGCGGCATCGGGTGCCGACGCTGCGGGCGCGCAGCCGGGCGACGACGATCCAGCGGCTGGTGGACCGGCGGCCAAGCGTGGTGGACCCGCTGGTGGCGCAGGCGCGGGAGCGGGGGGCGGTGGCGGTGCTGGGAGCGGAGGCGTGGACGCTGGACAGCGTGGCGGCGCCGGACGTGGCGGACAAGGCGACGGTGGTGAGCCTGGCGTACATGGCGTCGAACGCGTACGTGGAGACGCCGGAGCTGCCGGACTGGGACGACGTCGGGGATCCGTTCAACCGGACGGGCGACTTTGGCTGGGAGGGCGACGGGCTGCGCGGCCACGTGTTTGCGGACGCGGCGAACACGACGGTGGTGATTGGGCTCAAGGGCACGTCGCTGGCCGTCTTTGACGGCGAGGGCACGACGACCAACGACAAGGAGAACGACAACCTGTTCTTCAGCTGCTGCTGCGGCCAGCAGGGCCAGTGGACCTACCGCCAGGTGTGCGACTGCGCCACCGGCACCTATGCCTGCAACATCACCTGCGTGCGCCGCGCCCTGCACGACGAGAACCGCTACTACATGGCGGCGCGCGAGCTGTACGCCAACGTCAGCGCCCTCTACCCGGACGCCGCCGTCTGGATGACCGGCCACTCGCTGGGCGGCGCCGTCAGCGCCTTTGTCGGCCTGACCTACGGCGTGCCCGCCGTCACCTTCCAGGCCGTGCCCGACGCCCTGGCCGCCAGCCGCCTGGGCCTGCCGAGGCCGCCGCCGGACGCCGACGCCGACGCCGAGACGACCCGTCAGCACACCGGCGCCTTCCACTTTGGCCACACCGCCGACCCCATCTTCATGGGCAGCTGCAACGGCGCCACCGCCTCGTGCTCCTATGCCGGCTACGCCCTCGAGACCGCCTGCCACTCCGGCCCCGAGTGCGTCTACGACGTCGTCGCCGACAAGGGCTGGCGCGTCGGCGTCGGCACCCACCGCATCCGCACCGTCATCCACGACATCCTGCTGCCCTACGACGACGTCCCCGTCTGCCGCGCCACCCCCGAGTGCCGCGACTGCGTCAACTGGAAAATGTACGAGAGCAACGGCACCGAGTCCACCACCACCTCCTCCTCCTCCTCCACCATGACCCGCACCCGCACCCAGACCTGCAAAACCCCCGGCTGGTGGGGCTGTCTCGACGAGACGACCACTACCACCGCCGCCGCCACCACCACCTCCACCACCACCACAACCACCGAGATCACCACCACCACCACCACCACGTCCACCACCACCACAACCACCTGCAAGACGCCCGGCCGCTTCTGGGGCTGCAACGACGAGCCGGCGCCCGCCACCACGACGTCGACCAGCTCCAGCTTCAGCTCCAGCTCGAGCCCGTCCCTGTCTTCGACGTCGACCGGCCTGGCTGGCGGGACAACTGCCACCCCAACGGGCCTTCCCGTCGAGACGGTCCGCACAACCCTCACAGAAAAGTCCACGACCACGACGACCGAGACGGCCGTCAAGACGTCCACCGAGTATGACACCACGCACCCCTCCACATCCGAGACATCCACAACGACAACAACGACAACGTCGTGGACCTCGAACTGCCGCTTCCCCGGCCGTTTCTGGGGTTGCCGCGACGATCCCGCCGCGCCCACGACTGCGACCACCACTTCGGCGCCGCCGGGACCACCAACGCCCACTGCCGGCCCACCGCCGCCTCCTTCTGGATCGACGCAGCGCTGTGTGCGGCGCAGCTGGTTTTGGTTTTGCAAGGAATGGCAACAGGATGTTAATGAGCTTTGATTTTGGGGGGGTGCTTCTCTTTTTCTTTGTTTCTCTTTCCCTTTTTTGTTTCTGTTTCTTTTTTGTTTCTCTTTCTTTTTTGTTTCTCTTTCTTGTTTCTCTTTCTCTTTTTTCTTTTTCATAACAGGGTAAACGGCAACTGACGGCCTCTTATCTGGTTGAGAGCATGGGTCGCGTTCGCGTCTGGGACGGGCGTTTATTGGCTGCATCATTTGATCTGTATACGTTCTCTTCTTCTCCTTTTGTTCTGCTGGCTATCACCTGGATACAACGGGCCGGTGCTTGTACTGTCTACCATTTTGTTGAACATAGCACGCATACGTGTTAGAATATATACGATGCCCTTGCCATGCTTGTCCCACAGTTTTGCAGATATTGGCAAACAACTCGTACTTTATGTACACATACAGACTCGCGCCTTGCAGCAGCGCTTCGGATCTCCCTTTATTTTGCCTCTATACGAGCACTCTCTCTGCCCCTATCCCAAGCCTTCCCCCACAGCCACGCATTGCGCCTCGTCGGCGTCTTCGTCTCGGTAGATCCGCCCATCTATGCCTTCCGCTCAAAGTACGTCCATTGGCCCTCTGCCGGCTTCTCCTCGAGGTTTTCCCAGCTGTAAGGTCAGCAACAGAAGAGGAGTACGGGGATGAAACAAGGCGAAAGATAAGGAGATGGGGACGAGAACAAGGAGAACAAAGAGAACAACAGATCTCGCTTACACTTTGGCCTTGATCATGACATCGACCAGCTTGGCCTCGCCCTCTGCCACCTGGATGACCTCCTCGATGAGGCCAGCGCCGATTTTGGCTTCGAGTTCTTCGATTCTGTGCATTGTTAGTGACCGTTCTTTCGTTGTCCTCTCCCATCCGCTACATCGCCGCTTTTCTGTCCCCATCCCCTCTGTCTGCCGCCCGCCGTCCGCCGCCCGCAAAATTCAACCCCTTCCCCCCAAACAGCCTCACGTACTGTTCTGCCGTCAGCTGCGGCTCGTCTTCCCAGGCCACCGTCTGCACCTCTTCCAGCGGCTTGCGCGACGCCGACAGCACCTGGTCGGCGCGCTCCTCCAGCGACCGCACGCCCTCGCGCTCGGGGCCCTCGTCGACCTCGCCGTCCCACTCGAGCTGCCGCGGGTCGACGGCCTCGGGCACGTCCTGCACCACAAACGTGCGGCCGCCGCGGGCCACGCTCCAGATGGCCTTGCCGTCGATGCCCGCGTGCGTGGCCGCGCCAAACTTGTCCGGGTGCTCGGCCAGCAGCTTGAGCGCCCGCTCGCGCCACGCGTCGTAGCCCTCGGGCTTGACCGCCTGCACCAGCGCCATGCGGTGTTTCGTCAGCGCCTCCACCGACTGCCGGTACACCGCCGTCGGCGGCACCGCCTGCAGCTTCTCCAGCGTCGTCGCGTACAGATACAGCAGCGTCGACCGCGGCGTGCTGTGCGTGTACAGCCCCGTAAGACCGGTCTGCGCCCCGGGCTCGAAATACCGCCCCGGCTTGACGCCCGCCAGCTGCCGGAGAGTCGCCCGCATATCGGCGTCGTTCTGGGCGGCCTTTTTTGTTTTGTTTTTTTTTAATAAGAAAGAAAAAGTTTCCCGCTCAAGCACTCTTTTCTTCTGTCAATAGCCCGCACAAAAATGCCGCCGGTTGCTCAATGGCTTGCTGTTCGCTGTCGCGGATTGAAAATGGCGAAAATGCTGCGAGCCGTATCAAATTCTTGGGATTCCCGGAGTTTGAAATTCCCATCACGTGGTTGGTCAAAGACTCTGACTAATACATTTTGGCCAAGCTACTGAGTATGGTATTATGGATACAATTCTCACTGTACGAGTACGAGTAAAAGCATGCGCCTGTAATAATTTTAATGTACGAGTAGGTAAAAAGTCCATTCTGTCGCTTAACCACAAACAAAACACTATCCCAACTTGACGCTCCGCACCAGGCCGGTCTTGATGCCGGTAAGCTCGCCCTGGTAGTTGTTGCGGTCGCGGCCTTCCTTGTAGACGGGCCGCATGCTGGCGAGCTGGCGCGTCTTCTTTTCGAACTTGAGCCGCTTCTTGACGCGCGGGTTGTTCTTCTTCTCGCGCAGCGTGCGGTGGCTGAGGCCCTTGTTCTTGGCCATCGCCCATGTGAGCTGGCGCCGGCCCTCCTCGTCCATGGCCGACTGCGGGTCGATGCGGTCGAGGCTGCCGCTGGCCGCCGCCGCCTTGCGCTCGGCCTTGGCCTCCATCTTGCGGCGGTGCGCCTGCGCAAACTGATTGTAGTATTGGAGGTTTTCGTCGTCCTCGTCCTTTTCGTCCTTTTTGTCCTTCCCGTCATCGTCGTCGTCGTCGTCGTCGTCGCCACCCAGCTCTTCGCCGGGCTGCACAGCACTCTGGCCGCGACGCGCCGCCGCTGCATTGAGACGGGCCTGGCGGTCGCGAAGGCGCTCCCGGTAGGGAATGTCCAAGTCGCCGCCCAGCTGGCCGCCGGCACCGGCGCGACGGCCGGCCTTTTGCATGATCTGCGACGTGTAGAAGCCCAGCGTCTTTTTGCGCTTGAGCTTCTCCTCCGCCGTCCGCGCGTCCATGGTCTCCTCCTCGCCAAAGTCGGAATGGCCGTCGCCGTCGCTGTCGTCGCCGTTCACAGCGTGCTTGCCGTGCTTGCCACCCATGCTGCCACTGCCGTTCTCGCCGCCGCCCTCGGACAGTTGCTTCTTCCTTCGCTTGGCCGCGTTCTGCGCCAGCAAGTCTGTCAGATCGGCGAGAGAGTCCTCCAGCTCTGACGGCACCTGGCCGCTTAGCCGTTTCTTCTTGGCTTTCTCGGTCCTCTCCGTCTTCTTGGTCTTCTTGGCCTTCTTCTCCTTCGCTTCCCCGGCCTTGCTTGTCTCCGACACGGCGCCGTTCGTGCCAGAAGCCTCTTGCTCCGCACCAGACAAGGGCAGCAGCGCCAGCGACAGCTCGCTGCGACTGCCGCCGCTCCCGTCCGTCCCATGCTTCGGCGCCTGGCTCTTGCCTGCGGCCTTTTCGCGCCGCGCCTCCACGCGCTGGACCCGCTGCCAGGTTTCGCGGCAGTCGACCAGGTAGGCCATCACTTCGTGGCTGTGCAGCTCGTCGGGCAGAGTCAGCATAAAGTCCGAGCCGCTGCTGGCGGCTGCGCCGGCCACATCGGCTAGAGCAGCAGAAGGAGCAGCAGGAGCGGTAGCGGCAGCCGCCCGATCCCTGGCGGGCGCCATCAAGAGCGAAAAGTAGAGGGCAATGGTGGCCAAGTAGCAGGCGAGCACGCGGTAGCGCACGACCTCGAACGACGAGCCGGGCCGCGACTCGGCCGCCTGCTGGTAGACGGCCAGCAGCGGCTCGAGCGCGGCAAACTCGTCGCACACATGGTCCAGCTCCGGGTACAGCGTCTGCAGCAGCCGGTACCGCTCGTCCGGCTGCATGGCCCGGATCTCGTCGGCCGTCTGCACCGCCACCACAGCCACGCCCGGTGCCGACGCTGCCGTTGCGCTGTCCGGCTTGCTCTCGTCGCCGTCCGCCCCCGCCGCCCCCGCCGCCCATTCGTCCTCGTCAAAGAAATCAGACGCCGCCATGCGCGACAGCTGTTTCTTCTGCAGCCGCAGCGCCTCCGCCTCCTCGGCCAAAGCGTGCTCCTCCGTCTCAATCGTCTCGCCGTCGTAATACTCCGACTTGGAGTCGCCCCACCAGCCGAGGTCCTCTTCTTCCTCTGTCTCCTTTTTGTCGTCCTCGTCATCGTCGGCGGCGGCGGCGGCTGCTCCGCCACCAAGCTTTGCCTTTTTGCTCTTCTTCCGGCGCTTTTTTGCCTTGTCGTCCTCGTCCTCGTCCTCGTCCTCCGAGTCGCTGCCCGCCGCAAACTTGCCCAGCACCTCTTCGTCCGACAGCTCCAGCTCCTCCTCCTCTCGCTGCAGCCTCTTCTGGCGCTTCGTCCCCGGAGCATCGTCAAACATGATGCGGTCCTGATCAAGAAAATACTGCTCTTGCTCGTCGGCAATGTCTTCGTACGTCGTGATCGGCCCCAGCCGCGCGTCGGCCGGATCGTACTCCTTGGGGCCTGCCGGCTCGGCCGGCCGGCGAGATGCCTTTCTTTTCTTTGCCATGCCTGTGTGCGAGCACGTTGAATCAAAGTGCTGGCTTGTTGCTGGGTGTGGGAAGCGCAGCCGACAATTGTTCTTTGCTCACGTTAATGGGTAGATTTCTGCATTTTCGAAATGCCTGTTAATTTTTTTTTTCTTTCTTATCGCTTGTTCCACAAGTTTATCAAAATGCACTAACGTTATATAGTTAGCGCGTGTATTACAAAATGCCCACCCCCGGTTCCCCTCGTCCCTGTCTGACTAATAATTGATCACGTGATTGTTTTTGCTCCAATGCCCTATTTTAGTAATGATTCAGTGCACTGTTTGCTGCTGCACCGCTGACTGCACCGCTGACAGCACCTCTGACAACACCGCGATAACACCGGTGACAACACTGCTGACGGCATCGCTGACAGGCAGGTTCGTCCGCGGCGGCCTGTCAAGGAGATGTGAAAGGCAGCAGTGCAGCGGGGTGACAGCACGCCAGTGAAAAGCACAAAGAGCGAACTGGCAAGACGACTAGTCGTTCTTTACGTTGTTAAACAAAATACGACGTATTGATGGCCCCCAATAGGCAACTACCCGATGCGCTGTATACTACGACGTTTGTAAACCTCCGTGCGTTAAGCGCATTGGCACTGTGGGATCCACCTGTGTAAAAAAGCCATAGCTTCAGACAACTAGCCAGATTAGTCTAACATGCAAAGCTCCTTGGCAGCATCCCATAATTTGTTTGCTCACCTGCGAGTGAGACGACACCTGCGAGTGAGGCGACTGTAGCCGGCGCGTAAACTTGTCCAAGCGATCAATTCATGTTACTTTGTTTTATACTGGCGTCTTTATACCCATTGACAGCCGTCTTCTCAGCGCTCTCTCATCGTCAATCTCTCGATCTTTGACCTGACAGCTCCCGACAGCTTCTGGCAGCCGTTGACAGCCGTCTCCTTTCCCCCGTGGACCTTGTGTTCTGGCCTAGAATGCCAGCTGCCGCAGCATCGACAGTGGCACTGACGGCGGCGAGCGTTGTTGGCGCTGGACTAGCAGCAGCGGCGAGCATGGGGCTGTTTAGCACCAAGAACCACATGCCGGTGGACGGCAAGGTGAGAGAGGCCCCTTTAGCTGTGGATTTGCTTTTTTTTTTTGCCCCTTTCCGCCGCCGTTTTCCCTTTATTTTCGTATGTGTTCTCGAGCCTTGCTGACTCGGTTCCAGACAGTTCTCATAACCGGAGCATCGGAGGGCATGGGCCAGAGCGTGGCCAAGCAGCTGGCAGCCCAAGGAGCCAACATAATTGTGGTGGCGCGAAACGTGGGCCGGTTGCAAGAGACAGTGGCCGAGCTAAAGGTGAGGCTGTCTTGTGACGCTTTTCTCTCTCTCTCTCTCTCTCTCTCTCTCTCTCTCTCTCTCTCTCTGTCTGTCTCTGTATTTTCCCCCCTCTCTCTCTCTCTCTCTCTCTGTCTCTGTATTTTCCCCTCTCCCTCCCTCTCTCTCTGCCTTTTTGCATACTTCTCAGTACTGACCGCCTAAGACGAGTGCCAAGTCGGCCAGCCAGCGGTTTACGTACATTGCGGCAGACGTGGCGCAGCCCGACTACGCCCGCGAGGTGCTGGCGCAGGCGCATGCGTGGAACGGGGCGCGGGCGCTGGACGTGGTGTGGTGCGTGGCCGGGACGGCGCGGCCGCTGCTGTTTGCCGAGGAGGAGCCGGAGGTGGCGCTGGGGGCGGCGCGGCACAACATGGACGTGAATTTCTGGGGCACGGCAGAGATGGCGCACGCGGTGCTGCGCGAGTGGCTGCGGCCGCCGGCGGGGCCGTTTTCCGAGCCGCGGCACCTGGTGCTGACGTCGTCGGTGGTTGCGTTTTTCTCGATTGCCGGCTATGCAGCCTATGCGCCGTCCAAGTGGGCGCTGCGCGGGCTGGGCGACGCGCTGGCCCAGGAGGCGCTGCTGTACGAGGCCACCAACCCGGTGCGCGTCGCCGTCGTCTACCCCGGCACCATCCTCAGCCCCGGGCTCGACCGCGAAAACGCCACCAAGCCCGGCATCACGCGCCTGCTCGAGAAGGACGACCCGCAGCTGACGCCCGACGCCACCGCGGCTGCCGCCATCCGCGGCCTGCAGCGCGGCCACCACCTCGTCACCGTGTCCCTCCTCGGCGACCTCATGCGCTGCAGCATGCTCGGCGGCAGCCCCCGCAACAACGGGCTGCTCGACACGCTGGTCTCGTGCCTCGTCGCCTTCGTCATGCTCTTTGTCGTCGCCTTCCAACGCCGCGACATCCGCGCCTATGCCGCCAAGCACGGGCATCCGGCAACGTACCAAAAGGGGGGCGCCTGATCTCTCGGCAGGAAGCGAGGTCTCGTGTGAGGAGAGGATCAAAAAAAAAAAAAAACGGAGAGCCTTCTGAGGGCTTGGGCTGGAAAGCCCAGGAGCCAATGGCAAAGCGTTTGCATTATTGGCCAACATCTGTATTGTTGGGAAAGCCCATGTCGGCTGTTGTTATTACGGACTGAAATGCATACGCACATGGTATTTGTTGTATTACACTGGTCCATCCGCCTTTCATTGCCATGCATCTTATGCGTCACCGGTTGATATAGTGCTCTATCTTGTCCTGTCTGGGTATCATGTGACTGGACGATTCGTGCCTTCCTCCGGATGACGTTTCTCTACTCGTATGGTCTTTTCGACGGGCTTCTTGTTCTCCTCGTACTCGTATTATTCCACAGTATACATCATGTGACTTGTCGTTGCCTCGCACCTTCCTCCTTGCACATCAACGTATGGATATTATCTATAGTAATAGTCCTTCTCAACGACTTTTTCCCTTTTTCGTATTTCAGCTACTATCTTCTGCATATAATATGCCCTACACCCCCTTCCACTTGCCCGTCTGCAGCCAGCGACGGTACAGGTCCTGGAACAGCACGCGGCCGCCCGCGTCGGTGGCGGCATGGACGGCGGCCAGCATGGACGGCGGCGTGACGCCGAGCACGGAGAAGATGCCGGGCTCCAGAGCCTCTCGCAGCGGCCGCGACAGAACGGCGCCGTCGGCCTGCAGCTTGAGGTACGTCAGCAGCACCACGTGCATGTTGTGGCCGGCCTCGCGCCTGGCCGCGTCGGTTTCCGAGTGCAGCCGCGGGTGGCCGTGGGCGGGCAGGCCGTTGGGGACATTGCGAGCCGCCAGCTCGTCGGGGCCGTCTTGCCGCTCTCGTTTTCCTCCTCGCCGGCCGCCCCAGGCGACGGCCGCCGTCGACGGCTCGCAGACGAGCTCCAGCAGGCGGGCGAGGCGGCGGGCGCGAGCCACCCAGACGCCGCCGTCAAGGCCACCGAAGCCGCGTGCCGACTGCAACTGCTGCTGCGCCGGCGTCGCCTCGACGAGCAGCCGCGTCAGCAGCGCCTGCAGCGCCAGCACCACCAGATGGAAGCGGTCTTCCAGACGGCGCATGTGCCGCTTGAACAGCGCCTCCAGCAGACCGGCCGCCGCGTCAAACACCGCCGGCGACGCCTGCAGACTGCCGCGCGGTACGCGCTGCTGCAGGACGCTGTTTGGCGCAAGATCGTCGTGAAGCCCGTCATGGCCGGAGCCGCCAGCAGCAGCAATGCCAGCAATGCCAGAATGGGGCAAAGCAGCCTCAGCCGCACCCCCAAGACGGCCCTGCCCCTGCCCGCGCAGCACCATCCAGACGGCGGCCACCGTCGTGGTCTCGACGTTCCACTGGATCATCGCCGGCATGGCACGCTCGTCCAGCAGAAGCGCCCGCAGAATGCGTGCCAGCAGCCGGCACGTCGCCACGCTGCCGGCTTTGTTGGCGGCGTTGCCGGTCGTGCGCTGCAGCCGCAGGGCCAGCATGCTGTAGACGGTGGCCAGCTTGAACCCGTCGGCCGTTTCGGTCGTGGCGGCATTTGGGAATTCTAGCAAGTCAGCAGGGCACAGGCAGAAAGCAGGAAGCAAGCGAATATGCGTCAGAGGCTGGAAAAACCCCTCTGAAAAAAAAAGGAAAACTCACCAAAAAGCCGACACAGCAAATACTGGAGGGCCACGAGTTGGGCAGTCGGCTGGGCCTGGCCGCCGTCCAGCTCGGCAATCACGTCCTTCATGTAGGACAGCAGAGCGACCGCGTCATAGTCGCGTGTTTCGTTGTCAAGATAGTCGCTCATGCAGGCGCTGTCCAGAACCAGCGATGCCGATGTGCAAGCCGACGGGTATGCGGACGTGCACAGCAACGACGCACCAGCGCTGCGGTTGTGGCTGTCGATGTGGTCTTTACAGTCGCTGCTGTCGATGCTGCCGATGCCGTCGATGCCGTCGATGCCGTCGATGCCGTCAATGCCGTCAATGTCGCCACGGCTCTCTCCGCTAAACAGGCCCTGGAAACAGACTTCCCGTGGCGGTCGGCCCGCCTCGTCGCGAAGATATCGGGCTGCAATGGCCTTCCAGCGCCACGATAGCTTGCCAGCGGTGGGGTCCCTGGCCATTCTGTGGGCCGTGGCGGCCAGTCGGCGACGTTGTGTGTCGTCTGTGCATCGGCTCATCATCGGCTCATGCAGGTCGAGGGCCAGAGCGGCATCAAAGGCGAGAAGCAGAGACGGTGACGGAACACTGCTGCTGCTGGCTGCCACCGTCTTGGCCTGGTCTGCAACGCCCGAAAGCAGCAGCTGGTCGAGAACCAGCCGAGCGAGCCGGTCCCGCAGCTGCAGCTCGAGCTCGGCCTCTCCGGCCGGAAAAGCCGAGGCGTCAGCCTGCAACAAGAGGGCGTGCAGCAAAATGAGCTGGATGTTGGTGCTGGGCGGCAGCACGCGAAGGGCCGAGACTCCTCTCCCTTTCTTTTTCTTTTTCTTCTTTGCATTGTCGTCGTCCTTATCGTCACCGTCTCCATCAGCATGGCCCCCAGAGAGACAGGCAAGGACACGCTCCACCCCCCAGCCGGAGAGCTGTTTGGTTTGGCCCGTTTGGCCCGTTTGGCCTGTTTGGCCCCTTTGGCCCGTCTTGTCACCCGCACCCGCACCCGCGAGCCAGCTGTGCTTCACGGCCGCGACAGCCACGCTCCGGAACCGGTCCAGCAAGCCGAGGGCCGGTCGCAGCGGCAGAGACGCCGCCACGCTGTCGATCCACCGGCCCAGCCCGACGAGGCGCTCTACGCCCAGGACGGCGGTCACGGTAGCGCCTGGCACAGCCTCCTGCAGAATATGAAGCAGCAGATCCAGCACAAGGACGGCGTCTCTGCAAGCCGCAGGCGTCGCAGCGGTTGTGTCGACGACGACGTCGACATCGGCCGCCGTGTCCGGCAGCAGAGCCGACAGCAGCCGCTCACGCGCCGCCCGCGGCAGCCGTCGCACGGGCGTCTTCAAGAGACCGAGCAGAGCTCCCTGCGGCCACTGCCTCCTTGCTTGCTTTCCCGCCGCCGCCTCTCCTCCTGCTGCCTTGTCCTTTGATCGTCTTTCGTCTCGAGCCGCCCTTTCCCGCCGCTCCGGCAAACGCGCTGTGCTCTCGATGCGCTCAATGTACTGCTCGACGACTGTGTTTGCGATGGTCTCGGCCTGGACGCTGCTGGGATTGGCCAGCAGAAGCTCCGACACGGCGTCTGTGAGCGGCATTTCCGGTTGGGTCTCTGCCGCCCTGCTGCTCGCCGGCCACGACAACAGCGCATGCAGAAATCGGCGAGGCTCGCTGCTGATTTTGAAAATCTCACTATCCAGTCTTGTCAGTTACCGGGCCAGGCAAAGCAAAAGAGCAGAAGCAAAAGAGCAAAAGCTTCAACTCTAGCAACAAGACTCGCTTCCCAACTCACTCTACAAATCGCGACGACCCGCGCAGCATCCAGCCCAGGTATGTGGCCAGCGTGGCTGCCTTGGACGCAAACTGCGCCCCGGCTGCCCCGGCTGCCCCGGCTGGGGCCGGCGTCCGGCCGAACGCGGCCACACGCTGCTGCAGCTCAGCCACCAGCCGGTCTTGGTCGGCCGAGGACGCTGCGGTCTCCAGATAGCGCGCCAGCTCCTGCTGCAGCCGCTGCACAAAGGCCAAGACAATGGCCTGGGCCGTCGTCCTTGCCGCATGGGATGGCCGGAGCGCCATGTACAGCGAAAAGGAGCAGACAAAGGCCTCGTACACGTCTTCGCTTTGCAGCGGCGAGCCGTTGCCATGGCGGCTGTTCTTCTGCAAAACCGACGTGGCCACGTGCTGCAGAGCCGGCCGCACAGCCGTCCAGATGCGCTCGATGCCTGCCGAGTCGACCCAGGCCAGTGTCCGCCGCACGAGGCGCCAGCGAATGGCCAGGAGAGACGGGGGCAGCGACAACGACGACACGGTGTTGCCGCTGCTGCCGCTGCTCCCGCTGCGGTCATTGCTCTCGCTGCATTCAAAGCAGCGCTTGATCGCCGCATCTTCTAGCAGCCGGCCCTGGACGGTGTCCTCGAATGCCTCGAGGCGGACACCCATGCTGATGGCGTCGTACACCACCAGTTTGGCCACGGAAGCTGTCTGCTGCTTATCTTGTCCTTGGGGTCCCTCTGGTCCTTCTCGTCTTTCTTCCTCCTGCCCGTCCCGGCTGTCTCGTCCCTCCAGCTCCCCCAGCAGCGCCTCCAGCTGCTCGCGCGTCAAAGACAACGGCAGCGCTTCGGCAACGACGGCACGCAGGTCTCTGCTGAGCCACGCGCCGGCCAGGCTCGCAGGCCCGGCTTCCCCATTGTCGCCCCACAATCCGCCGCTGCCGCCGCATTGGCACATGCGTGCATGCCACAGAGTGATGAAGCCGGACAGGTTGCGCGCCGACACATAGCCCTTTGCTAGCGAGACCAGAAAAGAGGCGGCATAGTCGTGGTCGGCCGGCGACAACGACAACGACGGCGACAACGACGGCGGCAAAGAAACAAGCCGCAAAACATCGTCCAGCAGCGCCTCGCCGGGCTGCGAGCCGAGAAACGCACCGGCATCGCAGCGGGCCACCGACGCAATAAGGCGCCAGTCCGTCTGCGCCACAGAGGCCACCTGTTGTGTACTGCTTCTGCTGGGTTTCGGCTTGGCAGCAGCAGCAGCAGTTTGGGATGAGGAGGTGTCGGTGCTGTTGCTGCTGGCATTCGCTGCAAATGCGTACTCGCGGCAAATCGCCTGCAGGGTCGAGGGTGACGGGATCGCCCACGGCTCGGCTGCCGCAGCTGCCATGTCCAGAAGGTCGGCCAGGATGCAGTTGCGGGCGGCCGCGTCCATGGCGGCAGCTGCTGTGGCGTGCTTGATGGTGGTTGTCGTGGTGGCTGCTCGCAGCGACGCCAGGATGGCGTCGAAAACGGCCTGCAGCCAGAGCTCGTTGTCGCGCTTGATGTCGACGCTGCCGACGACGAGCCGCGACGCCCCGACAGCCAGATGGTACAGCACCAGGCAGCGCAGAGCTGCGGCTGCTGCTGCAGGAGAGGGTGTCGCCGAGGGTGCTGCCGGTGGCACATCCAGCAGGGGCGAATCCACTTCACCAACAGCTGCCACAATGCTCTGCGCATTGTCGTAGTTGATAAAGGCCGCGCGTCCCGGCAGCACGAGGTTTTTAATGAGGAACCGCCGCAGGTCCGCCACCCACCGAGCCTGGACGCTGCGGTGCAGACCCAGGCGGCTCGAGGCCTTGGAATACGGCAGCAGCACGGGCGACGGTCGAAGCAGCCCGAGCCCGAGCCCGGGCCCGTGGCCGCCGTCCCTTCCGCCGTCCCTTCCGCCGTCTCTTCCGCCGTCTTCCGCCAGCAGCAAGCGGCCGAGCATGGGCAGCGCAACGGGCGCTGCCAGGTGAATCGCCACCTCAAAGGCATCTGTGGATCCGCGCTGGTGGAATTCCCAAAAGGCATTTACCGTGTCGATCCAGGTGGCGCGCTGTCTTTCGCCAGGGATGGCGTCGTCCTCGTCCGTGGCCTCGTCCTCGGCCCCGTCCTCGGCCCCGTTTCGGGCCTCGTCCTCTTCTTCGCCCTCTTCGCCACCCCAGGTCAAGGCCAAGCTGCAGACCCGCACCAGCGGCACCAGCAGTCCCAGAGCATCGGTGGCAGAGGTATGGAAGATGCTCTTGATGTGCTCGGCGCCCATGCGATTGTGGAAGGCCGCCGGCTGGTCCGAAAACACCCGCTCCTCGAACCGGCGCACGTACGTGAGCAGCGCCTGCAGCGCCCCAAACAGGGCGTCGGCCGAGACAACGCACTGCTGCGGCTGGCGCAGCCGGACGAGGTCGAGGTCTGGGCCGGCATCGTCGTCTTCGCTGCGCTGGAGCGTTTTTACTCGCTTGTGGCGGTGCTGGTCGTCTCCGTCTTTGTCGTTGTCTCCCTCTCTCTTCCCCGCCTCCTCGCTCCGCCCTTGCCGGCCGGCTGCCCGGCTCGGACTGGCCAGGTCTTGCGCCGTCTGCCGCAAAACAGATGCAAACCGCCGGTCCACCAGCGCCCGAGCCAGGGGAAAGATGGGCATCCGCGGAAACAAACTCCCCAAAATGTGCCACGTCCGCGGCCAGCGCCGCAGAGCTTCGGCTTCGGCCTCGCCAGCGCCCCCCGCCGCCATGCTCTTGAGCAGCCACCGCAGCGTGAACTCCTCGGCTGCATGCAGCGAGCCGCGCAACTCGTCGCCATGTTGCTGTTGCTGTTGCTGTTGCTGCTGCTGTTGCTGCTGCTCCTTTCTTTCGCTGCTGTTTCTGCCGTCGGCCTTGCTGGCTTTGGCCGCTTCTCGCCGCCGCTCGGCCGACGTCGCTACAAGCGCATCCCAGACCCGGTTCAGCTTGGCTGCCACCGGCTCGGGACTGTCCTGGCCAAGCGAGCGAGCTGCCCGGTTGAGGGCTCGCTCGGCCATTTGTCTCTGCTTTCCTTGTCGTTTGTTTCTGCCCTTCTTTCTCCGACTTTTTTCCTCTGTATGTCGCCTCTGCAAATCAACAATGTGATGGCAGTGCGAGCAGCCCGTTTTGTGCTCGGCATACAAAGATGTGCGAGCTTATTCGGCAGGTTAAAAAAAAAGTGCAAACTCAAAACTGCTCGTCAGGTTTAAAAAAAAAAATGCAGCTGTTTCCAAGAGTATATTTGCTCAAAAAAAAAAAAAGAATTTCATTCTGCCGGTTTTTTTATCCCCAGCACCACGAAGCTGAGCTGCCGTATTTTCACCGCTTTCCAATCGTCCAAAGCTCTCAAAAACCCGGCATGCATGACTAATAAAATGACCTGACTGTGAGTCCGGTTTGGTCCGCGCTTTCCCATTGCGCGCGGAAAACACGCATCGAAAAAAAGCTGTCGCCAAAAAGCTGGCTTTTTTCCCCGGCAAGCTAGCTTCTACTGTTTTCCGTCACTCCCTTTTGTCCTATTTTTTTTTTGTTCTTTCTATCGTCTTTTCACCCAAAGCTCGGGCCTTTTGTCTCTTTTTTTCTTCCTCTGCTGTCGAGTTTCTTTTATAGCGGCGAGAAAAAAGAAAGGTTGATCCTGCTGCCATTGAGGTATGATGGGTTGTGCAGTTTGAGATTGCTCCTCAACCAACCAACTCCCATTGGAGCCTCGTGCCGAGCATTCAACGTTGCGATTGTCTACGCTGACTGACAGCTCTTCTTCAAACAGTGCCAGCCTCCCACACGTTCGCACGCACACACCGACAGCATGTCTGACACCACCACTGCTGCTTCTCCGCCGCCGCGGCCCCTGGTTTCGCGGCCTGTGAGCGAAGCCCTGTTGAACGAAAAGGTATGACACTCTTTTTCTCTTTGGGCTGCTCTTATCACGATCTGCGTTTCCGCTCCAGCTGCTCACCACCCCCGCGCGCTCTTTTTTCCAGTGGGACCTCTGCTTGTCCAACCTGATTGTCAAGTCGTCGCTCGGCCTCGGATTCGGCATCGTCTTCTCCGTTCTCTTGTTCAAGCGAAGACCGTGGCCGGCCATCCTGGGCACGGGCATCGGCATCGGCCGCGCCTACGAGGAATGCAACTCGTCATTCAAGCTTCCGCCGCGAGACTTCCGAAACTAAGCGAGTGAACCCTTTTTCTTTCTTGTTATCCGACGCATTGGAAATGCTGAACGATGAAGAAGAGACGGCAGAGGGAGGGCGGTTGCAGACGGGCATCGATGTGTAACAAACTGGCGCGCGAGAGAAGAAGAGAGGACCGATGATGCAGCATAGGCAGAGACGGAAGAGAGGGTGGCAGCTCCGTCTTCAGATCATCAGCTGGCCAGATGGACCAATGGCTGTGGCGTCTGTGTCTGTATTCTCTCGCATTCACTGTATAAATAGCCGATTTTGATTTTTTTTTCTTGAATTTCTTAATTTTCTTGATTCTTTGCATCTTTTGAGTCGAGCACAGGTGCTTCATGTCCAAGAGTGAAGTGAATCGCTTGTCGGGCGACAGAGTGCCTATGAGAGGCGAGGGCTGGGCTGGTGTACATTTCACATTCATATGTCTATCCTACATGCTCCTGTTGTACTATTGCATCCCTTCCCTGGCTCATATACGTTACGCGCCCACAGGGCAGGAACATCCAAAGCGGCCCTTTGCTTGGCACAAAAATCCAAAACCCCGTTTACCATGATATACATGACAGAAACAAAAATGCACCTTTGCACGACAAAGCGGCTGGCAAAAAAGGCAAAACAAACAAAATAAACAAAACAAGAAGGCAAAGACGGCTACATGACGACGCAGCAGTTCTTGAGCAAGCGCGGCAGGCACTTGACGACGGCCTGCTCGATCTGCTGCTCGATCTGGTCCTGCTGGTTCTGGTTCTGGTTCTGGCTGCCGTGCTGGCCCTGGTGTTGCTGGTAGTGGCCGCCGTGCTGGCCCTGGTAGTGTGGCTGGGGCTGCGGTTGGCTGTGGTAGCCGCCGCCGCCGCCGCCACCGGAGTAGCCGCCGCCGGAGTAGCCGCCGAGATGGCCGGCGGGCTGCTGCGGCAAGGGCGGCAGGACGCCGCCCGGGATGGAGCCGCCCTGGAGATGGACGTAGATGCGGCCCTCGTTTTCCTCGGTGGCGAACTGCAGGCCCAGCTCGCGGCACAGCTGCTCGACGGCCGGCTTGATCTTCTGCACGTGGTTGGCGCTGTGGTTGCCGCGGCCGACGATGACGTGCAGGTGGCTCTGGCCGGCGCTCTGGGCGGCGCGGATGCGATCGCCCAGGATGCGCTGCGCCTCCTCGACGAACTGGCCGTGCAGGTCGATGGTGTCGGCAGCCACGCGGTCGACGCTGTTGTTGGCGCGGAAGATGTAGTCCGACGCCTGCCGGTTGTACTTGTCCATCAGCTCGGCATGCCGCTTGGCCTCGTTGAACAGCTGCTTGGCCGCCGCCCCGTCGCCGCTCTGGTACGCGTCGTGTGCCTGGACGCACGTTAGACTCTTGCTCTCTTTCTCGCTCTCTTTCTCGCTCTCTTTCTCGCTCTCTTTCTCGCTCTCTTTCTCGCTCTCTTTCTCGCCCTCTCTTTCTCTCGCCCTCTGTAGAACAGAAATCAAACCCACCCGGTCCAAGCAGGAGCTGCGCTTGGCAGCCTCCGCCCGAGCAAGCCCGCGCAGTCGGTCATACTCGGCTTCGGTGTCGTCTGCAGCTCTGTGGTTGAAGGCTGGCCGAGACAGATGCAGTCAGTATTCAGTAAGGCGAGGTGGGGAGCAGGTTGGAATCCATGCAAAAAAGTCCCACGGCTCGGCATCCCATGTGCTCCGTATTCCTACAGTAGCATCCTATGTTGGGTGGAGCAATAGTGGGCAAGGAGAGCAAGGACGGCAGGAGGGAAAAGAAAGAAAGGAAAGAAAGGAGGAAAAGAAAAAGGGGCAGAGCACTGAGCTCAAAAAGGGGCAAAACACTGAGCTCAACGTACCACGCTCGCCGAGCTGGGTCATGGGAATGGCAGAGGCGGCCATGGTGGCGGCGACAATGTCTCGTTATGCTCTGGCGCTCGTTGTGAATGCCCGTTGTTTCGGCCGCCGGCTGAGAGGGGAAAAGGAGAGACTACGGGGGGCGTGAAGGGAGAAAAGGAGAGACCACACACAGCCACCTAAAAAAAACCCCTGGCAATCGACTCGCGAGGAAAGTAATAAAAAGAAGTGTTTTTTGAATTAAGCTGCGAGTCTGGTTTTTTCAAGACAAAAAGGAAAGGAAAGGCCACATGCCAAAACCACCAAAACTTTTACCGTGGACGTGGTATTACGCCTGCGCCAAAACTTTGCGCCCAGAGCTGAAGGAGGTGTTTTTTCTTTTCGTTTTTCGCGACAGAGAAACCGCCAGCAAAAGCTCCGCCAATTGGACCGATCAGCCAGCCATCTTCTTAGGGGGGCCATTTTAGGCCGCCGGGGCTACGAGGGGGGCGGGCGAGCTGAAAAATTACAGAAGGCGGCCCCGCTCGGCTTCTCCTTTGCCTTTTTAGCTTCGTGCTGCTTGGGGCACGTCAGAGACGGCCGGCAACTGCTAGACTGGACACTGTGGCTGGTATTGTGTGGCGCTAATGCATTACGCAAAGCAGATCACCACAAAGTGTCTTTGAGTGAGCCTGAAGTGAGACAGAGCCGCATTAAGGCCAGACAATCTACGGGATCGACATCGTATTGCGAGCACTCGGTTCCAGACGAGCATTCCGTTGTATGTACGACGTATGGATACTCGTACGCACCAGGTGAATACCTGTGGAACCAACTCCACCACGTATATTTTTACCTGGACTCACAAAGCGCCTTAATCCTCTCTTTCCCTGTCTGAAACCCACACACTGCGAGTAAGAACAAAAAACTTGCCATTCGGATTGCGCTTGGCTTTCACGCTGGTCTTTCTTGATTGTCGATCGAGTTGCTCTGCAATGGAGTATCACGAGCCCTTGTGGACGGGCTGGACAGGTCGCTGTATCACAGCACAAAAGCGGGCTCTACAAGGATATTTCATGGGACTGCATCTTAACGAACTCGGTACACTGTCACGATCGACGGCATGCTGGTGGTTTACAAGCATGCCCAGCTAATTCAAGTTATGGAACAAAGCTGACCAGAGTCGGGCTTTCATGGCCTCTCAGAGCTCTCAGACGACATACGAAGCACGCCGTATTACTACGACACAGCCCGTATAACGGACGGAGTAAGAGGTGGCTTCGTGAGAGCAACAGAACGGATACGCACGGGGAGTGCTTGCACAGACAAGGCGCTGCTTCGGTTTTTGTCCAACACTCCCGGTCCCATTATCCGCGGAGGAGGAATGAAGATACGGCTGTCAAACAGTCTTGCTTTTTCCGACGCGGCGCACCCGTATATTCAGAGAGGACCCAACCCGCACCATGTTTTGAGCGAGCAAAACAGCCGTACCAAAGAGCAGGGTCTGGAGGGTCGACGTAAAAAAAGCCGTTGTACTCTTACACGGCTTTCGTGGTGCAGAGCAGTACAAGGGGTGGCCACGGCCTGGGAGGAGACCCAGACATGAGAAGAGAACAAGGCGAGCAGAGAGGCAGATCCTGGCACCGCGAAACCGGTTGCACGCCATGCAGTATTGCTCGTTGGTTGTTACAGACGTGAAAATTGTTGAGAGCGGGTGACAGGCGAGCAGAGAGATCTGGCCTTGGTCGATAGATGGCTTACTGCAAGAAATTTCTGTGTGCCGACCTTGCTCTGTCTCGTGGCATTCTTCTGGCCTCCCCCTTTTTGTGAGCACTTTGCAGGGTTTCTGTTTTCGACATAATGTGGTACGGAGTGCGGAGTACACCCCGTGAAGACAAGCCGGGATGCGTCCAAAGTGTGACGGAACAATACCACACGTCAGACTCAATTTGCCGTCTTGATCTTCGCGGGAGATACGGTGCCTCTTACCCGTACGTTGCTATTGCAGGCAGTACGAAGAACACAAAGAAACTCCTGCGAGATATTACTACCCTTGCACTTGTTGCCATTCTTTCTATCCTTCCCCTGCAGCCATCATGACGATTTGCAGAGCATCTTTGCATACGGAGTATTACAGCGTACATACGATGTATCGTACTCCGTATATCATCCATATGTGCTGCATCGTCGAAACATTGTCACGAGTAGACGTATTCCGTGTACCAAGTAGGTGGTATCTTTTGCTATTGCTCTGTACGGGTATTGCTCGTACTCCGTACTCATACTTTGGACGAGTATGATGGGCAATCCTTTTGCTTTAAGTACTCGTATGAGATGAGCACGGTACGGAGTAATACATTGGATACTTTTTGTACTTCGGTCCAGCCTGTCTCCTGGTCCCGATTGTGGTGGAGACCCAACAACCCCTGACATGCGATCCACCTCTCAAACTGCCTAGAGGTGGTAGGGATCAGAGACCATTCGTAGACACCGCTTCTCCTTCAGACAGATGGCCAACTGAATTGCCCAGAGCCGCGGCGAAGCCTGTGCTGCATCCAGACGGTTGCGTTGCCCCCAAATGCCAGCCTTTTTTCTCGTACAGAGTGCTCTTCCGTTGATCTGTCCTCTGTCCTCTGGAGCAAGTCTGCGTATTCTGCCCAGCACTCAAACTGTGCCGTTTGCTCTCGTCACTCTTCCAGGCAAAGACTACTCCATGCACCAGATATAAAGTCGACGACACCAAGCCTGTGCGAAACAAACCGCAAACCATACAAAGCCTGCACAGCCCGGTGGTATACGACTATGGCTGCGGAAGTTTTATCCAAGACCATTCAAGTGCGACAAAGCAAACTTTGAACTCTGCATTCTGTGAACAGCCCAACCCGTACTCCGTACAGGCAGTTTTTGCAGGCTTTTCCCCTGCAAAATGCGAGTACTCGCCACCATTACGGGGCATTATGGTAGGGTCTCGCTTTCCCCCTTTTCCCTTCTTTCGTCATCTCGCTCCATTGATCCGCGTTTTGATCGCCCTCCTGACAATCCGTAATAAGACGTGCCTTATCGCCACATACTGGGTTGTACGTTGTAGGCATTGCAGAGTACGTCGTATTACTCCGTACTCGTAGGCAATATCGCAACGTAATACTCCGTACGTCGTACTCCATGCTCCGTATCCTCCAGAGCTCCGTCTGCCGTACCCTTACGGACTACTCCGTATTCCTCTTCGCCATATGCCAAGGAAAGAAGGTCGTTACGGCGTTGAAGAAGCAAAGTACAGAGTTTGTGTATCGTATGGAGTAATACGAGTACATCGTACGTCGTATTACAAGCCTCTTGCTTTGCTCTCTGGGGATACCGTACGTCGTAATACAGAGTATCCGTACTCGTACGTCGTAGTTCTGTTCTCTCCCTGGCCCTGCTATTCTCATGTCGTATTTTGTACCTTGCTCTGCCACGGCCGCCCCAGAGTTGCAGTATTTCTGGGGGAGTTCACCGTATTACTCCGCTTTCCATATTACTTCAAGGCCTGTAAGGATATTATGCGATGCGCCACGGTCATCCAAGTTGGTGCAAAGCATGTCGCACTGCTGGTTCTACGTCGTACTCGTAGCTCACGAATATCAACATGCTTGTCGCACAATGTGACAATACGACATACATCTACGACGTGGTTTGAAGCGATGCAGAGCTCCCTACTCGTACGGCGCGAGTCCTCTGCAGAACAGCCTGCACTGTGTGGTAGTTCTCTCTGGAGGTGTGCCCATTTGCCGCTTTTGCGGCGCTCTTTTTCTTTGGCGGTCCGAGCGCTGAGAGGCACTTGCGCATCGTTTACGGAGGCAGTACGGAGTAATAGGACGCGGGCGATTGAGAATGTCTGGAGCTGTACGGAGTAATAGGTCGTATCCATACGAGTACTCCGTAATACTCCGTACACTTCCTTTCTTTGTTGCTTCTTTTTCTTTTCTCCTTTTGTCATAGGTGCCTGGATACGACGTACGAGTATGGAATACACCAGTCACACTGTACATTGGTTTCACGTAAAACGGTACGTGTACAGTGCTTTCACGTAAACGGTACGTGTATCCATACTCGTACCTTGCTGTCACGTAAAACAGTGGACAACAAGCGATTGCTCTGGATACCCAACTATCCATACATGCACTCAATACTGCTCATTGCTTTAAGAGAAGCTGCTGGCCTGACTTGTCGCGGCACGCCGTGGGAACTGCGTTCCTTCTCTCTTCTCATTTTGTGCTATATTACTCGTACTGCCGTGATATTTGACACCTCATTCTCAACACCTTTTTCTGTCTTGGTTAGATACGAAGTAATAATACTAGGCTCATTATTATTGCCGTGCTTCCCCTCCCCTGGCTAAGGCAACGCTAACTCCGCTCGCAATACCCACTAAATCATCCACCTTATTTGCCCAGTACCGCCGGGCCGCATGCTCTATCAAAGTACGAAGTAATACGATGTAATAATACAGCCTACGACGTACGGTGTACGATGTACTCGTACAAAGTACCTGCTCCGTACAAATTATAGTTCAGAGTAACTTTTTATTGCTTTGTACCTCCCATTTCTGCTTACGGTGATACGAAGTGCCGTACGACCCTACACCGTAGTCCGTAGAGGGAAAGAACGGGATTGCATTTACGGAGTGCTTCGTATGAGCACGTAATATTACTCCGTATGGAGTACATCGTTCTCCGTACTCGTACGTCGTACTCGTATATAACAGACTTCCGTGCACGAACAAAACGGTGCAATGCTCCGTCCTCCGTAATGCCCCAAATAGCCAGCCTCTCTTCTTTCTGTAGCGCGGTACACTAGCGCCGACCCCTATTATGTGCAAAGGCTTTATCTCGCTGCTCTCTTCCAGAATGTCAATTTAAGCAATTTCAAGGGCTTTCTGTCTCGGCACTCTGGCACCATTGAGTGCCATTGGCAAAACGTCGCAAGCAATCCTGAAGCACAACAATACTGTCCATACAAAAAAGTATTGAGAGTACAGCGCAATAATACGAGTACGACGTAATTTGAGGTACGAGTGCTTCGCTGGGCCCTGCAACGACGTACAAAGTATGTACTGCTCCATTCTGGTGCGATGTATTCATATACGAGTACTCGCAGTAATTGTAGGTCGCCCGCCCCCCTGCTGCATAAAGTGCCAGTTTTTATTGCATTGTTCCGCCAATTCTCCGGCGTCTTGCGGCAGCGAACTGGTCTGCCCCAGTGTTTGGAGCACAAAGCTAGGTGCCAGAACAGCAGGCTATCCGCTGTAGCACGCCGGAACTGCTTCGCTTACAGCACGTCTGCCTGTATTTCGTGTAATATTCCATACACACCTTGACTCCTGCACTGAACTACGATATTGGCAGCCCCCCCCCTAAACCGTATTCCTATGATCTTCGTCCTCCACCAGCCAATAATCGCCCATTCCTTTCCACTGAACGGCCCTTTTCCCCAATTTTTTTTCCCTCCATCCTATTTTTCCTTATGGCTTACGATTGCACACCCCCATGTCTCTGTTCCTCTCTCTCTCCCTTTCTTCTTCGCTGTCACTCTGGTTGATCTTCACCCACAGCACAAAATTCTTTCTCTTTTCGTCCGTTTCGCTTTTCCTTCACACCCCCCCCCTCTCTCTCTCCCTTACTCTCTCGCTGTCGCTCCCAACCTCTTGTCCTGTACGGGTACTCTGCTACTCTTTTTTTTTTTTTTATTCTATTTTGTTTAATACTCTTTCCTTGTGTGCTCTTGTAATCGTCTTTTTTTCGTTTGTCCTCTCTTACCTCCCCCCATCGGTGATATCCGTCGTATTACTTTCATATCAAAACTAGACCTGCTCGACGACGAATTCTGAAGGAGAGAGAAAATAACAGCACGCTTCGCCTGTCAACACCACATCTTGTCTCTTCTGCCATCTCCTTTTTTGCTCGCTTCAGACCTTGAAAAAAGAGTCTTGCCCCTGTTTCTCAGCATACAAGACGAGTCCACGGCTGTCAAGAGGCCTTTCTTAACAAAAAGAGACGGGTCCAGCCGTCCGTCTCTTCCCCCCTCCTATCGCCATTCGTTTGTTCGCGACGAACGAAAGAGAGATCGAGATCGAGAGCGAGAGCGAGAACGAGAACGAGAGAGAGCGCGAACATACAACCATACTGCGGCGAAAGACGACGAGCTCGACGGGTAAGCTTTTGTTTTTTTTTTATGTTTTTGGCTTTTCCCCCTTTTATCGGCCTTGTTGGGCGAGTGTTTTTCGGCTGGGATTGGAATTGGGACAGAACCTGTGCCCAGGTCTATTCCCATGCACAATTGCACCGTAGCGAATGCCAACCGGTTTTGTGGATTGTGTGTCTTCTGCTCTTTCGGCTTTCGGCTTCCTGCGCTCGTCTTTCTCGGGACCCATTGCTATAGACAAGACCACAAATAAAGTTACAAGCAAAAAGAAGAAGAAGAAAAAGATAAATTAACCCAATCACATAGAGAACCGATCTTCCGATTTTCGATTGTCAAAAGAAAGACTTGGCCCGTTCCATTGTCGCAGGGCCAAGCCGAGTAATCTAAGCACGCCGTTTTACGGTTTTTCTTTTTCTCTTTTTTTCTTTTTTCTTTTAGTCCCGCGCAAACCAAATCGCCAAGATGGGTTGTGGCATGAGTGTGGAGGAGAAGGAGGGCAAGGCCCGCAACGAGGAGATTGAGAACCAGTTGAAGCGCGACCGCATGCAACAACGGAACGAGATCAAGATGCTGCTTCTGGGTATGGTTGTCCCCGTTTCCTTGGTCGCTGGTCGCTGGTCGCAGGTCGCTGTGTGGATGGGGAAGAAGCGGGGGCTTGCCGGAAAAGATGTTTGTTGTCGGAGTTGCTGACCGTGGCGGCTGCAGGTGCTGGCGAATCCGGAAAGTCGACGATTCTCAAGCAGATGAAGCTTATTCACGAGGGCGGCTACTCGCGCGACGAGCGCGAATCGTTCAAGGAGATCATCTACAGCAACACGGTGCAGTCGATGCGCGTCATTCTCGAAGCCATGGAGTCGCTGGAGCTGCCGCTGGAAGACCAGCGCATGGAATACCACGTGCAGACCATCTTCATGCAGCCCGCCCAGATCGAGGGCGAGGTATTGCCACCAGAGGTCGGCAACGCCATCGACGCCCTGTGGAAGGACCGCGGCGTGCAGGAGTGCTTCAAGCGGTCGCGCGAATACCAGCTCAACGACTCTGCGCGATAGTATGTGTTCTCCCCGTCTCTTTTTGCGTTTTCTTCTTCGTCTATCTCGTGCCCTCAGCGTCCTCCCCGTCCTTCCCCGTCTATCTCGTGCCCTCAGCGTCCTCCCTGTCCTCCCCCGTCTATCTCGTGTACCGGCCTAACCTGTCAGCTACTTCGACAACATTGCCCGCATTGCGGCCCCCGACTACATGCCCGACGACCAAGACGTGCTGCGGTCGCGCGTCAAAACGACGGGTATCACGGAGACGACGTTTATCATTGGCGACCTCACGTACCGCATGTTCGACGTGGGCGGCCAGCGGTCGGAGCGCAAGAAGTGGATCCACTGCTTCGAGAACGTGACCACGATCCTCTTCCTGGTGGCCATTTCCGAGTACGACCAGCTGCTGTTTGAAGACGAGACGGTCAACCGCATGCAGGAGGCCCTGACGCTGTTCGACTCCATCTGCAACTCGCGCTGGTTCATCAAGACGTCCATCATCCTGTTCCTCAACAAGATCGACCGCTTCAAGGAGAAGCTGCCCATCAGCCCGATGAAGAACTACTTCCCCGACTACGAGGGCGGCGACGACTACACCCAGGCCTGCGAGTACATCCTCAACCGCTTCGTCAACCTCAACCAGCACGAGACCAAGCAGATCTACACCCACTTTACCTGTGCCACCGACACCACCCAGATCCGCTTCGTCATGGCTGCTGTGAACGGTGCGTCTTGTTTTGCCGTCTTTGCTCTTGCTCTATTCTTTATTCTTTCTGTTTTGCTGTCGCTCGCCCGATCGTTGTGGTCCCTGTCTGCTAACTTTCTCTTAGATATCATCATCCAAGAGAACTTACGTATGTGCGGCCTGATTTAGGCTGCTCTCTCGCAAATGTTGTCCTTTTTCCAGTTCTTTCCGCCATCGACATACATACCCGTCAAGTGTCTGTGACTTCTCACATGCTCATAAAATAAGGGGGAGAGATTGGCTCATGGCTTGTCTCTCCCTCCCACCGCGTCAACCATTTTCTGTCACCCGCCATTTTCACACCGGCATGGCTCTGTTGACTCGTTTACGACGACAATCCCCCTCCCCGACTGTTCATCTTTTTTTTTGTATTTTCTTTTATTTGAACGTCTCTATATCTATGGTGTTCTTTTTTTTATTGCTATTGTTTTTTCTTTGGTTGCTGCTATTTTTGCGTTATAATCTCCCCGGTTTTTTTTTTTCTTTTTTTTTTGTTTGCAAAGAAGAAATTCTATACTTTCACGTTTCTTCGAGTATCAGTCTCTTTCATTTCCTTTGTTTTTTTTTCCTCTTCGTTGCTGTTTTTTTCTCTGTTTCAACTAGTCTATCGTCCTCTGTTTTGTTAGGCAAGTGCTCGTCCCGATACCCCATGAGAGATGGGATGTTTTATAGCATTCCGACTTGTCTCAAGGGGGTGGGTTGAGAGAGGATGGTTAAAGGAGGCAAGAAGGGAGAGAGAAAGTGTGTGAGGCTCGGATTGCGATGCTCGGCCACGGACGAAAACAAAACATTGACAAAAGAGTCGGCTGAAGGGGGGAAGAAGTTGGGAGGACAGGAGAAGGGACTGTATTTTGTACGACAATTAAAAACCATCTGACAGCAAAAAAAAAAAAAAAAGAATACAGAAAGAAAGAGGAACGCGGTATTAATGATCTAATTTATCAGTCCTTGCTATTTGCATTGTGATTCTCCCTGCCTTCTAGGGTTGCGGCAGGGGAGAGCTGTGAAAAATGGCTGGAGCGAGGCGAGAGGTCCAGAAAGCGAATATTTTACGGATACGGCCAAGAAGACCAGATCACCAGAGAGAATAAAGACTCGGGGACGGAAGAGGCACCAAACTTTACTGGGGAGAGCAAAGGTGCAATGCTGTTTTTTTGTTTTATTTTCGGTTTGCTATATCTCTTTCTCGGTGTTTTCCCTTTTGCATATAGATCTTTTATCTGTTCTTGTAGTTCTCTCTCTCTCTCGTCTTTTTGCAACCTCTGCTCTGTGTTCCGGCTCCGATGATCAAAAAAAAACTGTCCTCTTCTGCCATGGGATGACAACCGCATAAAATGCCAGAAAAACGCCACCCACATTTCGTTTATGTTTGAGATTGTAAATGCCCAACTCCTTTGTGTCCGACGGAAAAGCAAGCCAAAAACCCAAACCCATGCCAAATTCTCCCAAATAGCCCACCTTGCCCCTTTCCCAGCGGATCCTATCGTATCTGTGCGTCGTATAAAAACAGAACAGTGTGTATGAATGTGTGTGTGTGAATGTGTGAATGTGTGAATGTGTGTGAATGTGTGTGCATAAAGGGCAGTAGACGGAGGCAACACAAAACGCATACGCATCTTCTTTTGCGTGCCACCTAGAAGTTGTCGCCCGTTGCTCTCTATCGAAATACTGGCGCTGTGTCCCCCCTGTCCCTTCTTTTTGTGTTACGGCTTTCCAGGAAAGACATCTGTCTTGCGCTCACAATCGAAACGCGATTCTCTGCCGGTCTCCGATGGCCTTTGTTTGTACTCGTCCTCTTCAGTATTTACGGGTCGCCATTGTCGGCTGCCGTGTCTGCGCCATTGCCGCCATCGCCGTCGTCGCCGTCGTCGCCGCCATCGTTACCGCCGCCCTCGCTGTCGCCGTGGCCGTGGTCATCGTGGTCATCGTCGCCATCGTCCTCATCGTCATCGCCGTCGTCGTCGTCGTCGTCGTCGTCGTCATCGCAGCTGTCGTCGTGCTCGTCGTGCTCGCCAGCCCGCGCAATCGCCAAAGCCAGCTGCTTCGCTGCAATGTCCACCATGAGCAGGTCGCGTGCTCTCTTGTCGGCTTGCCGTACTTGGGTCAGCGCCTGTTCGAGCACCAGGCCGACAGTGGCGACGTCGTTTACCATGTCGGCGGTAGGATTGGCGGGATTGCCGGTGGAGGCGGCGGCGGCGGCGGCGGTGGCGGCGGTGACTGTGTTGTCAGCTGTGGCTGGCGAGCCTGCACGGCTGCTGCTGGCAGCGGCAAGAGCTGCTGCTTGGCGACGGGCCTTTTGCTTCCGTGCTCGTCGACGGCCCGGCTGGTTGTAGTTGCTGTTGCTGTTGCTTCGGCTGCTGTTCATAATGGCACTGACCAGGTGGATGCAGAGGTCGGAAAAGGACGAGGGCGAGATCAGGGGGGCAGAAGAAGAAGAGGCGTCGTTCCCGCCGGCGGCAGCGTAGCTGCTGTCGCCATTGTTGTTCTTGTGGTGGTGGTGGTGGTGGTTGTTGCTGTCAAATCGATGGAGCAGTGCCTGCTGCTGTTGAAGCGCTGTTGCTGCCGCAGCTTGCGCGGCTTGCGCGGCTTGCACAGCTTCTGCTGCTGACGAGGCCAATGGAACAAGTCCTTGCTGAGCAGCCGTCGCGCCGGCCGTGATGAATGGCGTTGACAAGCTCCGCCGGGGTTCGTGGTCCTGCTGATGTGCCGGTTGGCTTTTGATGGCCATTGCCGTGTTGGGCGGCGAGCCGGCGCCACCGCCACCGCTGCCGCCGGGAAATGACAGCGGCGTGTGCTGTGCGTACTGGGAGGGCTGGGAGGGCTGCTGGTGGTGGGGTCCACGTCCGGGCTGCATGGGAGCCTGCATGGGGCCCTGCATGGGCAGGCCCTGCAATGGTGCCTTTGCTTCTGTTGTGTTGTGGCTAGAGTTAGCATTTGGGGCGTTAGGGGGGGGGGGGCTGGAAAACAGAGAACAAATGCAACAAGAGACCAGAAAAGCCTCCCCACGCACCGTGAAAGGAGCAGCGGGCGCCCGACGCATTGAACCAGCAGTTGGCACAGCTGCCGCACAGCAGCCCGTCCACGACGACGCAGGCGGTCCAGGGGCCGTGGCCCTTGTGGCAGTTTCTGCAGGGGACGGCGACCTCGGCGCCGGTGACGTGGGCAAACAGCGCCTCCACGTTGCTGCGGCGGGCAAGATTGAGGCGGTGTTCGGGGCGGCGCTGGCGGGCCAGGCGAAGGCCTGGTTCGCGGGCCAGGCGCTTGGCTAGGGCGCTTTCGATCTGCAGGCCGGGATAGCCAGAGGCGTGGACCATCTGGACGGCGGTGATCAGAGGCGAGGCCGAGGCTGAGGCAGAGGCAGAAGCCGAGGCAGAAGCCGAGGCCGAGCCTGGCTTTGAGTCCGAGGCGCCCGAGGCTGCTGGCGAAGACGACGCAACGACTAGCCCGGGCTGAGATGGAGATGGAGGCTGGGCGTGGAAGCGAGATTCCGCCGCTGTCTTTGCAGAGCCTTCCGGTGCTGCTCGTCTTTCGGTTGAAGGTGCTGCTAATGGCGTTGGTGCAGCTGCTGCTCGTGCGTCTGGTGACGGCAGGGCAATCCCTGCGTCGTCCGCATCCGCGTCTGCGTCTGCGTCTGCGTCTGCATCCCCTTCTTCTCTGGCCTCTCCCTGTGTCGCTGCCTCGTGCCCGTCTTCTTCCATCGTCGCAGCTGGCACAGCGAGCGCAACGTTGGCTCCGGCAGCAGCTTCTTCTGTCGTTGTTGTCTGGGCCGCTACACCAAACGCTTCTGTCGCGCCAGCGGGGCTGTCGCCTGTCTCTTCTGTCGGCTTTGTCGCCGTCGTGTTCCCGGCTCCAGTCGTTGCCGCCGCCGCCGCCGCCGCCGATGCAACCGCTGCAACCGCCGCAGCGGCCGCGGCAGCCTCGTCGCCGTCCAGGCCCAGCACGTCGTCGCCGTCCACCACCATGCTCCCTTCGTCTCCGTGTTTGCCGGCGACAGCGGCGGCGGCCCACGGAAAGGCGGCGCCCAGAGCCAATGCGTCGTTGAGCTTTTGCTGGTGCTGGTGGCCGCTGACTGTGGACTCAAACGAAGCACCAGAGTGCTGCTGATTTTGCAGTGTCGCTGCGGATGAACTGCTGCCGTTGCTCAGTCCGTTGCTCAGGCCGTTGCTGATGCCGTTGCTGTTGCTGTTGTGGCCGCCCGTGCCAGAGCTGCCAGTGCTGCCAGTGCTGCCAGAGCTGCCAGAAGCCACCCGCCGGGGCGATGGCGCAGACGCCGGCTTTGTGACCTTGCTGGGGCGGCCTCGCGGAAATCTAATGATGCCAGTCATGGTCGGGCGGCGCCTGGGGAGACCGGTGCAAGTAGACAAAGCACGCAAAGCAGGCAAAGCACGCAAAGCACGCAAAGCACGCAAAGCACGCAAAGCACGCAGAGCAGGAAAAGCTCGACAGAAGCAGAAAATGGAAAAAGCTGCCCACCCCAATCGCAGGCTACTGTATCACAGCAGAAACAAAAGGCATAGATAAAGTATACAGGAAGAAAGAAGGAAAAAAGCGCACAAAAATAAAAAAGCACAAAAAAAAACAGGTCGCGCAAGCGACCAAGAAAAAGTGGGAGGAATCTCAGAGAGAGGGCGGCACACACTCTCTCGTAAAGAGAGGTTCGTTGTCGTGCTTTTGCGATTGTCGAGAAATATGGCGGAGAGAAAGTGGCGAGCGCGGACTGTCAGCGGGCTGGGCAGAAAGAGGCAAGCATTAGTCTACGAGTTAAGAGCGCCTTCCATTTCAAGGCCAGCGACCAAGTGCTAAAAGCGCGCTGTCGCGCCGGCAGGTCATTCGCCAATGGCTGAGAACCAGGGTGCACGGGCCACCCCCGACAATTACAAGGCCCGTTAACTGCACACTTACTCGTAGTTAACGGACTGCTTGCCATTGTAATACAACGTCTTAATACCCCGTACCACACAATCTTCAAAGCCCAAAGCAAACATCAAGCCTGAGACTGCGGGCACAAACAAAGACGGACAAAAAGCTGGCACTCCTGTTGTGTCTACGCATCCTGGGCGGAAAAAAAGTCTCTCTTTGGGCCTTGTCTATCAGATATCAAGCGTTTTGCTCAGATTGTCCCCTTTCAGATATCATCTTTTTGCTCAGATTGTCCCCTTATGCGCCACACAAACCACCATCCGGCCCGACTATCGCGACGCTTCCTGTCGAGCGACAAGCTCGGCCCACTGCTGCGCAAACTCGCGCATTCCGCCGTCGCCGGCCATGCTGGCATCGACCACGTCCTTGGGCAGCTTGTGGGCCGAGTAGGGGGCTCCGCTAAAGTTCATGGCAGCGCGGTCGTCCTCTTCCAGCAGACGCAGTTCTGGCTCGTAGTCCTCGTCCTCGTCGTCGTCGCTGCCGCTGCCGCTGCCGCTGTCGCTGCTGTTCTCGTCGTCGTCGGCGGTGTCGTCGTCGGCCGCCTCCGCCGTCTCGTCCTCGTCCGCCACGCCACTGTCGCCGACAATGCCGAGAAACGGCCGCGGAATGCGCAGCTCCAGCAGCTCGCGCCACGAAAAGAGCAGGGTGTCGGTGTGCGGCGCCCACGGGTTGATGTCGATGAGGCGCGCCCACGACAGGCGGGAGCGGTCGGCGGCAGAGGTGGTGGCGGCGGTGGCGGTGGCGGCGGCTCCGGGCCGGGCTCGCGCGCCGTCGCCGTCCTCGGGCGCGCCGTTCTCGGGAATGTAAATGTCAAAAGAGAAGCAGCCGGCGGGAAAGGAAAACTGCAGCTGGCTGTGGAAGAGCGTCTTGGCGCGCTGGACAATGGCCGGGCGCAGGCTGTCGAGGTAGGGGTAGTAGGTCAGGTCGCGCGGCGTGATGGCGACGAGGTTGCGGTGCTTGACAAAGCAGCGGAACTCGAGCGCCGTGTGCACGTCGCGGTAGCGCCGCAGCACCAGCACGGGGCGGAAGCCCAGGCCGGCCTCGGCGGCCCCGGCGGCGCCGACACCGGAGCCGCCGCCCGGGGCCGCTGGCCGGCAGCCGTCAAAGGCGTGCTCGAGATCGTGGCTCACAAAGCTTGAGCTCTTCAGCAGCAGGTACACGTCGTCCGGCGTCCGGCACCGCATCGTGTTCTTCTGCTCCAGCAGCCACGTCGCATCCTTGGGCGCCGACCAGTTGAGCTTGGGCGCCACGCTGCCGCCCAGCGCCGCAATCTCGTCCTTGATGCGCCGGTGGAGCTCGGGAAAGCGCCGGTTCGGCGGCGTGCGCACCGTGGCTGGCGCATTGCCGCTGTCGCTGTCGCTGTCGCTGTCGCCGTCCTCGTCCGACGACGACCCGCCGTCGCCCTGGAACCGGAACGGCTGCCGCTCCGTCTGCGACGACGCCCGTGCCGGCCCTGGGTTCGTGGGCTCCCAGTCGTCGTCGTCGTCGTCGTCGGAGGCAGCCCCGTCCTCCCCGTCAGCCCCAGTCCGCTCGTCGCTCAGTATGATGCTGTCTTCGCGCAGATATTCGATAAACTCGGCCGACAGAGGAATGATGCGCGACTCGATGCACACGCGGCGATACCTTTTTGGCCATGGCGGGCCGTCAGTTTTTGTCCTATTTGTCCTTTTGTCCTTTTGTCCTTTGTCCTTTTGTCCTTTTGTCCTTTTGTCCTTTTGCCCTTTTGTCGTTCTTGTACTTCTTATCCTTTTTGCCTTCTTGTCCCCGTCTTCCTGCCTGCCTTTCATGACTCACTTTGGGTACCATGCGTCGTAGGAGCAGCTCAGAATATGGTCGCGGCTGGCCAGTGGGAACCGAAGATCGTCGTCGCCCACCGGCGGTTCCGAGTAGAACTCTGGCATGGCGTGCTCTGAGGTCAGAGAGAACAGAAAGAATGCAAGCGAACACGAAAACGAAAATAAAAATTCACACAACAAGATATGCTGGCCGTCGGAAGGCGCGATTCTGACAGACGACGTAAAAGGGTGGGGGCAAAAAAAGGAAGGACCTAGGACTATTACGACGTATTACTGCCCCCACCACATTCTGCCGCCTGCAAAAAGTTTTGGGCCAGGTCCTAGACTCTACACCGCCTTCTTTTTATGATAAGTAACAATACGGTAATCTGCTTCGTCCCAGGAGTCTGCCATTTTTCCTTTGCGCTTCCAACCAAAAAACGACGCCAAAACGACAAAAGACGACAAACAGCCAAAACACACACACGCGCAAAAAAAAAAAAAAAAAAGGGACACACAAAAGACCACACCCACGCACGGCAGCCCTGCACAATGTCTGACAACGTCGGCCTCTCGACGCCGCGCGGCAGCGGCACGTCGGGCTATGTCCAGCGCAACCGGGCGTTTATCAAGCCGCGCGACGACGTCTACGGCGGCGGCTACGGCGGCGGCGGCGGCGGCGGCGGCTACCAGGCCGATGCGCGCACACTGGAGCGGCTGGCGCAGCAGGAGCGGCGGCAGCGGCAGCAACAGCAGCAGCAGCCAGACCAGGGCATTCTCGACCACGGCCGCAAGCGCGCCATCGAGGTGAAGGTCTTTGCGCTGCGGGACGCGCTCGAGGACGAGAACGTGGACGAGGACGAGATCGAGCGCCGGTGCGACGAGCTGCGGCAGCGCCTGACCGCCGAAGCCGAAGGGGCATCGTCTGGCGGCGGAAACGGCGGCCGCACAGCCCCGGCTCGCTTCAAAAGCCACCAGGTGCACGAGCAGGCGCTGGCCAAGATGGCCGAGACCGAGCGGCTGCGCCAGGCCCTGCGCATCGACAAGAACTACCAGGAGGGTGGCCACTGGCGGCGCCAGGAGGAAAAGCTGGCGCTGAAGCGGAAGGCCGAGGCCCAGGAGGCCGCTGCCGCTGCCGCCGCTGCTGCTGCTGCTGCCGCCGACGATGATAATGCCCGGCACGCCGGCCCGGCCCTGGCCAGCATCGAAGACGCCGCCGCCTCCGACCAGCAGAGCGACTACGGCCGCAGTCCCAGCCGCAGTCCCAGCCGCAGTCCCAGCAGAAGTGTCAGCCGAAGCCCCAGTCGCAGTCTCAGTCGCAGTCTCAGCCGCAGCCCAAGCCGCAGCTCCCGGCGAAGCGACAGTCACGCAAACATGCCACGAGCCCAGCCGGCCCGCCGCCACGACCGCTCTCTTCCGCCACCGCCGACGCACAGCGACGATTCCGACTGGGACCGCGGCCGCCAGGATGGCCGGCGTGTCCGTCCGCGGCGACGGTCGTCTGCGTCTGCGTCGCCGGTGCGCCGAGCGAGCCCCAGCCGGAGTCTTAGCCGGAGTCCCAGCCGGGATCCCAGTCGGGGACCCAGCCGAAGCCCCAACAGCCGGAGCCGAAAACGGGACAGCAGACACCGGAGCCCGACCAGAAGCCGAAGCCGCAGCCGCAGCGCCAGTGACAGCGACCGCGAGTAGAACCGGTTCACTGGCCATGGCTGCCATAGTGCTTTGTTTTGCATGTCTGACTGCATGGATCAACCCCAACACTGGAGGAGGCATGGCGTTTTGGTCTCGGGTTTTTTTTGTTTTTTACATACATCTTCGGGGCTTTCAGTGAACCACTGTACGTTGACAAAGTGGTTTGTTTTGACTCTTGAAAGAACCTCCCCAAAAAAAGGGGGACTGCTCTTTTTTTCTGTCGGCCTCTGGCGCTAAAAATATACTATCATATAACGAATCAACGAGCCGTCCAAAAGAAACAAAAAAAAACACGTACGGCAATAATGATGAACCAAAAAAACAAAAAATCCTCAATACTCCATCTCCCAGATGTAGCAGTTAGCCTTTCCCATAAAACACTACAAAACATCATGTCCAAGCCCAAATGATCCTCCAAATCGTCTCTCAACATGTTCTGCAAGATGTCATGACACGCCCTGCTTGGATTCCTGCTCTGATTCCTGCTGATTCCTACTGATTCCTGCTCGGATTCCTGCTGATTCCTGCTCTGATTCCTGCCCTGAATAGCAGGCATGGTGGAATACTGTAATGTCCTGCAGGGGCTGCCCTGTGTCCGTCTGCTCGTCTCTGCTCGTCTCTGCTCATCTCTGCTCATACAGACATGGCCACGTGAACGTGGCTCTCAGAGTCTTAGCATCCGTTTTCCGTAGCGACGTAGTCGGCGTTCCCCATAATCAGTCTTCCGTTCGGAGTGACGGATTTCCCAACACCCAGCACTCCACATCTGCAAAGTGCGGAGCCCGCCTGTAGACAGTCGCAGCGTAATACTTCGCTTGCAGAGCGGCAACGCCCCACATTGCCACGCCGAAGGAACAAGCTTGGCATGCTCACAAAAATCCAGACTCCGCCAGCACCCTTGGAAAGCTGTTAGCCGTCTGTGCCAGCCGCCGTGCCACGATGTTCGGGTCCCAGAAACACATACAACAATCAACTATATGTGCCCACGCCGTCACATACCCACACAACGCCTCACTCTCTTCTTCACAGGCACACACACTCGCACACGCACACAGTCACACGAAAGTAGGCAAAGACAGAGGCCCCCATTTTGCTTTTGCTATAATAGTTTTCGAGTTACCCGCGCGGACCCGCCATCCCGGTTACATACCTCACAATCTTTTCATCTTCACGCTCACGAGGCTCCACCAGCAGACTCTTGTCGTACATCTCGTGCACGTCGCCCGCCGCTCGCATATTGGTCAAGATGTAGTCTTGCAGCTCGGGAACCGGCTGCAGCAGATACGCCACATTCTGGTATTGCTGGATGTCGCGGATCACCTCCGCTGTCTTGGCCCGCTTGGCAAAGTTGATGAGACTGGTCTTCTTGATAATCGACGGAATGCCGTCTTCGATGAACGTGAGATCCGTCAAGTAAACACCTACGTAGCCTGTGTCAGCACCGAATCTACACGATCTACACCCCCGCCGTGCTAAAATCGCAGGCAGTTGAACAAGGTGAAAGGAAGGGGACACAGAAACCTACCAAAGAAGGGGATGCACGGCGGGTTGGCTGCGTGCAAAGCTTCTCTGTATTCGCCAAAGTTCTTCGTGCTGGCCATCAGCTTCCGCATGCTCTCCAATGTAATCTGCGTCTTTTGCGGCACAATGTCCCACGTCCTCTTCAACCGAGCAATCGGCGCGGTGCCAAGCGCAGATATGATGGACGTCAATGTCGAAAAGTTGTTCAGCGCGCGGCATTTCTGTTTCGTTAGCATTGTGCGCCAGCTTGGGAGGGAAGAAATGAACTTGGGAAGACGGAAATAAAAAAAAAACCTACATCAGCCACAGCAACAAAGTGCTTGATGACCACCACGCGCTTCTTGACATCCGTCTGGGCCAAAATCATCTGGGCCACCCAGTTGGTCATTTGGTTCGAGTGCAGAATGAGCGCCTTGACGTTCGGTGCTGGCTCCGGCTCGCCCTCGCCCACCTTCTTTTGCCATGTCTTGTTGAGGCACTCGGTCGGCTTGATCTTCGCGTACAGCCGCGACTCGATGATCGTCAGCTGGCGCGCAAACTCGGTCACGTCAATGTCCAGAAACTTGAGCTTTTTCATGTTCTTGGGCATGATGGGCGGCGGCGTGCTTTGGCTCAGCGTCTGCACCATCCGCCGCGCCCCCGAATCCTTGCCGTTGAGGCGCTGGTCCAGCACCGCCATCAGCGGCGCCGAGCCGGGCGTGTCCGTCGACTTGACCGTGTCGCGCGCAAACGCGTACACGTCGCGGATCAGCTGCTTGGTGTCTTCGATCGACGCATCCTCCATCCAAAAGTTGTCGAACCAGTTCTTGATAATGTTCACCACCCGGAACCGGATCAGCTTCTGCTTGCGGCTTTGCCACTGCTCATACTCGCCCTGCGTCAGTCCCTCGGGCGGCTGGATGTTGAACCGCTTCACCAACAGCTCGAACAGCTCTCGCGCCGTCGTAAAAGACCGGTAGGTAAGCAGGAACGTGTTGTTGAAGCTCGAGTCCAGCTTGTCGTGCCGCGTCAGCTGCTCCACCAGCGCCAGCAGCGACCCGCCACGCACCTGCTGCGGCTGCACTTTGACGTCCCACGAGAGGTCGTTCTCGTAATCGAGCCGCAGGAAATCCGGCGTGTCGTCCACCATGGGCGCCTGCGGCGACGGATCTTCGCCCAGCAGCTTTTTCAGCTTCGAGTAGTCTCCACCCTTGCGGTACGTTTGCGCCGCCGGATCCGTGCCCTCCGAGAAGGACTGGGTCTGCAACATCGACGGCCGCGAGACGATGCCGCGGGATTCCGATCGCTGGTGCGTCAACGTTGATGTCGACGACATCGACGTCGTCGTGGTCGCCAACGTCGTCGTCGACATGAATGTCGACATCGTCTCAGTCCGGCGAGAAAGCGGCTCACGCGGCTGGACAAAGTCTTCCCGTGACCGCGCTTCTGTCAGCTGCTGCAGGTTGATCTGCACCTGCTCGGACAGCAGCTGCAGCGAAAAGCCAATGTGCGACGAATTTGTCTCCAGGGCGCGGGCACACTGACGCACGTACTCCAGCCGGTTCTCCAAAGCCTCGCCCCGCACCTCGGCCCACTCGTCAGCAAGGGGCCCAGCAACGGCCTGGCAGCCGAGAATGAGATCGGAGATGTTGTCGTACAGGCTTTGCTTGTTGATGCTGAAATCAGCCAGTTGCGGCGTCTGGAAGCTGTTGCCCAGCACGGACAGATCGATGGACTCGATCATGGAAATCCACGGCTTGAACATTTCCAAGACTTTCCCACCAGCAATGCACACATTGTTGCCAATCACCTCGTGCTTGAAGGGTGTGACGACCTTGTCGGTCACTGTGAGATACTTGTCCAGCTCCCGAATGCTGGACACCAGCATGCGCTTCAGCTCGTCGAGCCGCTCCAGAAGCTTGCCGTCCAGAATCACAGTTGGCTCGGTCGTGCCTTCGTCGTCCTCGAGAAAGTTGGTCGCCAGGGAGTCACGAGGCCCCAGGGCGTTGTCCTGCCAGCTGCCGCCCGTGTTGCTGCCAATGATAAAGCCGGGGAAGAGACGCGGAATGTCCTCGCCTCGCTGCTGGCGGGCAACCTCGACGTAGCTGTACACGCCAAGAAGGACACCATCGGCTTCTTGCAGACACTTCTGGACGGATTCCGCATTGGGCCAGTCGGTGGCGGCGATGTGCGACGAGATGACGAGCTTCGAGAACTTGGACATCATGTCTCGGAAGTGGGGGTAGAGCGCCTTGTTGGTGGAAATGATAGATGGCTGGCCAGAATGGTTATCGGTGGTGCCCGACCCGGCAGCGAGGAGGAGGCGTAGGTGGTCGGAGATATCTTCTGCACGCGCGACATATTCGGAACGGTTGTTGGACATGATGGCGTCACGGTAGCGATCAATGGACTTTTTCATATTGTTCACCAGGCGGCTCCATGTCAGCGGAGGGGTGGAGCCATCGTCGAAAAAGGATCTGGGAATGGTGGCGGCGGTCGGGAGGCTAAAGGTGGTGGACGTAAATGATGTGGCCGACGCAATCATGGGTGTCTGCGTCAATATCATGTTGCCGGCCGGGTTGAAGACATCGCCGGATGGCGTATTGCTTCCAGCTCCTGAAGACAAGCCTCGTATTGGAGACATGCCATTCAAGGCGTCTGTCGACACAGTCGGCGAAATGCCTTCGTTTGTAAACGACCGTTGATTTCGGGTCTGGGGAGTCAGGAGGTTGTCAACTTCAAGAAACAAGAGAAAAAGGACGCAGAGCAAATCATTATACAGAAAAAAAAAAAAACAGAAAAACAGAAAAAAAAAAATAGTTACCAGAGGCCCGCGAGATGCCATGAGGATAGATTCACCCTCCATCTCCGATGCAGAGTTTGCTTCCGAAGAATCCTCGTCTTCGTTTTGGGTGAGGCCTCTTGCCATCATTTCAGGCGGCGGACGGGTGCGCTCGGGCATGTTGACGTTCATACGATCACGCGGCCCTGTTTCGGACATGGAGGTGGGCGACTCGAGAGGCAGTTCTATGCAGGTTTCGCCGGTCATGGTGTTGTAGTAATACAGGCGGCCTTGGGCAGTGGCTTGTGGTATCCAGTAGTCGGCACCAAGACGGTTGGCGTTGGAGTTGGTGCCCTCGAGAGGCAGTCCGGCGATGTCGTCGGTGTCGTCATCGTCCTCGTCGTCAAAGCCTTCTTCGTAGACATCCTCCTCCATGTCTTCGTCGATCTGGTCGGCGACGCCGACGCCGTTTTGCTCCGACTCGGGCAGCTCGTCGGAACTGGTGATGATCTGGCAGTAGTTGCTGGGGAACCAGCCACGAACGCCGTTTATGACGCCATCCCACCAGCCGCTCTCCAGCTGGGTGATGACTTGTATGACATCGCCCTCGTGGAAACTCAAACTGGTTCTGTCGTCGGCTTCGTAGTCGTACAGCGCCCTGACGTACATGGCGCCAGGCGGCGCAGTGCCCATGGTTCCGTTCATGGGGTTGTGGCGGTGTAGCGGCAAGTGCTCACGGCGTCTGCCAGCACACAGCTAAAAGCAAGAAAAAAAAAAGTGGCAAAGAGCTGCGCAGACGGAGATGGATACCGCTGATCTGTCTATTTTGCCGTCCAGATATAGACCCTAGGAGAAAACCAGCATGAAAAGAAAAGGAAAAAAAAAAAAGGCGAGAAATATATATATATATATATGAAGTGAAAAATCGTCGAGTGGCAGTATCGTTGAAATCGTCAAGATGCGCAATGCCTTGTGCTCTGCTTCTGACCTTGAAGCTCACGGCAAAAAGTTGGGGTATATCATACGCATGGTGGTCACGCCGTGCGGTGGATAGCGAGATGGGCGAAAAAAAAAGAGAGAGGGAGGGAGGAAAAGCGCGGAGACGAGGTAGAAAGCTATCCGTAGACAAGAATAGCAGAATGAACCGGATATGCCCCCGTGTCGTAGGCAAGAGTCCTTCAGTTCATGGTGTGTCAATGCTGACAAGGGAACAAACACAAAGGACTCGTGGAGAGAGGCGAACAGAGGATGCGATGCGGTTTGACGAGGTGCAAAAGGCTAAAAAAAATCCTCATAAACTGTAGCGGCCGCCTTGGCAAGGCCTGGCATGCAGTCAGACGGGCAGGCGGTGCCTTGCAGAAGAGCGGTGGGAAACCCGAGGAAAAAGAAAAGAAAATCTCGTTGTGCGATAGGTGGAGTTGAAAACGGTCGATGAGCTCTCAGTCGGCGGGTAGAGAAAGCGCGTGCAGGGTCGACGGAGGCGGCGGTAAAGTGTGTTCCTACTTTACGGCCCAAAGAGTGGGCGAGGCCAGAAGAGCGATGGGGATGGTATAGGAGAAAGAGCGTCCTTTTCTTTCTTTTGTCCCTCCCAACACAGTCTATTTCGGGTTTTCGTCACAGTCTCTCGTTACCGATTGCCTTCGCCCGCTCGGCCGGTTTTCAGCTGTGCGCTTTTTGCTTTTGCTTTTGTTTTTCTTTTGTTTTTTTGTTTTTTCCCTTTTTCCTCCCAATTTCGAATTTGACCACTTTTTTGCAGATGCCAAATGTCTCTGGGGCGTACGAATCAGGCGTTCGAATCGGGGCGTTCACGTCGGGCGTTTGTATCGGGCGTTTTGCTTGCGTGCAAAAAAGAAAACGAACCGGTGCGAAGAGTAAATTCGGAGGCTGAGGTGAAGGAGGCAGTCGTAAAAAGAAGATGGTGACCCAATATACTCCGGGCAGGCGTTGAAGAAAAAAAAAAAAACAGCGGGCGCTGACGATAAAGGGGGGGGGGGGGGGGGGTTGAGAGGGGCGTGGCGGCAGAGGTGAGTTTCTCTATAACGTCGTATACTCGCTCGTATGTGGCAGTCGCCTCCGACTCAGGGACGTAGAGCTATACGGAATGGGAAAGAAAGGGGGAGGGGGGGCCGCAAATAAAAGAAAAGACACTAAGGGAAATATGGCAGTCGAAAGGGAAAAGGCTTCGAAAGCCTGACAGAATGGCCAAACTAAAAAAGGTGAAAACGGAAGAGCAGAAGAGTATGGATAGTACGGTGTAAAAGTACCCCTAAAATAAAACGAATAGCAGAACAAAGACGTTTTCCTCTCGTCTGTTGTCCTGCTTTGCTCAGCTCCTTCTTTTGTTGGGGCCTGCAGTAAAAGGGAGTTTTTAGGGTATTGCTCCATATGTCAACGGGTGGAATTACTGGGTAATATCCATAATCCTCGTAAAAGGTAGCAAGCGCAGAAAGCAGGAACCAGAAATTCTTGACTCACGGAGGAGGGGGAGGAGGGGCCGGCGGCGAATTGGCGTGTGAGCCGATGCAAGTTAGACCTAGTGGATAAAAAGATGAAGGGTGTTTGGTTTGGTAACTATTCGTCTTTTTTTTTTTTTTGTTGCGTCCTCCTCTGTTGGTAAAGAATTGCCGCAGCGTGATCCATTAAAGAAGTTTTACGCCGTACTTGTATTAGTGGGTGTTAGCCTGGGACAGAGAGTATTGGTGTATTGGTGAACTCCGTATTAGGTGGATGGTGGGGTGCGTTTGGTGTCGTATTGTTCCAGCATCCCATAGGAAGAGTTTTAGTGGGACTTGTGGGCTTACGTATTCCAGCTAAGGGGGAAAGAGGGGGGCAGGAGATTGGTAGTACGAATAGAAAAGAGCATGAAGCATGTCTTGCAAACATGTACGACGAATGAACATGCACGAAAGCACAAGGTAATAATGAAGTGTTGCCTTTTTGTCTGTCTGGTTGAGTTGTTCTCTCCAAATGTGTATACTCCATGCTTTGCATGTATTTTCATCGGACGTGTTATCACAGTACAAGGAACAAAGCTACAAGTACGAGTAGTAATACAGAAGGTCTTGAGGGGCACAGCGCTAAGGGGCTTCAACCGGCCTCCTTCTGGCTCAAAGCTGGATGAACCCCTCAGCATCGGCAGCACAGAGCACGCACACACACGCGATGCACGCACGGCCGTGGCGAGGCCGCTCACATTCTGGGGCGCAAAGACGGCGGCAGAGGAAAACAGAGCGGGTGGTCAGAGAGAGTGTGTGCGAGAGAGAGAGAGAGAGAGAGAGAGAGAGAGAGAGAGAGAGAGAGAGAAAGAGAGAGAGAAAGCGAGATTGGCCGAGTGAGCCGAGCGAGCCTTTCACAACGTTGATACGTCGTAGAACAACAGCTAGCATACGCAGTATCCCAGGGGTTTTGAGATCGCCAGAGCCATCCTTTTGGCTGTATTGGCCGTCAAAGTTGATCTTCTGGCGAACCATCTCAGGTGAGAGCCGCAAGAGCCCATTTCGGAAAGTATGAGACGACGCCAGGGGGGAGAAAGAGATGTGGTTGTTTTTTTGTTTTTTGTTTTTTTTGTTCTAAATAGGCTGCGCCGTTGCAAAAGCCCAATAGCGTCAAAGTAGCTTCTTTTTTGGTGCATTCCTGGCCTTGCCTCTCATATGGATTATAATACGACTTGCTTGTATTTCTGTCGCATGTCGTAAGTCGTCTCACATATAGCCACAGCAGACGGAGTACGACGTTTACAGAGAGTAATACGACGTATTACGACGTATTACAGAGTATCCATATTATTGTATCCATACACCGTAATAATACGACGTAATACTCCGTGTTATTACTACGTCGTACTCGTCCCAAATGGCTTGTGCTTTGCTTTGGCTCGTGCTGGGGGCAGAGAGAAAAGAGGAAGGAGGGGGGTTGGACCGCGAGCCGACCAAGACGGCCGCCAAGCGGTTGCGGGCTTCTTACTGGCCACCGTGGCGGGCACAGCGTCTTTTGTAAAGCCCTGCGAGCGTCCAGTCACAGCGACCGTTTGCCTTCTGGGCAATTGCTCACTCCGTCCCACGGCGGCAGACTGTCGTATGACTGGTAGGCTCCTTCTGCCCTGGGCAGCGCGCTCTTTCCCAGAGAGAATAAACGAAATACGGGGTAAAACATGGAAATGAAAGACGAGAAGAAAAGAAGAAAAGGACACAGACATGTTGTTGCGTCTGGGCCTTTTTTGGCTCAACCCCCGTCTGTCTGGGGTCTTTGCCTACGCCCAAACAGTCGGCCCTATATCACTTATCATCCAGAGGCATAACGATGTTATGTTTTGCCAGCACGCACCGACTCCGCATATGCGACGAATCATGGCGTGTGAAAACAGTCCTTTTGCGTCTTTGCGACTCTGCGACTCTGCGACTCTGCATCACTGCATCGCGGCATCGCTGCTTCGCTGCATCTCTGCATCTACAGCGTCTTTCCTTGCCTTCTTACCTCAGCATATCCCCTCGGCCGGCTATGGTCCTGCATCGTCCCGGTTTCACCAGGCATAAAGGCACGCCTGCTGGCCAAGAAAAAAAAAGAGCAGGCGAGCATTTCTCCTTCCTTGCTCATAGTTTCCTCTCTTTTTTTTTTTTGTCTGCAGATTGTCCCGTCCGCCCACCGCCGACATTTGCCTGCCCATTGACCCTCTTTTCAAACTCGGGGCATTCTTGGGGGGGTCTTTTCCCGTCTCCCCCATTGACTGTGTCGTCCCGTTGCTTGGATCTGTCGCTATGTCGTCAGGAAAAAAAGGCAACCTCAAGAAACAAAAGCTTGCTTTGGCCCTTGATTTCGACAACATCTACCTGCAGCAGCTGCCTCTTCCCGCTCGCCTCTGCCTCTCATTTTGGCCTCCCGTTCTCCTCTTCTCCTCTCTTCACTCCACCTCCCTCCCTTCCCTACGTTTTCCTCTCTCTTTCGTTGTCTGTTTCGCTTCTTCTTTTCCCTCCAACCCCCCCCCCCCCCCCCCTTCATTTTCGCCCCCTCTAATACCCCTCCCGTCTGACCGCGGCCGTCTGCCTGTCCCGCGTCGCGTGGCCAGGCCGCTTTCTCGCCGGCAGAGCAGATCACCGCCTTTGCTTCGAGTCTTGTCGTAGTAAAAGTGTTTTCAAATATCTAGTGTTTTTTTTTTACTTTTTCTTCCTGCCTCTGAGGACCGGCTCGCCGTCATCACTGTCACTTGTTGACTTGTCTTTCCTTTCTCTCTTTTTCCTCTTGTCCTATTTACGTCCATGTCCCCTCTCCCAAAAGGCATCTCTGTTCTTCTTCTCGTCCCCTCTCCCCTCTCCCCTCTTCGACTCTTCGTACGGTGTCTTCGTACGCCTCTGCTGCTCGCTCTATCTCTTGCAAAGCGTGCATGATCCCTGCGCCGCTGCTGTTGAATGTGCCGCACCAGTGGGTGGCAATTGCAACATGATGTGCAGCACCTTGTTACACGGCTGCACGAAAGCCCATTGTCGGTTATCCAGATTCAACAGACCAAGACCAACAGTACATCTTGTAGTCGGTACCGGTACTTGGTACGCTCGCCAACACAAGGTGAAAAAGGCAAGCGTTTCAATGGATCCCAATAAGAAGCCACACATTTCCCCCCTTTTCCTAGAAGAGGAGGCACAAATACGAATCGGTTTCTCATACCGTGAATGTGACGTATACAAGAATGTACTTGTATTATCAGCTCGTGTCCAGAGAGCAGGCTGGGACAACATGCCGATAGACAACCTCTGCTCTCCTCCGACAAGAAACCACCACCGCTGTGCGCTGTGTGCGGGTTTTCGCACGAGGTCTGCAAGGGCGTACAGACGTGAACAGTTCGGGGGAGGGAAAGAAAAGAGAAATGGACGATAGCCTTATGGGCTGGCCTGAGAAGAGAAACGGCTGTCGCTTGTTGAAAGATCAGAGAACCTAGACAGGCGCAACACAACCCCAGATTTCAAAAGTAGAAGGGGCAAAAAGATAAAAAGGTGAATATGCATGTCCAAGTATCCATAGACACTTGGAAAAGACATCTACAGAATTAGGCGACGGGCTCGAGCAGGATGTATTACCGCATTCTATGCCGTAGATTATGATACAGCGACTTGTCATGTTATGATCGCCGCGGGTGCGTCAATGTATCATTATGCTTTAGCCATCGTAATACGACCAGTCTAGAAATAATATGCCGTTATATTACTGAGCCAAAAAACGACTGGCAAAAATGGCGTGTTAACACAGCCCGCGTTTGCAGCCAAACCCCCTGGCCCCTGTCGTTTCACTCCCGTGCGTGGTGTCAAGCGTTAACTGAACAGTGCTATAGAAAAGAATCTTGAGAGAAGGTTTGAAGAAGAAAGGAGACCAGAAGGGGGGGGGATAAAAAAAGGAGCCGACGGGAAGCTATAGCAGTGAAACGTCAACGTTCTCTGTATGACATGACACTGAGAGGGATGTGCAAAGAACGAGAAAGACACAGGCCTACTAAGACATCATCTTCTAGTCCAGAACACAGTTCGCTCTAGACAGGCACACCTGCAGAGGATCAAGGCTGTCAAGAAAGTTTGGCAGAGACTCCAGTTTGAATATGCGGAGTAATATTACTTGTTTGTCTTTTTGTTTTTTGTTTTTTTGTGTGTGCCGTCATCTCAACCCCTAACTTTGACGGCATCATATGTGTCGTCAACGCCCAGCATTTTGGATCACACAAGAAGAAGCTTAATGCTCGTTGATAAACCTGCGATGCATATTGGGTGGCGCACCCAATCAGAAAAAGGCCAGTTCTGTCTTTGAATTATTTATCTCTCTTTTTTCGCTGCGCCACATTCTTGCGACATCACGGAGTATTACATTACATTACCTTTAAATTTTGTGGCCAAACTGAAATCAACGCAACTCCAAATAAGACGTTCGTCTTTGTCTACTAGCACGGACAACCAAAAGCTCGAGGGTGGGGAGAGAGAAGGAGAGGGAGGAAGGAAATATCCATTCCATCTTTGCTGAATCAAACTGCATTCTGCTATTATTCTCTGTGTCATCTTTCTTTCTTTGCTCCCCTTATACAGCAGTATCTTGTTTCTGTGCTCTCATTGCGTTTTGCCTTGAAATAACCACCTTCCTGTTTGGAATTCAAGGTCAGTTTTTAAGCAGCTTAAACTTACTCTGTCCACATTGCAGATCTTCAAGTGTCTAAAAGAACATAATACTGCTACGCTCGAAGCCAACGGAAAAAGAAAGGGCAAAAAAAAAGAAAATATCGTTGGACATACATGACTGTTTTGTTGCATGGAGAAGCCAGTGCTTGATACGATCCGGCCGTGCCGGGACAGGTTGTCCTTCCGGACTTTTCGTTTTGTTTATTTTTCGGAAAAAGTCTGCTGTTGCCCTCGTTTATTTATTGTTTATTTTATCTTTTTCTCCTTTTATGATATGATCTACCCTCGTTTGCCCCCCCGCCGCTCGGCTCAAAAACCAAAAAGGGCTTCCCTCGACTCTTTTTGACAATGGCCTCTTTTATCTGACATTTTTTTTCATATTTTCGTTAGTTTGCCCGTTTCATTCGTTCTCTTTATGTCTGCTATCTCGTCTTTGCTCCTGTGAGGGCGGCTGTGTAAGGCAGATGCCGCCTTATCAAAATCAGCGATGGCATCTCATGATTGTTTCACACAAAGCAAGGCAAACACGAGAGGAATACAACTTATCATCGGCCACTCCTCCCATGTCTATCTCACCCTTCTCTCACACATCAATCTGCTCTCATAATTGCATTTTGGCCTCCCACCGCTACGATTGCTGAGCCCACGCTCGTTGGGATTTAAAATGGTGCCATCTCTGGTTGCAACAAAGGCTCTGTCACCCTTGCTGATGGAGAGATCTTGGGGCTCTATCTATGTTCAACACAAGGCTGCCGGCAGCAATGACGCCCGTCGGCAAGACGAATGTTGACGCTGCTGCGATGCCGGCGGTGCAATGGCAACACATACACACAAAAAAGAAGGCATGTTGGCAAGGCCACCAATTTCTGATATGCGGTAGCGCCGCGTTGGACAAGCGAAAGTCCTCAACTCTTTGGCATCTGTGGACGAAGATGTGCTGCCGCCCAAGTCCTATAACCGGCGTGTTTGTTTGTTGCCATCTAAGTAAACGGATTGCAGGGCATCTGAGAAAGTTATTGTCAAGTGGCAAGAAGTAAAACTACTTTGTTCAAGTTTCTTGGTCAGCACTCTCCGCGGAGCACAAGACAGCCACGTGTGCGTGGTATTATCGCACACTAAAGGTCGTTTGAAAAAAGGCTGGCTGATCATTTCAACGTCTTGCTGTGCTGTTGTGCTGTTGTGCTGTTATGCCCAAGCTCCTTTGCTGTCTCAAGCGAGGCCAAGGCACGCTCAAAGCACCACCTTGCTATTTCAACGGCAGAACATCCAAGCGGAGCGTTGCAGGCACTACATGTCATTGTAGTTTGATTTGAAAGCATGGTGAGCTTTTTTTTTTTGGGGGGGGGGGGGGGGGGGGACGGGGCCCGGGGGGGTGCCAACACAAAACGGCCCAGGGAAATTTTGAAACCCCCAAAAACCCACTTGATTTTC